>CAMAPF010000198.1:600000-1174297 GCA_945859915.1 Cuscuta epithymum
AATTTTTGGAAGTAAATGCGAAATACTTGAAAAATAATCTGGAAATTTTCGAAGAACAGATTGAACAAACAAAGTGCAGATTCATATTCTACTCGTTGAGAAGATGAAAATACATATAAAGAACTTACAATTTGGAGCTAAAATGAAGAAGATATGAAGATTTGAAGTTTCTCTCTCTCTAAGACCTTTGGAGCTCGAAAATGGAGGAAGAAAGAAGGTGTTTTGAACTGATTTAGGGTTGGAAGAGGTGTGTTGAGTTGGGGATGGAAGAGGGCTTTTATAGCCGGAGATTATTGGAAGGCGGCCAAGAAGGCGGCCGCCCTCCGGCCATGGCCGGCAGCCTTCGGTCATTTCTCCGACAAAGCTTCGTGCATGGGTCGATTCCGCCGCAGGCGTCCACGGTAGGCGGCCGCCCTCCTTGGCCGCCTCCCGTCTTGTCTCAGCTACCGGAAGCTCGTAAATCACATCCCACCGCAGGCGGCCACAGAGGGCGGCCGCCCTCCGGCCCCCGTCGGCAGCCTTCCATCATTTTGTCGCCTTGCAAAGTGTTAAGTGCTGAAACTGTCAAAAACTCGTAGGCGCCCGGAAAGGCGGCCGCCTGCTCCACCGCCTTACGTCAAATGGAAAAGTTGTCTTCACCAAAGTTGTAGCTCTCTTTCTTGGCTAACTACTGGAATTTGAATCGCATTCATTGGATTTGTAGTTTATGAGATATGGTCAAAACGGTGACCACATGTCACTTTCCATCGCAACTGCAAATGTCTGACTTCTTTGAGCAATATGTCCATTCTACGGTGGTTATTTGGCTCTGTGTTCTTCATAAGAGTTGTAGATCAGGAAGATATCAATGTAATGAAACTCGTATCACGAACGTTGGACAATTATGCGCAAAGTTATGATCACAATACGAACATGTGTCTCTATGCATCGTCCATTTTCATCAAAAGTAGCCATATATGTGACTCCTTCGTGGTTTTGAACTTCCTTGCATGATTTCTTCATCACTTGGACTTTTTTCATTGAACAATTGGTCAATATATCTTGCAAACTTCCGTATCAATTCATTTGTTGGCAAAAAGTGCCACTTTCTTCACGCAATTGACCCGAAATTTCACAAAACATGTTATGAATGCGATTTTTACCCGATTTCATGAAACTTGAACCAAAATATATAAAATGTGCCTTGTTTTTCTATTTTTCAATCCAGAATCGCTTAAATTTGATAAGAAAAATAAGTACATAAATGGACTTATCAATCTCCTCACACTTAAGCGTTGCTTGTCCTCAAGCGACGAATCAGTTGTAAACACACTCAAAAGGTAAAGTCTAACTGTATTACAATCTAGTTGCTATTTTAAATAAGTAGAAACAAAAACCTCTTATTTTTATTCTCAATCTTTAAACATTCTAGAAAAATCACCCAAAATACAAGAATTTAAAATTAGTATTACTTAAGAAAAACTATTTATTATGTTAAACCACCAATCAATTCCTTATCCCAAGGTTTTCATTATTCTAATTTGGACATTCATCTTGTTCACCATTTTTTTTTTCACTCTTGTTGGCGGTGTTATCCCATGGTAAATGCATATTTCATTCTCACAGACTGTGATTAACGAATGAAATAGAGCCCCTTTTCAGAGATGGAATTGTCCTATAACAATGAGTTTTGAAGAGGTTTATTAGTAGTAACATGTTTTTTTTTTGAATAAAATAAATGTCCAATTAAAACAAATTCAACCCTTTACTTTCGCAACCAAAAACCCATAACAATTTCAAGTTTTCAAAAATAATAATAAAAGTAAATTCTTATAATAAGGGTGATTATCTAAGCTATTTATGAGATTGATAACAAATTGAGAAATTAATGTTTCATATAAAAAAATAGTAAAAAGATTGTTCTAAAATAAGGTTTTAGCTTTTGAGTGTAAAACACAACCTCCTCACACTTGAGCTAGACCTCGCCCTCGAGGTCTCTTTTTAAGGCACAAAGTTTTGAAATAAAGGCATTTTTTTTGTTCTTTCCTCACACTTGAGTTTTGAAAAGATTTTGTGAAGAGGAACGATGAAAACAGGAAAAAAAATCCTTACATCATCCATAGTCAGTTTTTTTTTTCAAAATCGGGTCAAAGCGTTGAGCTCACTATTTATTTATTGAAGCACAACCTGCAAACACACAAAACAAACAAAGTTATGAAAAACATGGGTTGCCTCCCAAGAAGCGCTTCTTTAACGTCACTAGCTTGACGTTTAAGAGAGAACCATCCGTCATGCAAATCAGCCGTGGAGCACTCATCATCAAGATCTCAACCTTTCCTTCAAGATATGCCGCCAAATGGCGTGGACCTTTAAACTCTCGATACCACCAGGATGTAACATAGTCATCATAAACTGCATCATGTGAACTTGGAATAACAAATCTGTCACACACCTCTTCAGTAACAACAAGAATCTCAAGCTTGGATGCCTCTGGTGCTTGAAATCGCTCAAGTGGGACCACCATGGTAAGAACATTACGAGTAAAACACTTAGGCTCCTCCTTTTGGTTTTCTTCTTCTTCTTCAACTATGGTCTCAACATTTACAACACATAATTTAAACTCTGTGTCACTCTCTAAAAGTGCATCCCAACTTTGCTCACTACTCTCACAAATATCATCTAGGCAAACAAGTCCTTGCCTAGCACAATTATGCTCATCATCATTAAGTAGAGAATCAAAGAATGCATCATCGGGCATTGTTTCCTCCACATCACAAGTTTCATCAACTACTTCAACAGGCGCTTGGGTTTGTGTAGGATCAAAATCATCATCAAGGCTATCTTTCAGGGACTTTTTAAGTGAGAGGTCATCCATAGATGGTAGGGTATGTTCCTCATCACAAAGTATCTCATCATCTATGATTTCTTCATCAACCTCATTGGGCACTTTCATATGGGGCTCTTGAGAACTAAGTTCTACGAGGATAGGCTCTAGCTCAGTAGCAATGAGAGGCTCAAAAGAAATAGGGGTGAGAAGAGTTTCAACCATCTCTCCCATAGTTACCGTAGCCTCCTCCTCAAATTTAGTACCTCCCTCGTATGTCTCCTCTTGAACCTTGTGCTCATTGCCATAATTGATTTGTTCAAACAATTCTTTGATACTTTGGTCACGAGATGCTAGTTCAATCCTTGCCCTTTTTAATTCTTCCACAAAATCGAGTAAGGATGATTTTAACTCTTCGAGCTCGTGTTGAGGATAAGGTGAAATTCCAGAGTCACCCTTGTAGGAGTACTCGTTTGTGCTGGTGTAATGATTTTCTAGCCTTTCTTGGTAATTTTCGTGATAATTAAAATAATCATGATAATTACCTTGATAGGAGAAATCATCACAGCCTTCAAAGTTTTGCCCTTGGTGGAAATAATTCTCTTGAAATCGGTAATCTCCATACCCCAAAGGCGGATTTTCGCACCATTGATAACCATGATTGTTATCCTCATAACCTTGCTCATAGTATCCTTCATTTTGATTATTTTGGAAAGTTTGTTGTTCATAGTATAGATAGTGATATGGTGGTTGAGAATTAAAGTGTTCACTTGAGTAATCCATGAGGAAATCTCAAGCAAACACGTGAGAACAAAATATAAAAGAGAAAGAAAGTCTCCCTAATTTGAATTCGCCCATGCTAAAATCAAAATCAAGAAGTCACCGTGCCATTCCCCGGCAACGGCGCCATTTGATAACCCGCTTTCGCGGCGTTGTAGTAAAACGGAGTCTAACCTTTCGGTTTTTCCCCGAGTATCGTGTCTCTCGAGGAATGGCGGAGGAGCTTCTTGATTTTAAGTCCAGTCACAGGTTATCGCAAATTATTGGAAGCTTTCCAAATTAAAACTTTTGATTGATTTTCTAAACTACTTTTTGAAAAAAAAAAGCAAATTAAATTGTGCAAATACTAATGATGGCTCAAAAATAGACTAAAGGAAAAAATATAATATTAAACTTAAATGGATTGATGCAAATAAGGGCAATGAATTGAGTAATTAGAAATGGATATATTCTTGGACCTAGTAATTAGGGAAATTAAAACTAAAATTGGACTAATAATTTCTTTCCTCGTAGACAAGAATAGAAACTATTTTCATTAATTTATCCTATTTCTAGGTGTCATTAATGTGTTCAAAATGGTTGGCTTGAATTAAATTCTAACCTCATAGACAAGGTAGAAATAATTTTCCAATATTTTAATTAATAAAAATAGCCAAATTCATTAACTAGTTAAACTCTTTATTTTAGCAATTGAATTTATTTCTCATAGACAAGATGTAAATCCTTTTCATTAAATTATCCTATTTCTAGGCTTTATTAATGTGCTAAAATATGGTTGGCTTAAATTAATTTCTAATCTCATAGACAAGTTAGAATTAATTTTCCAAGAATTTAATTAATGAAAATGGCTAACTATTATTAATTACTATTTCATCATTTTAAACAACTAGTCCAATTTATTAGTTTTAACCCCTAATTTTAGGTCAACAAGTCAATCCATATTCCTTTTCTCAATTCATGCCCTAACAAATTTAGCTACTCATCATCATTTTTACAATTAACAATATAATGATTAAATTCAACATGAACAAGGAATTAAACATGTATGATAGCAAAAATTAAACAAAAATTATATTCTGGAACAATAAACTTGTAGGAACTAAAATATAACTTTCTGGAAATTTTTACCAATTTTTGAACCTAAAATCCAATTTTTGACAACTAATTGATAATTTTCCCAATTTTAACTAGAAAATGCAAAAAGCAACTAAAAATACGCTAACTTCGTTATAAATTTTATTTTAGCTACTGGGAGTGATATTACTATGAATCAAACTGAAATTAAGGCCGAACTGATTTTTTTTCCTTTTTTAGTATTTATTTTGACTTAAGCAATAATATAACGTAGTTACCGAAATTAATAAAAATACTCTAAATTCGTACCAAATTTTATATTAACTACTAGTAATGATATTTAAGTTAACTAAACTGTAAATAGGGCCGAACTCATTTTTTTCCTATTTTTCTAGTATTTATTCTAAATTATGAACTAATCTCAAATAATTACCAAAATTAATAAAAAATTACTTATGCTTCGTGAAAAATTAATTTCTTCAGATAAATAACTACCTTGAGGCTAGTGAACAACTATATAATTAATTGGAATGAATTCAACAACAATAACTATTTTATTTAATTTTTGGAAGTAAATGCGAAATACTTGAAAAATAATCTGGAAATTTTCGAAGAACAGATTGAACAAACAAAGTGCAGATTCAGATTCTACTCGTTGAGAAGATGAAAATACATATAAAGAACTTACAATTTGGAGCTAAAATGAAGAAGATATGAAGATTTGAAGTTTCTCTCTCTCTAAGACCTTTGGAGCTCGAAAATGGAGGAAGAAAGAAGGTGTTTTGAACTGATTTAGGGTTGGAAGAGGTGTGTTGAGTTGGGGATGGAAGAGGGCTTTTATAGCCGGAGATTATTGGAAGGCGGCCAAGAAGGCGGCCGCCCTCCGGCCATGGCCGGCAGCCTTCGGTCATTTCTCCGACAAAGCTTCGTGCATGGGTCGATTCCGCCGCAGGCGTCCACGGTAGGCGGCCGCCCTCCTTGGCCGCCTCCCGTCTTGTCTCAGCTACCGGAAGCTCGTAAATCACATCCCACCGCAGGCGGCCACAGAGGGCGGCCGCCCTCCGGCCCCCGTCGGCAGCCTTCCATCATTTTGTCGCCTTGCAAAGTGTTAAGTGCTGAAACTGTCAAAAACTCGTAGGCACCCGGAAAGGCGGCCGCCTGCTCCACCGCCTTACGTCAAATGGAAAAGTTGTCTTCACCAAAGTTGTAGCTCTCTTTCTTGGCTAACTACTGGAATTTGAATCACATTCATTGGATTTGTAGTTTATGAGATATGGTCAAAACGGTGACCACATGTCACTTTCCATCGCAACTGCAAATGTCTGACTTCTTTGAGCAATATGTCCATTCTACGGTGGTTATTTGGCTCTGTGTTCTTCATAAGAGTTGTAGATCAGGAAGATATCAATGTAATGAAACTCGTATCACGAACGTTGGACAATTATGCGCAAAGTTATGATCACAATACGAACATGTGTCTCTATGCATCGTCCATTTTCATCAAAAGTAGCCATATATGTGACTCCTTCGTGATTTTGAACTTCCTTGCATGATTTCTTCATCACTTGGACTTTTTTCATTGAACAATTGGTCAATATATCTTGCAAACTTCCGTATCAATTCATTTGTTGGCAAAAAGTGCCACTTTCTTCACGCAATTGACCCGAAATTTCACAAAACATGTTATGAATGCGATTTTTACCCGATTTCATGAAACTTGAACCAAAATATATAAAATGTGCCTTGTTTTTCTATTTTTCAATCCAGAATCGCTTAAATTTGATAAGAAAAATAAGTACATAAATGGACTTATCATCTACTCTGGTCTGGTATGGGATTGCAACTAGTCCAATTAAAAAACATTTTAGTCTCAAACGCTCATGCTAATAAACATTACGCACAATGATTTAAATGTAGAATAAAATGAAAGCATAGAGAAAATGTTACCTAATCATCAATGGTTGTAAGAAGTGAGCTTCCCAACATAACCTTGAGAACACAATAAAGAACAAATATAAAAGCTAGAAACTAACTAAGGATGGAATGATTCATTTGTCATGGTGACGAGCACTTTGTCACAGTGCGTCAAAATAATTCGATACTACCACTTATACATAGTATAGGTAAAATAGAGTTCGTATCCACAGAGAAAGGAATAATTTTATTTTTAATAAAACTAGTAAATAAAAGAGGGTTTTTATGATTGAGTGATTTAATTTAATTAAACACTAAGATGAACGACTTATATGAGATTTAATTCAAGAATAAAAAGGACTTGGTCTTGCTACTTTTCACTTGTTGATATATTTTAGTCGATCATTGTTATATCTATAACTCATCCCCTCTCGAATACTCAATTGAGGAGTATATCCAATTCATCGAGGGTAGTTATTAACAATGACCGATCATTAATAACCCTTACTATTAGTCAAGTATAGAACACCGCCATATACCGACTTGATAGTAGCATTTAATCTCTTAACTCCTTGATAAGATCAATTGAGATTGATAACCTCAACACAACGGTTTCGGTTTAACCAATAAACTTAATCCCTCTTAAGTTTATTAACCACGACCATGCATTAATAAACCGAAGTTACTTACTTGTGAAACCATCAACGATTAACCATCGGTTCATTGATTGTTTCTAGTAGTAATTAATGTCGAGATGTTAACTAATTGTCATCTTAGCAACACTCTCCAACATTAATATTGAGATATATTAAGGGAAGAATTAATATTCAAGGGAAGAAGTTAAGAAAATAACTCACAACTTTAATAATCAACAAGCTTCAAGAGCAACACCATGAAATGGAAGTTTAGCTCCTCATTTGGAGACTAAACATGCTATAAAAATATAAAGAAATGCTATTCTAAACTGAGCTTAAGAGTATTGAAGGAGTGAAAATTAGTGAAGGAAAAGTGTGATATTTATAGGTGTTTTTCAACACTTTTGGCCAGGTACCCGACCGGGTTAGGTACCTACCCGACCGGGTCCGGTCAAAATCAGATATCCTCTACGTTCTGGTGTTCTTCGGCACGTCGTTTTGTCCCGGGTCAAATCTGACCCGACCGGGTGAACTATTGGACCCGACCGGGTCATGTGACTTTCTGGGTAGCTTCTGATTTAAAGTTATGCCCGCCCAGGTGAAGTATTGTACCCGGTCGGGTTTTTGCTTCTGGGGCAGCCAAATATTATTTTTCTTCACTTCAAAGTTATCTTTTCCGACACCACAAATCCTAAATCTAGTTTACAACTTACAAATGAAGATTAAAATACAATTACAACTAAAATCATACAAATGTTTACAAACTAAATAAAACGGTAAACAATCCACACCAATCAAATATATATTTATGCACTACTAATTAATGCATATCACATGGACTTTGGAGTTTCTTAGGCTAGGAAGTGATATTTGATAGTCTATTCATGATCCTAGACTAGATATGGGAGAAATTATTGAGTCATATCCTCCAAATATCTTCATTTCAACTAAAGAATATACCTTGCACGCAACTGTGTTTTCTGCTGTTTCAAGTTCATTTTAAAGTTTGACGTTGTGTAAAAACGACTTTGACTATGCAAATTGTTTAACGCAAAGGTATAGACAATAATTTTAAACACGACTTTGACTTTGCATTTTCTCTTAGCTTGTTTTAATTAGTATTTAATTTTCTGTGATATACTTATTGAGGCCCCACCTTTTTATGAATATGTTTTTGATTTTTTTTGTTTATTATGTTCCTTGTAATGTAAACCTAAATACAAGTATTACATTTATCTCTATATGTAGGACTGTTGAGCAGTTCAAGTTCAAAAGTAGCATCAATATGTGTACCATATTGATGCTATAGAGCGGCAGGTAATTGCGCTTGAAGTTCTCATATTCCCGCTTGATAAGTATGTTTCTTTTTGGAATCAAAATTAGACTTTGTTTCTCAAAGTAAGTTTTAAAGGTTCTTACACATTCATAGCTACTCCGTATGTATATGCATTAC
Source organism: Cuscuta epithymum (assembly GCA_945859915.1). NCBI lineage: Eukaryota > Viridiplantae > Streptophyta > Magnoliopsida > Solanales > Convolvulaceae > Cuscuta > Cuscuta epithymum. Next base: position 608,660 of record CAMAPF010000198.1, read on the forward strand.
TATATGAGACTTTATGTGTACTTTGATTTGATTATGTTAATTTTGATATGAGATTAAGCTTGACCAATTTTTATGTTGTTGGTTACCTGAATAGTGTTCTTGTGTAGGCACAATTAAGGAGATAAGCATATAATATTGGTACTACTTTGGTTTAAATTATAAATATGTATAGGGACATCAATCGTAGGAGAGAGTTAGGGTTTACTTCTTCTGTATCGGGGGCATGGCCCTATTTTGCTTTAATATTCTGGAATTCAAATCTGGGATACTGTTCTTTACATTTATCATATATAATACCTTACTATGGCTCAAACTAAAGTGGTAAATGATGACTAATAGCTTGCAATTCCAGTTGATAACCAAAATTTCTACTTCAATATTTTGACGTTGATAATATTTGTACCGAGCTTGATAATATTTTTTTATCATTAAACCTTATTGTGTAACCGAGTATGATAATATTTTCTTCTTCAATTTCAGTTTTATCCTAGTGTGTTGTACAAGAAATCTAAACAGAAGATGTATTGGGCATGGACGTTGGCAGAATGGTAGAGGTTACTGTTAAGGTTCCAAGCTCCTCGGTCAATGTTTTTCTGTTCCTCATGATGAGCATTTTCTTCCGAGTTAAACATTTCTTTAGCAATATCAATATCAACATGTTCTTTAGCAATATCCTAGTGTTTTTTTTAATAGAGCATGTAGAAGTGTTAGTTTTCTAGTTGTGATGGTTTGATGTGTAATCTTTTTCACTTTGATAAAATATTTGTGTTGTAATATTAGAATATGTGAATCTAACAATTTGAGTTATTAAATGAATATGGTTGTTTATTTATAAATATCAATATGATTTTATTAATATGTGATAATATAATCTCGTTAGTAAATATCAATACGATTTTATTATTATGGATATACATGATACCAATGAGTCATAAATTTTTATGATACCAACGTGTCAAAAATGTTTCTGACATCAGTGTATCATTATTTTATATGATGTCTAGGTGTCATTAAGAATACCAACTCAAATGTATCATTACGTTTTATGATGTTATAGTGTCACAATTTGTTGGGTGTGTTTCGGAAAATAAAGAAAATTAATTAAAATAAATTAATTAATTAAAATGACGAAAGAAAAACAAGAAAATAGATGGAGCAGAATTTGTCAAAGCTCGTGCTACGCACGATGTCCTTAAAACGTATTTGTTGCCTCCCACGGTGCTAGGAGCGTTGCAACAATAGTTTCCCAGGATACGATGACAACGAACTAGTGTTTGAGCACACAAACAAAAGTTCCAGCGAACGAGAACACAGTATGAACACAGGGGAAATTTTCGAAATGCTAGCAGTGTGTTTTTAGAGCCAAAACGTGTATGGATTTGTGTAAGAACGTGTGTTGTTGCAAACCACCTGCCAGCCATTATATAGGAGGATTTGTTGTATGAAAATAGTGAATTAATGGACCTGAACGTTGGACATCAATGACCAGTCCGTTGGGCATTGAATTGTCCATGAACTGTCCATTTAACGCTGCATTAAAAGATATAAACGTTGGGCATTTATTGCTGTAACGGTTCAGAAGCCATCAGAACCGGAGCAGTTCTGATGCGCGGTCATCAGAACCGGAGCATCTCTGCCCGGAGCAATTCTCCAACAATTCACGGGCTTTAATCCCATTCCTCGTGACAACTTCTCCAACAATTCTCTATCCAATGCCTTGGTTAGCGGATCCGCTATGTTATCCTTTGACTTCACGTAGTCAACAGTGATAACACCCGTTGTGAGAAGTTGTTTAATGGTATTGTGTCTACGACGGACGTGTCTAGACTTACCATTATAGAGATTGCTCTGTGCCCTTCCAATTGCCGCTTGACAATCGCAATGTATGCATATTGGAGGGACAGACTTCTCCCAACTTGGAATATCCTCGAGAAAGTGGCGTAGCCATTCAGCCTCTTCATTGCACTTATCCAAGGCTATTAGCTCAGATTCCATCGTGGATCTAGCTATCAACGTTTGTTTCGAGGATTTCCACGACACGGCTGCACCTCCCAAAGTGAAAACATAACCACTTGTGGACTTTGAGTCCTTAATGTCAGATATCCAACTAGCGTCGCTATACCCTTCAAGTACAGCTGGATATCTTCCGTAGTGCAGTCCAAGGTTTTGGGTTTTTCGTAAATACCTCAAAACCCTTACTATTGCCTTCCAGTGGTCGTCACCGGGGTTGCTAGTATATCTACTTAGCTTACTAACCACAAAGGCAATATCAGGCCTGGTACAACTCATTAGATACATTAAACTGCCAATAATCCTAGCGTATTCTACTTGAGAAATACACTCTCCACGATTTTTGGTCAGATGTACGTTTTTATCTAATGGCGTCCTTGCCTCTTGATAATCATCCTTATTAAATTTATTAAGGATTTTATCAACGTAATGGGATTGGCTTAGCGTCAGACCCTCAGGTCCTCTAATTATTTTAATCCCAAGGATTAAATCGGCCAACCCCATATCCTTCATGTCAAATTTAGAATTTAACATGCTTTTGGTAGAATTAATCATTAGATTATTGCTACCCACGATGAGTATATCATCCACGTATAAACATAAAATGACATAGCCGTCTACCGTGCTTTTCACATAGACGCATTTGTCACTTTCGTTTATTTTAAACCCATTAATTAACATTGCATGATCGAACTTTTCGTGCCACTGTTTAGGGGCTTGTTTCAATCCGTACAATGATTTAATTAATTTACAAACTTTCCTCTCTTGGCCAGGAACACGAAAACCCTCGGGTTGTTCCATATAGATTTCTTCGTCTATATCGCCATTTAGAAAAGCGGTTTTTACGTCCATTTGATGAACTTCCAAATTCCGCAAAGCGGCAATTGCGAGTATCATCCTAATGGAATTTATTCTCGTCACAGGAGAATAAGTGTCAAAGTAATCATGGCCTTCACGTTGCTTGTATCCCTTTATTACAAGTCTGGCCTTATACTTATCAATGGAACCGTCCGGTTTCATTTTACGTTTAAAAATCCACTTGGATCCCAAAGGTTTACATCCCGGAGGAAGATCAACCAGTTCCCATGTGTGATTTTTTAGGATAGAATCCACCTCACTTTTGATGGCTTCTTTCCACATTGGTCCTTCGGTAGACGTTACGGCTTCCGTATAAGTCCGTGGCTCATTTTCTACCAAACATGTTAGAAAATCCGGTTCATTTTCTACCATACAAGTTAGAATATTCGAATCGAATTCTATCAAGTATGTGAGAAAATCCGGTCCGAAGGATTTTTCAACTCTAGCACGTTTGCTACGTCGGGGTTCGGCTTCTTCACCGGATTCCTCGCTAGTATTTTCCATAGCTACGTCAAATGTTCGTTTTGACGTGCTAGGTCCATTGTTGGACTTGCATGGAAATATGTCTTCAAAGAATGATGCATTCCTTGACTCGATTATTGTGTTTTTATGTACATCCGGATTATTCGAATCGTACACTAAAAACCGATAAGCACTACTATTTTGTGCATATCCAATAAAAATACAGTCCACCGTTTTTGGACCTATTTTTATTTTCTTAGGTGTTGGTACAAGCACCTTAGCAAGACACCCCCACACTTTTAAATATTGATAGGAAGGCCGTCTGCCTTTCCACAACTCATACGGAGTTTTATCATATTTTTTCCGGGGAACCTTATTTAAAAGGTAATTGCTTGTTAAGATCGCTTCGCCCCACATATTTTGTGGCAGGCCCGAACTTACTAGCATCGCATTCATCATATCTTTCAATGTGCGATTCTTTCGTTCGGCAACACCGTTTGATTGAGGTGAATAGGGTGCGGTACGTTCGTGTACTATACCCACACTAGCGCAAAAGTCACCAATTGGTGCTTCATACTCACCACCTCGATCACTTCTAACCGTTTTAATCCGTCGATTAAGTTGGTTTTCCACTTCATTCTTATAAAGAATGAATTTATCGATTGCTTCGTGTTTATTTTTCAACAAATAAACATAGCTATAGCGAGTGCTATCATCGATAAAAGTAATAAAATATTTATTACCGCCACGTGTTTGTATTGATTTAAAATCACAAACGTCACTATGAATTAATTCTAGTGGTTCCGTTTTTCTTTCAACCGATTTGAAAGACGTTTTCGTTAGTTTTGCCTCAACACAAATATCACATTTGTGCTTCACATCAATTGTGAATTTAGGAATGTGTTCCATGTTAATTAATCTACGTATAGAATTAAAATTAACATGTCCTAGTCTACCATGCCACACATTGGAAGACTCAAGCAAGTAAGTAGAAGGGATTTTATTATTATTAATAATAATAGTCGTTACATTGAGCTTAAACAGCCCGTCACATGCATATCCCTTGCCCACATACATTCCCGACTTGGACAAAACTAATTTGTCCGACTCAAAAACCATACGAAAGCCATGCTTGTTCAACAACGAACCGGAAATCAGGTTTTTGCGTATCTCCGGAACGAACATCACTTGGTTAAGAGTCAGCTCCTTGCCCGAAGTCATCTTCAGGACCACCTTGCCCACGCCTTCAACCGCGGAATGAGCCGAGTTTCCCATCCACACCTTCTCACCATTAGATGGCTCAAAAGTAGTGAATAACTCCCGGTTTGAGCAAATATGCCGGGTAGCACCGGTGTCCACAAACCACTCCTTGGAATTGGATCCAATGAGGTTGACTTCCGTCACCACGGCCGCTAGGATGATGTCTTCATCCTTTTGCCCACCTTGCACCAAGTTGACGTGAGAATCTTTCTTCCTCTTTGGTGCCTTGCAATCCGAGGACTTGTGTCCATTTTTATTGCAATTGAAGCATTTTCCGTTGAACTTAGTCTTGGAAACGCCTCCCTTGGGACCGAGCTTGCTCTTCCCATTGTTTTTATTTTTGGAGCTTTTTGCATGCTCCACCACGTTGGCCTTGGCGCCATGAACAATTGGGAGTTTCCCATCGTTCTTCCGGTTATCCTCTTCAATCCGCAGACGGAGGATCAATTGTTCCAAGTTCATTTCCTTTCGCTTATGCTTAAGGTAGTTCTTGAAATCCTTCCAAGCCGGCGGCAATAAATGAATAATTGACGCCACTTGGAATGACTCACTAACTGTCATTCCTTCATCTCGAATTTCGTTGAAGATCATTTGCATCTCCTCAACTTGACTCAAGACCGTCTTCGAATCCACCATTTTAAAATCAAGGAATCGACCAACAACAAATTTCTTTGCGCCGGCATCCTCGCTTTTATATTTGTGGTCCAAAGCATTCCATAGCTCCTTAGCCGTAGCTAATTTGCTATACACGTCGTACAAAGCATCATGCAGCCCGTTCAACACATAGTTTCGGCAAAGGAAGTCAGAATGCTTCCAAGCCTCAACCGCGTTGAAAGATTGCGCATCCACCTCACCCCCGGTTACAACCGGTGCGTCCTCGGTCAAGAAACGTGCAAGACCGAGAGTAGTGAGATAGAAGAGCATCTTTTGCTGCCACCTCTTGAAGTTTAACCCATTAAATTTTTCGGGTTTCTCCACAGAGTTGCTTGGCACGGTAACCATAGGGATAACCCTTTGGTTCAAAGCAGATGCTCCGCGTTGTGAACTATTGTTCACCGGAGCTCCGCTTTCAGAGTGATTGTCGTTCAGAACATTCTGCCCAACACCAATCTCGTTTTCTTGAGAAGTCATTTTCGTTTCTTAACGTTTTTCCGAAACACAACTATACTCTATCTAACATTTAATAATTTTTAATCACCGACCTTAATTGAAAAAAAGTTAAAGTTTTAACAACTTGGACCAAACTTTCATGAAAATTTTATTTAGAGGGACTATCTTTTTTCTTTGGTTTGTGTATAGTATACTCTTAGGTTAATCCGTTTAAATTAATAGTTAAACTATAATTTGAACTCAATGTTAAGCCATTATATTCTTATCAATTAATATTTGGGAAATGATTCCTCCCCCTTTAGTAATGAAAATTTCCAATCATTTAAATATTTATGATTTAATTTTTAATGTAAATTAAATCTTATTTCGTTTTAGCTTTTTATTTGAACATTCTATAAAAGTTATTTTACATTACATGAGATTTGAAATTGTTTAAAATAGCAGACTAAATCAGTTAACACTTTTGGGTAATTATTTTAGAGGTTAATTAGATGAATCTTATATGTATTCTATCTATTATGAATTAATTAGATATCTATCAACATTCCTATATGAAAGAAGGGATGTCTAAATGAGGACAAAAAGGAGTGTATTTATAGGTGTTTGGAGGTAGCAAGGTAGAGTACTCGGCCGCGTATACAGGGTACCCGATTAGGTACCCTAGCTAGGCAGTCAGAAGGTGTTAAAATCATGTTCAACCCGACCGGGTTAAGGCTAAACCTGACCGGGTTAGTATCAAATCGGATTTTCCAATGTCTCTTGTTCTTCGACACGTTCAAATGTCTTGTGTCAACTCAAACCTGACGAATTGAGCACAAATCCGATCAGGTTTTGGTGGATAACTTCCGGATAGCTTCACAAGTCACTTCCAACCCGCCCGGGTTTTGTACCAGCACTTATATTCATGTTTCTCCTTACCTTCTTTTTGTCCTATAATACTCCCGTGCATCCCCTTTTGATACTTAAAACCAAATACACACAAGAAACACAAATAACATCCTACATAATGAATTTAAAGAGTACATCACGAATTAAACTAAACAAGTAAAAACAACAAACAAACAATAATAAAAGAACAATGACAATTAATCATTAATAAAATGCTAAATACAAAATGACTATGACAATTAATCATTATATTCATCACATTCGAATATAAATATTACGAGTAATTACGAGTAATATATTACAAGACCAGGAAATTTATGATTTATTTTACACACATATTTTTTTTACACACATATGTACACATGTATATTTCTAGTATATACATGTGTACATGGTTTGGGTCTGGGCAGGGCAACACAGCTTCCTCGAATAACTGTTTTCATAAATCACTTTCATTATTGGCTAAGCACGCTTCTAATTCTTTAATGGACTTACGTTCTTAATCATGGACAATATTTTATCTCCAAGGAAGGTAAGTGTTCCGTGAAATTGGCATTACAAGTATTTGCCATGAACTCATTACAAGATACATCACATTGAGTGTCATAAAATGATGATGAGTTCGGGCACAAATCAATATTTTATCATAGGTTATGGATCGTTGACATGTCGATTGAATTGATCCGCAAAAGTTTCCGTACCTTGAATTGTAGTGTTGACCAGCTCTAATTTGAAGCTTATGCCTTTCTTTGATCTTGAGAATTGACCATCTTTGACGTTGATATTTTTTATTTTTTGAAATGAGCCGAAAACTAGTTTTTGTAATGGTAAGGTGGATGTAGGAAAAGTGTAGTTTTTCAAGTGAAGGAAGAAGTGAACTTATTAACTTTTCCCACACTTTAAGTCTAAGGAAACTTTTGAGCCTATAAATATGAATCACTCGATCTTTAGGAGTAAAAAGAGAAGGAGAAGAGAGGATCTCTTGTCCAATGTGATTTCGGCCTGTTAGTACAAAATAAAAAGTTTGTACCCCCCAGCACCCCCTGTGCGGGTGGACCTGGGGACATGTTTGCTGAAAATTTAGCATGCGACAAGGAGTTAGGAACTTTTGCAAGAATGAAGAAGGCTTTTGGTAAGGTTTTAAACCTTATTTTGGCCAGAAAGGTTTTGTGGTAATGATACACGTGTAATTTCCGTATTTATGTTTGCAGTTTTAGTACCTTTTGTAGTTTAGCATTTCGGAAATTACACACTTTTGGTGTAATAGTTTAGTTCATTTTAATTCTTGTAAAATGTTTAGATTAGGCTTATTCTGGGCTCAAACAGGTCTGCCATCGCTCAGAGGATAGTTGGTGAACCCAAAAGTGGAAAGAAGGTGCAAAAATCACAAGACAAAAAGGAAATCCTGATTTTGTTCTATACTCGGTCGAGTATATACATATACTCGATCGAGTATCTGGTTGAAATTTCAAATCGGATCGGATCCGAAAACAAAAGAACATGCAGGAGAAGATTTTCCCACGATCGAGTGTCTATACCCGATCGGGTACACCGACACACTCGATCGGGTATAGCTATGGTTTTCACTCGAGTCTCGATCGAGTATGGACCGAATTCCAGTTTCTACACATACTCGATCGAGTATATGTATATACTCGATCGAGTACCCGACCTGCACCTCAAGAAGCCTATAAATACACCTCCTTTCCTCCACTTTTAGAGATCAATATCTTTATACTCTTAAGCTCAGTTTAGAATAGCATTTCTCTATATTTCTTTTAGCATGTTTAGTCTCCAAATGAGGAGCTAAACTTCCATTTCTTGGTTTTGCTCTTGAAGCTTGTTGATTATTAAAGTTGTGAGTTATTTTCTTACTTTCTCCTTTTGATTATTAATTCTTCCCTTAATCTATCTCTATATTAATGTTGGAGGGTGGCTAAGTGACGATTAGTTAACGTTCCAACATTGATTATTACTAGAAACGATCAACGAACCGATGGTTAAACGTTGAGGGAGTGTTTGGTTCAAGGTGATATCTTATGCATGGCGTAATCTCATGCCCGGAATGTGAGATACCTGTGTTTGGTTCGCAGGTTTGATTTTTTCTTTTGGGAATGTTACATTCCCAAAAGTGGAAAAGGTGATCACATTACCAGGCATGTCAAACCCACCAATGTCTTAGGTTATGTTAGATTCCTGATGGCTTATTAATTTTCTTCCAAAAAAACCTATGCTTCATTTATCGAAATATCTAGATGTGGACTGAGCCCAGTCCGATTCCGGTTCCGGGTCGGGCCCGGAAGGGCTTGGCTTTTTGGGAACGAAGCCCGGGACCGGAACGACTGTTGACCAGTACCGGTTCGGGGCAGTCTACCCGCCCGGGTAACGGGCCGGGTACATTTTTCTAATTCATGTCTAAAAACTAATTCAAGAAGTGCCACATATAAAAACTTAAAATATATTTATTTGAAACATGAACTACCATTGAAAATTGAGAAAAAAAATTAAAACATGAAATACATTTTCTAATAATTGATTAATTTAATGTGTTAAGAGACAAATATATAAAGGACATTCAAGTAATTCACCAAATATGCAATAAAAGATATCATTCAACCAAACAACTTAATGTGACATTCCTTAATCATAACCAAACACAAATAGGTTATACATTAATCACATTCCCATCTATCTAACATACCCAGTAATCTAACATTCTCATGGTTATCTGACATTCCTTGAACCAAACATAACCTGATGGTTTCACAAGTAAGTAACTTCGGTTTATTAATGCACGGTCGTGGTTAATAAACTTAAGAGGGATTAATTTTGTTGGTTAAACCGAAACCGTTGTGTTGAGGTTATCAATCTCAATTGATTTCATCAAGGAGTTAAAGAGGTTAAATGCTACTATTAAATCGGTATACGGCGTTGTTCTATATTTGGTTAATAGTAAGGGTTATTAATGAACGGTCGTTGTTAATAACTACCCTCGATGAATTGGATATACTCCTCGATTGAGTATTCGAGAGGGGATAAGTTATAGATATAACAATGATCGACTAAAATATATCAACAAGTGGAAAGTAGCAAGACCAAGTCCCTTTTATTCTTGAATTTAACCCCATATAACTCGTTCATCTTCGTGCTCAATTTAATTAAATCACTCAACAATCAAAACCCCCCTTTATTTACTATTTACATAAAAAGAAAGTTATTCCTTTCCCTGTGGATACGAACTCTACTACGCTATACTACGTATAAGTGTTAGTATTGAATTTATTTTGAGTGCACATACGACAAGTGCACGTCAGGTAAGGTTCTAAAAATGAGGTTTTGGCTAATTTTGCATGTAAACCTTAGCTTATTTTGGCCAGAAAGGTTGTACGCAACTCAATTGTTACACTATGATACCAAATGTATCCAGGTATCCAGAAAAATAGATATAGAACAAGAATATAGAAGAGATCAAACTTCAGATCCCATACCAGCAATGATGCGGCGATGAAAGCACATGACATAAAAAACGGCGCTCTCTCGGGAGTTTGGAAAATAAGAATGTTTGATTCAATAATTAATTAGGTTTACACAAGCTTAGCCTTCAAATATATAATATCTGAAGGTTGGGCTTTAGTATTACAAAGTTAAATGGGCTCAAATACAATGTTGACCCAGTCTAATAAGTATTATATTTTTGGGGTAAATGGCAATATAACTTAAATAAATATGAGAAGACAAATTAATAACCTATATCATGATTTTTTAAGTACATAGCACTTTTATAGTTATCATGTGGCCGCATGAGTATAGGTGGCATACATAACCATTTTTTTTGTACTTTCAAATAAGTTAGTTATGCTATTTGTTTTATTTATAGAAATATATGACATAAATTTAACTACACCTATTTAAAGTTGTATATACAACTAAATATTCCTATATTTAATAACAAATACAAAGATAAATAATACAGTTGATCATAATAAAATATAGTCCTAACATATGTGTATTTTATAAATGTATACGTTTGGTCTGATCTACTCTGGTCTAGTCTGGGACTGAAATTAGTCCAATTAAAAAAACATTTAGTCTCAAACGCTCATGCTAATAAAGATTATGTACAATTAATTAAATGTAGAAGAACATGAAACCATAGAGAAAATGTTACCTAATCATCAATGGTTGCAAGAAGTGAGCTTTCTAATGTAACATTGAGAACAAAATAAAGAACAAATATAAACGCTAGATACTAATTAAGGATTGATGATTCATTTGTGATGGACTTGGAGTTTTTTAGGCTAGGAAGTGATATTTGATAGTCTATTTATGATCCTAGACTAGATATGGGAGAAATTTTTAGCCATACCCTCCAAATATCTTCATTTCAACTAAAGAATATATCTTGCATGCAACCGTGTTTTCTGCAGTTTCGGGCACGATCGTCGCTGATAAAGAGGGTTATCCCGAGCCATTTGGGGGTTGTTTCCGGCGAATATCTTATAAATCACAAGCGTCGGTGCCGGTGGGACCGGCCTTGACCTTATTCTGCTTCTGTAAAAAATGGGGTTTTTTACCTTTTCTCTCTCTTATTCTAATACATATTATTTTAATTACCTCTGTATATGTAGGTAGTTATTGTGCCTACCAAACTCCTCAACACTTGAGTGTTGCTATTCATCAAACGAATCCTTTGTATCAGTGCACAATTAGAGAAGAAACTAAAGCATGCAAACTATGTTTTCAATAAAATGATGAAAATTAGAGACAACTTTTTTTTGGATATACGCGGTCCAAAATTTAAAATTAATAAGAGTTTTCAAATCCCTTACATCCGAAAATTGGATATAAACCTGAAATGGTTTGCATTGTACGTGCCGCTCTGTTTTCCCAATCTTAGAAATCCTAAATATCTTGTTATCTTTGTTATGAATCTCTTATTGTGTACAATTAATATAATATGTCTTTGTACTGTAATAACATTTATTATTGGGCTGGTTATATACTTTAGCCCATTATGTATTATTTACGCATTTCCCTTTATTGAATAATAGGAAAGTGGGTTGTCACTTTCCTAACAGGAAAGTGAAACATTAGCACATATGCGTATGTATCCTAGACTGGTTGACTTAGAGTTGAGTCGATTATCATTTATATTAATCGTAGAGAGAACTCTCCCGACACTTTGAGAGAATTAATTTATCTGCTCTGTAAACATTCAAAACTATTGTAATAGATAATTTCTACTTCTCTATTTTATTCAATACTATTGTTTGTGCATTTATTCCGCTGCATTAATTGTTGGTACACCTTTGAATTGGTATCAGAAAGAAAGTGTTGAACTGTAATAACAATGAACATATCACGATAACAAATAACCAATGCGTGATATATTATTAGTACACTCAACCCTTTTTTCAATCGGCTAATGTTTATTTTACAACTGTTGGGTCAAACACTAATATTTTTTATATTGCTGGTTACCTCTATATTATTAGGAGAAAGTAAAAATTCAAGATCATTTGAGTATCATTTGTCTCTAATGTTTGATCTTTCAAAACATACATTTTACTCTCAATCTAACAATGAAAGTGGTAACTAGTAATTAAAAGTAATTGTTTAGTTGGTCACAATTATTTAGAAGCCATTCATCAATAGCTGATTAGAATTAATTAGATTAACATTTAAGTCTTTCTACATATATTTGTGAATTTATAAATGGGCTAGAAAATAACTAGGACTATATATATATATAGAGAGAGAGAGGACAGATCGTATCAGGCCGGCCTGACGGGAACCGCCGTCAGGCCGAGGCCATTTGGGGACCTTCCCGGTGCAATTTTTTGATGCAATTTTTTGAGCCTGTTCCTCATCAAGTCTAGTTTATCCATACCAAATTTCAGCTAAAAATTCAATCGGGAAGGCAGTCAAAAAAATTCCCTACTAAAACTGTGCTGTATTTATATATAAACTGCGCAGTTTTAGTAGGGATTTTTTTTGAGTGCCTTCCCGATTGAAGTTTTAGCTGAAATTTGGTATGGATAAACTAGACTTGATGAAGAACATGCTCAAAAAATTTCATCAAAAACTTCCACCGTCAGGCCGGCCTGGCAGGATCGGGACTATATATATATATATATATACACACACACACACACACACACAAAAGATCAGGTCCAGCCCTCCCCGGTCCAGCCGCCGTCCGAACTCCGCCGTTTGGGGCGGTTCCCGGTGGAAGTTTTTGATGAAATTTTTTGAGCATGTTCTTCATCAAGTCTAGTTTGTCCATACCAAATTTCAGCTCAAAATTCGATCGGGAAGGTCGTCAAATGATTTTTGCAAGTTAACTGGTCCGGAATATGTATTTTCCGGACCAGTTAACTTGCAATAGAGGTCAAATACAGGTCATCCGATGAGTTGTATTTGACCTCTATATATATAGTTTAAACTATATATATATATATATAGTTTATAGAATAGAGGTCAAATACAAATCATGCTTAATTTACAAAGTACAAACTTATCTTGGCCATCCGATGAGTTGATCTAAAGGATATAAAGGCAAGGTAGCATTTTTGTAATAAAACCTAACTTCTCTCTCTCTCTCTCTCTCTCTCTCTATATATATATATATATATATATATACATATATATAGAATAGAGATCAAATACAAAGCCTTCTTAATTTACAAAGTACAAACTCATCTTGACCGTCCGATGAGTTAATCCAAAGGACATAAAGGCAAGGTGACATTTTTGTAATAAAACCCAACTTTTTAGGGTGCAACTCGTTGCACCTTAATGTGCAACTGTTATTTTTATGACTTTATAATGTGCAATACTTTGAACCTCAATATGCAATGCAAATAACGTCAAGGTGCATCGTACAAATATTTGCACAATAAGCACACTTTGTACTTGATCTTTCCCCCATATATAGTTTATAGAATAGAGGTCAAATACAAATCATGCTTAATTTACAAAGTACAAACTTATCTTGGCCATCCGATGAGTTGATCTAAAGGATATAAAGGCAAGGTAGCATTTTTGTAATAAAACCTAACTTTTCTAGGGTGCAACTCGTTGAACGTTAATGTGCAACTGCTATTTTATAACTATATAATATGCAACAGTTTGAACCTCAATATGCAATGCAAATAACGTCAAGGTGCATCGTACAAATTAAACCATGCTTAAAATACTAACCTACTAACTCAATAATATGCAACACTTTGAACTTTAATATGCAGTACAAATAATGTAAAGATACACACTGTGAATTTCAATATGCAGTACAAATAATATGCAACACTTTGAACTTTAATATGCAGTACAAATAATATGCAGCACTTTGAACTTCAATATGCAGTCCAAATAATGTAAAGATGCATAATTTGTGACAGTTTGTAGGTTAGCATGGGAAGACTAGTTTGTATGTGATCCCCCCCCCCCCCACACACACACACAAATATTCCTGTCCGGAATTTCCGGACAGGAGCCCCGTCCGGCCTCTTCCATTTGGGGGCCGTCCCGGTGGTATTTTTTGCTCAAATTTTTTGTGTATGTTCCTCATCAAGTCTAGTTCATCCATACCAAATTTCAGCAAAAAATCAATCGGGAAGGTCATCAAACAATTTTTTCACGTTAACTAGTCAAGTTGACCCATTTTGTAAAGTAGGCGTACTCATATGATACTTGTTTTTAGTATAGGGGCTTAAGTGATGGTTTGGAAATAGTACAATGACTTATTTGAACATTTTTCCTCAAAATTATATTAAAATGTTCCATATTAAAAATGTTGTGTTTTTTTAGAAAGAGAACTTAATTACTCCCTCCGTCCCCCTAAGTTTGTCCCGTTTTACCTTTTTGGTCCGTCCCACTAAGTTTGTCTCATACCATATTTGGTAACATTTGCGTGGTTAGAATTCATTCTTACTTTATTTACACTTTATCAATTCAATACCAACCACACAATTCCACTTTTTCTTAAAAACCACACCACACCCCTCCGTCCCAAACTTAAGGGGACGGAGGGAGTATTTTTTATAAGGGTAACTAGAAATATAACCATCAAAAGTGAAACATTACAATCATAGTGTTCAATGCTACACTAGGGTGAGACAAAGAACGAAAAAGCTCCATACAGGCGCCTTGTTCGTTAATGCTACAACCATGTAGACTCATACCGCAGTGTGACTGCTCATGTTACTCAAAATGTAACCGGTTTGACCAGCCACCAAAAATGGAATTATTAAACTTGCCGGTTTTTCCAGTCACCGGTAAGGAGCCAAGTGCAGAAATTGTTCTGGTTTCACCAACCACCGTACCAGAAAGAAAGCAACTCATGCAATCCCATCTTCCTGGATCGGCGGTGGTTCATGAGGGGTGGGGGGGTCGGCCTCTATGTATATATTGATTGATGCAGAAGAAATCCTGCAGATTCATGATTGATGAAGAAGCTAGTACAAATCTCTTGCTAGCACACAAGAACACTGACCGATGATGGCAAAAAATATACATCTGGCGAGCACCACTTCCCCACTGAAAATAACATCTCTAAATATCGCTAGGAAATAAACGTATATGTTGAACCGGAAATACTGATTAAATTATACTCGTACCTTTTTCATGATTCAAGTAAAAAAAGATTGAGAAATAGAAGAAAACAATAACAGAAGAGGATGAAGCGGCTAGGTTTCCCCATCACCACTCCCCTCTCTTCGTCGCATAGCTCTCTAGTCATTAAAAATGTTTTCTTAAAACTATAAAATTTTTAAATTATATACCAATATAATAATTAAAATTATTATCTAAAGGGTGTCACTATTGACTAAGAAAAATCGATATGACAAACATTTTTTTAGACGAAGGTAGTTTGTACTTTGATAACTATATATTTCCTCCCTTCAATTTAATTGTTACTCATATGGAGAGATTAAGTATGAAAAATAACGTAATAACTTATTATTAATCATACATTAAAATTTTATAAAAGGGATATATTTTGACATTGCACCCCACTTTTTGGATAATATTAGGGCTGGGCACGGGCCGAGTCGGGGCGGGTAATGTAAAATAAAATGGAACCGCCGGTTCCATTATACGGTCCGGTCCGGTTCGAGTATTGCATTTTTGAAAATAGGAACCGGACCTTACCCGGACCGTTTGAAACGGGTCGGTCCGGATCGGGTTTTTCGGTTCCTATTTCCATGTCTTAAAAATAGTAAAAACTTACAAAGTTCAAAAAACAATAATCAATGATCAATAATATAGTACATTGACAAGTTTCAAAATAACAACATACCGGTGCACATCTAACACAAGTGACAATTTCAATACTTAGTAACTTTATATATCTAAGTTCACAAACAATATGGTTATCAATTACTAAATCCTATTTATATGAAATTGTCACTTGATGAATTTTCATACTTTCAGTGAACAACCGATTGGCGAAGTTGAAATTAAATAAGTCCTTGATGAATTTCTTTCCTACTGGACTGTAGGACGATGAATGCCCATGTGGCATGTGCAAATCACAATCACTAAACAGTAAACATAGAAAATTTGTAATATCTAAGGACAAAGTCAACTATTTATAAATGTAAACAAGACGTTTTAATCACAACCTAATGGGCTAAGTAAACTAACTTGGCAGAGGCCAGTGTATTAAAAAATTACTTTACAGTATATATATAACGGGCCAGGCCGAGTACCCGGTATTTTTTTTATTTTGGAACCAGTCTGGGTCTTAAAAATAAATTACCCGGACCTACCCGGACCGATTTGTTGCAACAAAAAGTGGAACCGGCCCGTTTTGGACCCGAACCGCCATTACCCGGACCGGACCGCGGTTCCAAGACCCGTTTGCCCACCACTAGGTAATATTGGACTTTGCACCTCATTTTCAAAATAATTAGACTTTGCACCCTATTTCCCGTAAAAGCCTTTGACTTTGCACCCCAACCGGAAAATTTTCTTCCCAAAATGTTATACGATGGGGTGTAAAGTCTGTTTTATGAAAATGATGTGTAAAGTCCAATATCAACCAAAAAGTGGAGTGCAAAGTCAAAATATCTTATCACGTGTATATATCTCTCAAGTAGAGATTTATTAATGTTATATTGAATCAAAGCTCAATAATTAACGTACGTTATAAAAAATTTATTCAAAAAAAATAAATTAAAGTTATCAAAAAAAAAAAAAAACTACTAAGAACTACTACTAGAGAGTACACTGCATTAGTTTTTTTTAAATTGTACACTGTATTAGTTAGTCATACTCATACTTCTTAATCACGTACTAAGAAAATTTTGAATATCCGTAAGCATAGTACCTATAATTCTACCGACTATTAAATATTCTAATAAAGTGATTTATTGGTACACTTACCACCGTTGTCCTTGATGTTGTCTTGCATGTTATGGGGTAGTATTGTACTACGTGCTAAATACTACGAGTAATATTTTAATATAAACTTTTTATCATAAAATGAGAATATGTCAAGCACAATGTGGTTCGATTGCATCACTGTGACACTCTCAAGGAGGAGGCCACAGGTTCAAAACCTTTCCCGGTCAAGGATGTTGACATTTTTTTTACTTTTTTTTTGTGTGTTTTTACTCCAGGGGGTGTCTGGGGGCTGGAGTAATGAGGGTTGAAACTCACTCCATTAAGTTTCGAACCCGAGACCTCCCGTAAGGGAGAGTGAGTCTGCGACCAGCTGGGCTGGACCGCTTCCTCGGATGTTGACATTTAACAGAGCAGATACTATAAGAAAAGAGAAAAGTGCAGCAAAAAAGCGTATATTTTAGAATATATAGGAAAATGACTACTCCATCCGTCCCAAAAAGATTCGCTAACTAAATTGACTTTTCTTGATCAATAACAAGCAATTTTGACCGATGATACTTTTAATACGAAATTATTTTGAATATGAAAATTATATATAAATGTTCCTTGTTCAAAAGATATTAGTATTCATGGTAAAACACCATTGCATTTCGAACCCGGACAAAAATCACAAGTGCCCCCCTCCCCCATTGCCCCCACCTGGACAAAAATACCAGCATACTAAAACAACATGTTTATATAAATTAAAATGATAATTTAAAATATTTAAATCTGTGTTGAATAAAAATGAAAGATGAAAAGTTCTCAATAAATTAGTGTGTCAAATGCAGAATTAGTCACTTGTTTAGCACGTCTTGATCCTAAAAGTAAGTTATCCAATTTCTATGAATCAAAGCTATTGAATCTTGTAAGTTATATTCATGTAACTTTTCGTCTGTTGATTGAATGGAGCTGAGACTTGAGATGTGGATATATGAAATTAAATGAGAATAGATGAATTATTTTATGTCATTCAAACTATTAGTGAAGTTTGTATAAAGATGATTGAGCCTAAAATTCACAATTTTTTTGATGTTTTGACTTGGTATATCGTCTCATTAAGTTAGCTTTAGAGTTACTAGTTGCAACAGTCACCGCTGAAAGAGCTTCTCCGCGATAAATATTATTAAGACAGATCTTCACAATAAGATGAGAGATACTATTTTGTCAATTGCTTAATGTGCTACATCAAGATATATTATGCAACATTTTCAAAATATGAAAACTCGCGGGATTGATTTACCAAGGTTGCAGTAATGAACAATTTAATACTCATTCATTCTTTTTTAGTTGCAACGGTCATCTTTTCACATTTGTTAACGTACAAGTTTGACCATAAATATATTTCATTTCTTAATAGTTAAAAAATTATAAAATAGATTTTGAAAAATTAAAACGAGAGGAATTAACAATATTTTTCAAAAATTTAAGTTAAAACAGAGATTGTGAATAGCTAGTGTAAAATTCACCGATGTTGCAAATAAAAGAAAACGGAGTAGTATGTAATTAACTACCTCGTATAATTTACACTAATGACTTATTTTTTACCATTTTTCTTACTTGTAGAGTTTATTATTATAAATTAAGTTTGGTGTCCAGTGTGCCCTACTCTTACAATTTTTTGGGTCTGCCAGTGATAAGCAAGGACAAATCCAGGAATTATGGCATTTTTTTTACCTAAATATTACTAAAATAAATACAATTTCAAAAAATGTGACCACATTAACATTAGGACAAAAATGTGACTAAAAGGTCATATTCATGTCATTGCCAAATTTTAATGTCACTGTCCAATTTTAATGTCACTATCAAATGTCATTATCGCCACCGCCGGTGTCACTATCGTCACTGCCCATGTCACTGTAGCCGCCGCCCGTGTCACTGTAGCCGACATCCGTCTCACTGTAGCCGCCACACCTGTCACTGTAGCCACCGCTCGTGTTACTGTAGCCACCGTTCGTGTCACCGTAGTCACCACTTATGTCACTGTCGCCCACCGCCCGCCACCACACCGCCACTGCCGCCTCATAGTACATCACCCAACTGTCCACTCCCCTTCCCCCTCCCCCTCCCCACATCACAGCCACCCAAACCCCAGTCCCCACCCCTACCCTACCCATCCCACTGACCTGTCCCCAGCCACGTCCCTCGCCCAACCTCAACTATGAGAGTGTTAAGATCTGGGGTTCCATCCTAAAAGGTCAACCTGTTAGGAGGATGATGTGAGTTTTCTCGCACATAAAAAAATTGTAATATAGGGGTGTAAGTACGAGTATCGTCTCCACAGGGACGGAAAAAAGGGAATTAAAGATTAACTAAATTCAGCGATTAAAAATGAAATAAATAAAATAAATGCGTCGTGCGAGATTGGTTGATTTGAAAATTAAACTAATGCGGTTGAGCGAATAAAAAAATAAATGTGGTTTCTAATTAATTAATGACGAAGGGAATAGGGATTGATTCCGGGGTAACCAGATTTTTGGCAGATCAGGCCTAATTACATGAAATTGATTTAATTGAGCTTAGCTAATCATTACTAAGTTCTTACCGCTCTCGCGGCGTAGAGTACAATAATTTAGGGGACCAGGCTGATCTCTCATGCGACAGGATCCTAAATTATTGCCAAGACGAGCGAGCTTACGGCTCCTTAATCGCTACTAATCTCTTAGCGAACGATTAAGTGTGTGTGAATGTGTCCTAGAATAAACTAGATCTCTCTTAATTTATTCTATAAGCAATTGTAATTCTAGCCGCAGTTCTAGGTTACAAAAGATATCAGTTAAATTATTCAAACACAAATTAAATGGCATTCATGCAATTAAATCGACAAGAATCTAGTCATCAATCATGATTAACCCCTTCATCAATCCCAAATCCCTAATTAAACTACTCACAATTCATAATTGAATAATCAACAGAATTGGGATGAATAGAAATAATTGTCATTAATTAAAAAGATGAACTTACAAATAATCCCAGGGTCTTGGAGTAAACAATCGTAAAAACGCAAGTAAATTCGTCCCTAGGCCTCTCCGTAATGTTCGTAACCCTAAAAAAGGGTTAGAGATGCCTTATTTATAGAAAAAGGGGGGAAAATATGAATTCGGGCCGATTTGGGATTCAAGTTTGCGTCACCCGGTGATACGCACGGCGTGCGTCCCCCCTACGCACGGCCGTGCGTAGCTGGCAGTAGCTACCTTGCTTTTCTCGCCTCAGACGCACGGTCGTGCGTTCCCCTACGCACGGCGTGCGTAAAACTTCCGAATTTGACAAAACTTTCTTTATGAAAGTTGTAGATAATGAATTCTTCTATCCACCCCAATTTGCCGAATGTGATTTGAATCATCCAATCAAGAGATATGATCAAAACGGTGGAAGGTGTCATTCTGAGATCGCAACAGAGATCATCTGACTTCCTCGTCTGTTTTCATCTTCTTCCTCTCAGATTCTAGGAATGCTGTCTGCATATGATTTGTAGCTCTTGAAGTTGGCTTTCATGTGGACTTTGAATCGTGTTCTTTGGATGCTTATACAAAGAGATATGCTTGAATGATTGACCAAAGGTCATCCTGAATGCCGTTTTCAAACTTCATTCATCTTCTTTTTGATCCCATAGCCAATCCTAGAGCTCTTTTGTCATTAAATCTTCATCGTAAACCTACCGGTGACCTCCATAGCTCTCAAATCAACACTCAAATGCATCTCGAATCATCCTGATTGCTCCTCAAGTGCCGATGTTGAACTCTAAAATCCTGATTTTGACTCCAAATGACACAAAACTCGAATCAACGCCTGTTAAACATAACTTGAGCTAAAATTGAGACTTGTAACACCTTAAAGCTAGGAAAACCATCAAAATCCGATCCCAACACGCATCAAATGCGTGTCTACATACGGACTTATCAGATTCCCCCACACTTAAGCCTTTGCTTGTCCTCAAGCAAACTAAACAACGGGCCGGACTTACGATAATCACCACATGGAATCAAAACAATTAGCATGCACACATAGTTAAAGGGATATTCAAAGAATAGGCAGACTAAACCAAGAAAATTCTTCCCTAAACTACATCTTTGTACTCTAGCTAACATATTTGACAATATTATTCACAACATCCTCAAAGTAGTGACTGCACACACAAATAAACTAGCTACCGATCAGAAGGACTTGTGAAAATGGTGGTGAAGGGTGAATGGTAACAATAATAGTCCCTTTGTTTTGAGAGATTGGAATATTCTAACAAAGACTCAATGTATTCAAGAACTTCAGGGCTATTCTTAGAATCAAGGAACTTAGTAGGCCACAATTTAGGAACAATCATTTAAACCTATGCAAAGAGTAGACGTGGTGTACAACTAAGCTAAACCGTCTCGGCACATTTGTGCTTTGACGTATCTTGAAGTACGCGAAGGACTAAAGCTAATTTTCGCAATAGCCTCCAAGTTCATTAATTTAAGTTTAGTTTTCCTTGTCATGTTGGCACGAGAACGCCGTTTCTTTCGAAAGATACCCAAGTCTCATCTATCGCTTTTTGACCGGGGCTCCCATTCCCTTTTTCGCAAAGTAAGAGGTCTAGCTATATTAATTTTTCACCTTTCGGATTCTCACTAGACATTACCCCATTCTAATCTCGGCCTCACCAAGGAATATTAGCAATTAAAGTTCATTAATTTAAAAGTGAATCCATGCCTACAATGCAATCCTTGAAAGTATCAAATTCCTAAAAAGTGACTGCTCTTACTCCATTTGGGGTATAGGAAAAGTGCCAAAAATGGCTCCTACACAAAATTCCCTAAACTTAGCAAATTAATCCCTTAATTCCCTAAATATCAAGACTAAGTCAGAAATATTCACGGGTAAGGAACACAGGCCATTTGGCTATGGAGCTCAATTAATTAGGTAACAAAGAACAGTCAGGCTCAAAATGGCTTCTCCTAAAGGGTTCTTTCAGGTGGGGTGGATGATTATTGGAAAATTTAATGGGTGACTAATGCCTTCATCCTTTCAGCAACTAGATTACCGTGCAAGCAATTTAAGCCTAAATACTTTAAGAATGTTCTAAAAGCATAGTCAAAACGCTAGCCAGCTCACAAAGACACAGTTTAAAGAAAAATTTTCAAAAATTGACATGAATTTCCTATGAATATCAACTAACACTTGCGCATGCTATGTCACGCCCCGGACCTCCCCGGACACGTCAACAACCCGCCGTACAATACGAATAGTCAACCGCAGTCCAACACATTCATATTATACAAGGCGTCATGAATATCATTCACACATAAGTCATCCATAAACAACATAATAAGTAATTCATAAAGCAGCGGAAAACATTGTTTAAAACAAAAGGGCCACACAGGGCTATTCATGAGCACGCAGGCTCTATAATAAAATATCCATGAGCAAATTTGTTAATGTTTCAAATAGAACGGAGGAAGCACGAACCAAGTCTTCTCTCCACGGATTCACCCGATCAACAAGCGCAGGATGCAAGCTCAAGCCTCAACCTGAAATGGTGGTGGGACGCCCCCGAAGGGGTCAGTACTCTATACGGCTATAAAGTACTGGTGTGGCAGGCATCTAATAGATATACAACAAGTATTTCAAACACAAGACCCTCAAATAGGGTGATAGTACATTATGATGGTAACCCTAAGTTACCCCGTTTAAAAATATACTTACTTTATATAAAAGTAAGTAGCCGGCCCGTGGGCCCATGTTCATTTGGAAAATCACCATTCCCAACCCCGTGATTTTAAGCCACGACAACTCCTAGAGTCCAACCCTAGTACATGACATTGTATTCTAGAGCTCGGCTCTACCACATCACCATACAATTCATATACCTCGGGTCAATTTCCCTACCTTGCGTTCTAGAGCTCGGCTCTATCACATCACCACGCAAGTCCTAGAGCTCGGCTCTAGCTATACAATACATAGACTCCAAGTCTACACCTTACATGCATTCTAGAGCTCGGCTCTATCACATCACCATGCATTAAGGTCCAATTCTCAAGCAACCCTATGCCTAGAATTGACATATCATTAAACTACCATGGGTCATCCTTAAAGACTTCCCATAACTTAACCTTAATTCCATACTAAGTATTATATACACTTGAACTATATTCAAGTACCTTTCATACAATCCAATCCCTAGGATCAATTTAATCAACAAGTTCCAATAATCACTAACTAGTATTTCAATACTATTAAGATTATTGTTATCATACCATTATCCTCACTATTTGTAATTCTCTACATATTTATAATTATGTAGCAGCAACTTAAGTATTAAATCTCAATGCACAAATATTCTTTTATGCATCCATACAATTCATACATGAACAAATGCCTATTTCACAAAATAGTTCATTTATACTCCTTTAATCCCATATTATTCGTACATTCTCAATTCATTTCAAATTTCATTCTTTGGCAACTATATCAATGTTTCATCAATATATAACCATCATAATCCATGAAAAATAATGATTTAAGCATTTAGGTAATCTCATGTTTAACCTACAAGTTGTAAGCAATTAGATGTCAATCCTCACCTTAATTGAGCTTTAAACTTTTCCTTCTTGATCCAATGGTCAAAGCTTTGGCCACGGTGGATTAAGAACTGATTCCTTGCTTAAATATGAGTGTTAAACCGCCTCCTCAAAGTGCTAGCTCACCCTCAAACGTTGATACGAAAACAGCCCCTAGAATGGGTGTTTTCCGGTTAACTCGTCTCCTAGTTCTTCCAAGATTTACTCTAGGTTAGTATCTAACCTTTACATCAATTAAATAACTTTTCAAGGACATATTATACACTTGGATAAGTGTACAATAGTTCCACCAATCGCTCATATCATTTGGAAAATGAAAGGAAAGGTTTTGGGGTTAACAACTCACTTTAGAAGAGTAGATCCGTTTCTGCGAGGTTGTGTTTTGCTCGGACGATTTGGAAGCCTTCCCCTACTCCGATTGAATCAAACCAGGCCTTCACGGATTCCTCGTCTTGAGAGCTTTCCTTTGGTATATTATACGCCTTATTTGGATGTGTATAACTCGATATATGAAGCAAACAAGTAATCCTTGCACTGGAGGAAAAACCTGCGGGCAGTTTGCTTTCTCCTTGGTCTTTTGGGTTGTGTGGCTCTCTTCTTCTCTCTTATCTAGGGGAGTTCGAATGGGAGCTGTGGGAGTGTTATCTTGGCCTTAACTTATCCTCAAAAGTCAAAGGATAGGAGTGGGTTGGCATGTGGGATGATGGAGCAAGATACCTTCAATCAAAAAAAAATGGGGAGAGGGTCCATTTGTCCTCAAACATGTCTTGTTCAGCCCCCCCCCTCTCTTTTGTCCGCCCCAACCATGGATTTTAACTCATTCTCTTTATTTTGCAGGTGCCAAGAAGGTGTGGGGTGCTCCCCAAGTGATCCCAATCAATTTGGGGTCCAAAACATCTACCAATACTTCCAAAAATGGGAAGATGGGTCCTATTGTTTTATCTTTTGTCAAAAGATGTCTTTTTGTACTTATCCTAATTTATTTAGAACAAGTCAACTTCCTACATCACATTATTGATCTCCAATATGTGTAGGCTCATCTCAATAATTTACTTGATGGATATTATAGGAGGAAAAAGTCCTACTCCCATTATTTAGCTCAATAATGTCAAAGATGGAACTATAGGCATTTGTATTCTTCTCTAATCATCCTATCAATTATCTTGATAATGTTGGGCTCTTTTATTTACTAATAAGTCCCGATACTAATATACGAGTTCGATCAGTACCATAATCGATCATTAATTACGTAAAACATTAATCGTTTTACAATCGTTTGGGAATCAGAAATCCAATACATAAACTTTGAATTTTAAAACTCAATTTTTCAAGGACGTTTGGATGCGGTGTCACAAGTTCACCCCCCCCTTAACAGGAATTTCGTCCCCAAAATTCACAGCTCTACTCGAATAGGAAAGCATATTGTTTCCTCATCAAGGCCTCTGCTTCCCATGTCTCTTCTTCGACCCGATCGCTTTTCCAAAGGACTTTAACCATTGGGACTTCTTTGCTCCTCAGTTTCTTCACCTTCCTATCGG
Organism: Cuscuta epithymum; assembly: GCA_945859915.1. Taxonomy (NCBI): domain Eukaryota; kingdom Viridiplantae; phylum Streptophyta; class Magnoliopsida; order Solanales; family Convolvulaceae; genus Cuscuta; species Cuscuta epithymum. The sequence continues at coordinate 633,732 of CAMAPF010000198.1, forward strand.
TGACCTTGATCGGTTGCACAGCGTAGTTCAAATCCTCACGTACCTCTACAGGCGGCTTTTCCAATACGTGAGAGGGATCATGCACATACTTCTTAAGCATGGATACATGAAACACATTATGTATCTTTTCTAACTCCGGAGTCAGCTGTAGACGATATGCTACGGGCCCAATCCTCTCTATAATTCTGAATGGACCTATATATCGTGGGTTAAGTTTTCCTCGGGTTTGGAATCGAATGATCCCTTTCCAAGGGGAAACTTTCAAGAATACCTCGTCATCAACCTTAAACTCTAAGGTTCTTCGACGCTTATCTGCATAACTCTTTTGTCTATCCTGAGCCGCTTTGAGTCTCTCTCGGATCAACTTCACCTTTGATTTGGTGACCTCAACCAACTCAGTACCCTTGAGTTTGGCCATGCCAACCTCGTCCCAGCATAACGGTGTACGGCACCTCCTCCCATACAATGCCTCGTATGGAGGCATAGCGATGCTTGCCTGATAACTGTTGTTATAGGCAAATTCCACAAGTGCTAAGTGGTTGTCCCAACTTCCTTGGAACTCCAACGCACAAGCCCTCAGCATGTCTTCTAGGATCTGTATGACTCTTTCAGACTGCCCATCCGTCTGTGGGTGGAAAGCAGTACTGAACTTCAACCTCGTTCCCATAGACTCCTGAAATTTTGGCCAAAAACGTGATGTGAATCGTGGGTCTCTATCAGATACAATGGTCACTGGGACCCCATGCAGCCTCACGATCTCATCCGTATACAATTTGGCTAACCTCTCAAGTGGGTAAGTAGTGTTGATAGGCAAGAAGTGTGCGCTCTTCGTGAGCCTATCTACCACAACCCAAACTGCATCATAGCTCCTGACTGTTCGTGGTAAACCTACCACAAAATCCATAGTCACGTGTTCCCATTTCCATTCAGGAATGGAAAGTGATTACAATAAGCCTGCTGGATGCTGATGTTCTGCCTTAACTTGTTGACAAGTAAGGCATCGACTGATATATTCGGCTATCTCTCTCTTCATACCCGACCACCAGTAACTCTCCTTCAAGTCACGGTACATCTTCGTGCCCCCTGGGTGCATGGCATAAGCCGATGAATGAGCTTCCTCTAAGATGGATTTTCGGAGCTCATCATCTGCCGGTACACACACTCGGTCACGAAATAATAAGAGACCGTCATCTCTTTCTCTGAAGTCCTCCACCGGTCCTGCTTGTATGCGTTCCCGGATCTTCATAATTTCTTCGTCCGTTTCCTGACCCTTCTTGATCTCATCAAGTAACGTAGGTCTCACCTCAAGTCGTGCCAATAAGGCACCATCGCTGGATACCTCCAGTTGGGCTCTTAATGCCCTCAAATTAGCTAGCAATGCCCCAGACGAGCTCTTTCGGCTCAAAGCATCTGCTACCACGTTTGCCTTGCCGGGGTGATACTCTATCACTAGATGGTAGTCTTTTATCAACTCCATCCACCGTCTCTGTCTCATGTTTAGCTCTTTCTGAGTAAACACGTATTTCAAGCTTTTGTGATCAGTGTATATGTGACATGTCTCCCCGTAGAGATAATGTCTCCATATCTTCAGTGCAAACACCACTGCCCCCAGCTCCAAATCATGAGTAGGATAATTCACCTCATGCTTCTTCAACTGTCGTGAAGCATAGGCGATTACCCTCCCATTCTGCATCAGTACACATCCAAGCCCTTGGATGCTGGCATCGCTATAGACATCGTACCCCACACCCTGCTTGGGTAATGCAAGTACCAGTGCCTCGGTCAATCGCTTCTTTAGTTCCATGAACCCCTTCTCACATTTGTCATCCCATACAAACTTAGCCCCTTTACGAGTGAGCTTCGTCAATGGTGATGCCAAAACAGAGAACTTTTCCACAAACTTCCTATAGTAGCCTGCCAATCCAAGGAAACTACGAATTTCCTTGACGTTCTTTGGCCTCTCCCATTCGGTAATGGCTTCTATCTTCTTGTTGTCAACAGCAATTCCCGATCCAGAAACCACGTGCCCGAGGAAGCCAATCTCCTTCAGCCAAAATTCACATTTAGAAAATTTGGCATAGAGTTGCTTCTCCCGTAGTGTCTCAAGAACAAGTATCAAGTGCTCTTCATGCTCTTCTTCACTCTTTGAGTAAATCAAGATGTCATCTATGAACACAATCACGAATCAGTCCAAGTATTTATGAAATACTCGGTTCATCAAGTCCATGAATGCCGCCGGGGCGTTTGTTAACCCAAACGACATAACAAGGAATTCAAAATGCCCATACCTTGTGCGGAAAGCACTCTTTGGTATGTCATCTTCCTTAATCTTCAGTTGGTGGTACCCCGACCTCAAGTCAATCTTTGAAAACACGGTTGCTCCTCGTAGTTGATCAAATAAGTCATCAATCCTAGGCAAAGGATACCTATTCTTGATTGTGACCTTGTTCAGTTGACGATAGTCAATGCACATTCGGAGTGTCCCATCTTTCTTTTTCACAAAAAGAACTGGTGCTCCCCACGGGGAGTGGCTGGGTCTAATGAAACCATTATCCAAAAGCTCCTGCAATTGGGTCTTCAACTCGTTAAGTTCAGCGGGTGCCATACGGTATGGCGGTATGGAGATTGGTTTGGTATCAGGCTCGACCTCGATCACAAATTCAATCTCCCTATCAGGTGGAAGCCCCGGTAGGTCTTTAGGGAAGACATCCGGGTACTTACAAACCACCCTCACGTCGTCAATGTTCGTTTCCTCCTTGGTTTTGTCAACCACGTATGCTTAATATGCGTGACATCCCTTTCTCATCATACTTCTCGCTCTCACGGTGGAAATAATACAACTGTTTGATTTGCCTCGATCCCCCTCGAAGCGTAGGGTGTCCCCATTATTGCCTTCGAGTTCCAAAACCTTTGTGTAGCAATCTACCCTAGCATGATGCTTTTCTAGCCAATCCATCCCTAGGATTGCATCGAACTCCATCATACTCAGCGGTACGAAATCACACGTCAAGGTTTGGCCATCAATTTCCACCTCACAAGATGGATAATAACTAGTTCTTTCGACATCATCCCCTAGTGGTGTTGATACCACTAATGTGTGCGTCATTGGTGTTGATTGTACCCCTAAGTCCTCGGCGAACGCCTCACTCACGAACGAACGTTGCGCCCCGGTATCGATAAGGATTCGTGCATCCTTCCCATTAATCTTTAATGTTCCTACATTTATACACCATGTAAGATACCTTTTCTAATGGTTTAGGACACTTTTTAGGAGGTTAATAGGTTCATATAAATGTTCGGAATCAAACGGGGGTCCAATCATAGAAGAACGGGATGAAAAACTCGTGTTTCGGGCGGCTGGGGTCCACGCACGGTCGTGCGTGGGACACGCACGGTCAGTACCATAATCGATCATTAATTACGTAAAACATTAATCGTTTTACAATCGTTTGGGAATCAGAAATCCAATACATAAACTTTGAATTTTAAAACTCAATTTTTCAAGGACGTTTGGGTGCGGTGTCACATGCTAACTCTAAAAATCACATGTAACAACTACTGCCCGAATGCCCAATTCACTCCCCCACACTTAAACTTTGGCATCGTCCTCGATGACCAAAAATGCACTATGCACAAGGGGGTAAAGAGGAAAGGGTCACGCGTGCTCAACTTAGCTCAAGTCAATTATTAAAAAAATAGGCGATTATAAAGGTTGTAGAAACTTCCCTAAGGCGTAGGTCGGTGCGGAACTAAACTGAGTCAATGTAATCCTCGGCACATCATCCATACAACAAGACCTTGAGCTGCAAAAACAAAACACACAAAACAAAAACAGAAAACACCCCGGTTTTTTTTTCGGGGGTTTCTTGAGAACAAACAAACAAACAAAAACAAAAGTGCAGAAATAAGCTTGGGTTGCCTCCCAAGTAGCGCTAATTTTAACGTCGTTTGCCCGACACAACTACCCCATAGGCTCTCCAATAGCAAAGACTGTAGTGGTGCACTTATAGTCAACGTCTCCAGCTTCCTCTCAACAAATGTCATTAGGTGGCGCAGATCTTTAAATTCGCCAGCCCACGAAGGCAGCACATGGTCTTCATAACCCTCATTAGCACAAAAGTGAAGTATGAAACTCTCATCCTCTTCAGGTGGACAGAAAACATGAGTGAAAACTTTGATTACTCTAGGTATCACCGGAATCTCAAAAGATGACTCAAAGCAAGGAGTAGGAGCAACACCGTAATCAAACTGCACCATAGAAAAGTCCTCTTCTTCCTCACAGATATCATGAACATTCACAACCTCTCCTCCGGACTCTGTATCACTCTCCATGAAGGCATCCCAACTCTCGTTAATACCTAAACCTACCTCACTAGCACAATCATCAAGACTGATCTTCTCCTTGCCCTCCTCAGGTGCTGAGACTAATGGTAAATCAAATGGCTGGGGAGTTTCTGTATGAAAATCACAGTGATCGGTGACTTCATCAGTTACAACTTGTAACGTTTGAAACTTTTTCCTGTATTCTTTGAAAAACAACTTGACACTACTATCTTCTTCATCATCTTCAACCATATGTGGGTCTTCATAGGCATCAAGAAGTGTATCATCCATCATATTCCCACTATCATAGTCTGACTCGCTCACGTGATCATCCATATTGGTCTCCTCGGGTTGGGCGTCTGTGTCGCTAGGATGAGATCTCTCGGACTCCTCAGATAAAGCCTTTATAATCTGCCCCAATTGATTCTCCATGTTCTGCATCCTTGTGTTTGCATGCTGTTGAATTGCCATGCTCGCCTCAGTTGCTTGCATGAATTGCTTGAGTATTTCTTCCAGGTGAGACAGCTTCTCTGAAATTATCTCTTCCACTTCATCCTGTGGCTCATAGCTCGGCAAAGACGTAGGAGTGACTGAAACATTTGTGTTCGTAAATTGTGGGGAGGAAGAAGTGGGGTATGCAGTTTCCCGGAAAGGATGGTCATATAGAGGTTTGATGGGGCAAAGACATAAATGGTGATCTCCTCCACAGAAGGAACAAATGATATCCTTAAAACATTCAGATATTTCCTCAGGCGTTTTATTTAGAAGCATAAATTCAAGAATGGAGCCTCGTCTTACGCTTACCCAAGGGTAATGTGATGAAGGATAGTAAGAATCAGAATGAAAGGGTTGTGTGGTTGGAGTGTACGGATAAGAAGGCTGAATATTTTGTGGTGTAGGAGAGTAATTTTGATGAGGTGTGTAATATTGAGGAGGAGGAGTGTAAGGAGGGTATGGCGTATATGGTGAAAATTCCATGGAGGTTTGGGGAAAAGGACTTCCTCCAGGAATTTGGCTGAATGGGTTCATCTCATGCCTCTTTGAAAAAAAACCTGAAAGGTTAGTACAGAAAATCCCACGAAGAACAAAAAGAAAACTAACTAAAAAAATCTCGCTGAAATTAATTAACCCTTAAAACCGACACCGTTTCTGGCAACGGCGCCAAAAATTGATGTGTGTTTTCTCGCACTTAAAAAGATTGTAATATAGTGGTGTAAGTACGAGTATCGTCTCCACAGGGACGGACAAAATGGAATCAAGAATTAATTAAATTTAGCGATGAAAAAGAAATAAATAAAAATGCATCGTGCGAGATTGGTTGGTTTGGAAAATAAAACTAATGCGAACAATTAAACTAGGGGGTTCTTTCTAATTAATGACGAAGGGAACAGGGATCGATTCCGGGGTTAACCAGATTTCTGGCAGATCAGGCCTAATTACATGAAATTAATTTAATTGAGCCTAGCTAATCATTACTAAGTTCTTACCGCTCTCGCGGCGTAGAGTACAATAATTTAGGGGACCAGGCTGATCTCTCATGCGATAGGATCCTAAATTTGTGCCAAGACGAGCGAGCTTACGGCTCCTTAATCGCTACTAATCTCTTAGCGAACGATTAAGTGTGTGTGAATGTGTCCTAGAATAAACTAGATCTCTCTTAATTTATTCTATAAGCAATTGTAATTCTAGCCGCGGTTCCAGGTTACAAAAGATATCAGTTAAATTATTCAAACACAAATTAAATGGCATTCATGCAATTAAACCGACAAGAATCTAGCCATCAATCATGATTAACCCCTTCATCAATCCCAAATCCCTAATTAAACTACTCACAATTCATAATTGAATAATCAACAGAATTGGGATGAATAGAAATAATTGTCATTAATTAAAAAGATGAACTTACAAATAATCCCAGGGTCTTGGAGTAAACAATCGTAAAAACGCAAGTAAATTCGTCCCTAGGCCTCTCCGTAATGTTCGTAACCCTCAAAAAGGGTTAGAGAGGCCTTATTTATAGAAAAAGGGGGGAAAATATGAATTCGGGCCGATTTGGGATTCAAGTTTGCGTCACCCGGTGCTACGCACGGCGTGCGTCCCCCCTACGCAAGGCCGTGCGTAGCTGGCAGTAGCTACCTTGCTTTTCTCGCCTCAGACGCACGGTCGTGCGTTCCCTTACGCACGACGTGCGTAAAACTTCCGAATTTGACAAAACTTCTTCATGAAAGTTGTAGATAATGAAGTCTTCTATCCACCCCAATTTGCCGAATGTGATTTGAATCATCCAATCAAGAGATATGATCAAAACGGTGGAAGGTGTCATTCTGAGATCGCAGCAGAGATCATCTGACTTCATCGTCTGTTTTCATCTTCTTCCTCTCAGATTCTAGGAATGCTGTCTTCATATGATTTGTAGCTCTTGAAGTTGGCTTTCATGTGGACTTTTAATCGTGTTCTTTGGATTCTTATACAAAGAGATATGCTTGAACAATTGACCAAAGGTCATCCTGAATGCCGTTTTCAAGCTTCATTCATCTTCTTTTTTATCCCATAGCCAATCCTAGAGCTCTTTTGTCATTAAATCTTCATCGTAAACCTACCGGTGACTCCATAGCTCTCAAATCAACACTCAAATGCATCTCGAATCATCCCGATTGCTCCTCAAGTGCCGATGTTGAACTCTAAAATCCTGATTTTGACTCCAAATGACACAAAACTCGAATCAACGCCTGTTAAACATAACTTGAGCTAAAATTGAGACTTGTAACACCTTAAAGCTAGGAAAACCATCAAAAGCCGATCCCAACACGCATCAAATGCGTGTCTACATACGGACTTATCAGAGGGGAGTAGCCTATGTGTTAATATAGCACTTCGTTCATCCAAACTTTTCCAGTGTGGGACATTTAACACCCCTTCTCACGACCAAACACTTCGTTTAGATCGTGCCATCATTCATTTTTTTTCATCGGTGCGTTTTATTTTCATCCGACCGTAATTGTTATTTTTTATAATCGTGTCATCACGATTCATAAGGGGCCCCACACCATGGATCGATTTAGCTTTGATACCATGTTAAGACCCGAGGTTCCATCCTAAAAGGTCAACCTAATAGGAGGAGTAGCCTGGATCTTAATACAGTGTTTAATCATTCCAAAGATATCCGGTGTGGGACATTTAACAGAGAGCCTCATGTAACCACCACCACCAGATGACCGACCAGAATACATCAACCTGCCCCACCCGCCCAACCATAAACTCGCCACCGTCCGCCTGAAACCTTAGTCACGGTTGATTCAAATCGGCGATGCACAGATCTAGATCCCAAATAAAAAAGGAATAACCCGTCCACCATCACAGATCCGGAGAAATAGAAGAAGATGGCGGTCATCGACAGGGGATGGGGGCGGCCGACGGTGACGCGCCGATGTCCTTTCGGTGAAGGAGAGGTTGGAGGCGGAATGTACTTGTCACTGGTCGTCGACGTATCCGTCATCATCCTCGGTCATCCACACAATCTTGGTCTGTCCCACAAGCTGGGAGAAATGGAGAGAGAAAATTGTCCAACATAGGACAAAAACTCAAGCTTTTTCCCAAAATAGCACCACATGTATGTTTTTTCCTAAATAGGAGTATAGGACTAACCTTACCTTTTTACCCCTAATCCTATTTAATTAATTGATTGATCTAAATCATTGTCCCCCTAGTTTGCTTGCACAACCAAGGCAGCCCATCGGTGACGGGGCAGTCCGTGGTGGCGGCAGCACTGCGGTAGTGGTCGGCGACGGCGGCGGAAATCTGGTAGGTTGTTAGGAAAAAATATGGAATTTTCCAGCGGTGCTCCGGCAAGCAGTGGTCCGGTAGTCCTGGGGCATCAGTGGCAAAGGTTGTGAGGGATATTTTGGTCCAATCACAAATAAAAACTCTTATTTAAGGATGATTAAACTAGGTGCTCCTATTTTGGAGAAAATGTTATGTTTTGCTTCTATTAAGGTAAATCTCCCAAATGGAGATGGAGTCCCTCAGCCGGAAGAGAAACGAAGGAGTTCTTGTGTTGGGCCGCGGGTATGCGGTGCCAGCAACAGCCAGCCTGCCGGTGCAATCGAACCGCGTGGCGCTTTGCATGTGCTATAAAGGGGGGGGGGGGGGGAGCGTGCTATGCTATCAACGATTGCTTTTAGTGTAGCGGTAAGCGCAACGATCCACAAGTGGTATTAGAGCCAAGGTCACGGGTTCGACCCCCGGCAACAGCATGCTGCGCAGTTGTAGGCTGGCAGGTGCTGGGGGGAGATTGTTGGGCCGCGGGTATGCGGTGCCAGCAACAGCCAGCCTGCCGGTGCAATCGAACCGCGTGGCGCTTCGCATGTGCTATAAGGGGGGGGGGGGGGGGGGGCGTGCTATGCTATCAGCGATTGCTTTTAGTGTAGCGGTAAGCGCAACGATCCACATCTTGTATGTCGCAACTGGGAGAAAATAAAGCAGGTCACTTTTTTGGAACCCCATAGCCCATAGGTCATATATATCTATGTCATTCTTTCTTTTTTCTTTAGCCTAAGACTCTACCTAGTTTTTATTCAAAAAACTCATTAGTGTATACCCGACGTTCAAAATTCTATACTCTAAATTTACCCGTACAATGAGAAAATTAACTTAGATTATTAATTGAAATGCTATAAAAAGAGTACTGGTAAATTAAATTCTAAGTAATACGAAATTGTAAAAAAATCATTTGAATATAAAATTCCTAAATTTTTATTAACTTATTTGAAGATAAAGGGCCTCTCTGGTGCAAATCTACCTATATTTAAAAAATAAAACTTATTCTTATTTAATTGAATTACCCTTATTAAAATAATGAATAAAATTCTGAAATTATGATTCTTATTGTTTTACATGAATACTAGAAAGTCACAATGAGTCTCTTTAATTTTACAATAATATGTACACAATTTTTGTTAGAATAATATTGTTAATTCACAGGGTTTGCATATTGTTTTGTATTATTACTAGAATGTTTTAAAGTTTATTAATTATTCCAAAAAAAAAATCTTTTTGAAAAGTAAGAAACTAAATGAAATTGTGTAATTTTAACGTCACACAAGCATTTATATTTTGAATTTAATTTATATACACTGAAAATTGTTTAATTATAGTCTGATTTTTTTTTAATATTACTTTTTACATTATAAAATCTAGTACTTTTTATTAATTAAAGATACATTAAACTTTACAAAACACTTCATAAAGATGAGTTATTTTAGATTTTTCTCCATATACAATGTCTAAATTGAGTCATGTAACCGAGTGTGTAAATAAGAACGTTTATGTTCAAGAATATCAGAGGAGCGGCGAAGGGAAACCCTAGCTGTCTCCTTCTCTTCCTTCCTTCTTTTGACTTCAATCATGGAAGAAATTTCGTTTAATTAGTATTTTTAGTTCTATCTATATGTTTATTTCCTAGCGTTGTCTAGAGATAATATTTTCGGTGGCGAAGTTTCGCTTGCCAGATCTATATTTCTTGCCAATTCATCGGTATTGTGATTTTGTGTGCTAGTAAGACGTTTGTATTGACTTCTTTATCAATCATGAATCAGGATTTCTTCTGCATCGATATAGAGGCCGATCGTCCCCATCATGAATCACCGCCGATCCAGGAAGATGACATTGGATGGATTGCTTTCTTTCCGGTGGCTGGTCAAACCGGAATAATTTTCTGCACTTGGCTCCTTACCGGTGGTTGGAAAAACTGGCAAGTTCAATAATTGCTTTTCGGTGGCTGGTCAAACCGAACCCATTTTGAGTAGCATGAGCAGACACACTGCGGTACGAATCTACATTGTTGCAGGGTTAGCGAACATGAGTGCTTATATATGGCGTTTCTATTCTTTGTCTCACTCTAGTGTAGTATTGAATGTTATGTTGTAATGTTTCGGCTTTTAGTTGTTATGTTTCTTGTTAAGATCTCATTATCAATAAAATGGTTATTTGATTTTTAAAAAACCGAGTGTGTAGAAGTCGCATTTCTCTTACTAATGTTAATCCCGTTAGATTAGACAAAAGGATGACACCCCATCCCTGAGGGCCCCCCAACACCGACCGGACGACACGATGGGAGGATGTAAATTGGACTATAATCACAATCTGACAGATAGAGAGTGGGGCTTTGTCCCTGGTACTTGCAGAAGCCCCATGCATTTTTCAGCATATGAATCCCTCATTGCAGTTGCCGGGATTCGAACCCGAGATCTAACCCTTGTGGCACACCCTCGCTACCAGTTGAGCTATGCCCTCCGCTAATGCGTTAGATCATACGACGAGTACGAGGTTATAAAAGCATGCTATAGTGCAACATTGATGTGTCAGAGATCGATACTGCCTAAACCCCAGTAAATTAAAGCAAAACAAATACTCCATATATGGCGGCCACTGTGACGGAGTCCGGCCGCCGGCAACTCCATTTCATGGTGTTCCCGATGATGGCCCCTGGCCACATGATCCCCATGATAGACGTGGCGAGGATTCTAGCCCGGTCTGACAGCGGCGTCACCGTCACCATCTTCACCACGCCGGTCAACGCAAACAGGATACGGTCAACGCTCGACCAAGACCGGCGATCGGGGTACAAAATCCGGGAGCACGTGGTCCGGTTTCCGTGCGCGGAGGCCGGGCTGCCGGAGGGGTGCGAGAATTCAGACCTGATACCCAAGGGTCAAGAACTCGGACCCGCCTTCATGGCCGCCGTCTTCATGCTCCGGCCACTGGCGGAAGAAGCGATTCGCGGCAGCGATCTGCCGGTGAGCTGCATAGTTTCGGACATGCTGATGCCGTGGACGGCGGGCATAGCGGAGGCGTTGAACCTCCCAAGAATCGTGTTCAGCGGGTCGTGCTGCTTCTCCTTCGTCTGCTTGATGAAAATCATGGAGTCCAGGATTCTGGGGAGGGTGAACTCGGAGACGGAGATGTTCGCCGTCGCCGGACTTCCGCCGCCGTACGATGACAAGATTGAGCTTTGCAAAGGTCAGGTGAAGGGGTGCGTGGTGGACATGATGCATGAAAACGAGGCCCAGAAAGAGCTGGCGGAAAAGCTGCTCGGGGCGGTGACTTCGGCTCACGGTGTAATCGTGAACAGCTTCGCAGAGATGGAGCCGGAATTTGTGGAAGAGTATAAGAGGAAGTTCCACCATGGGAGAGTATGGTGCGTCGGCCCTGTTTCCTTGAGCATTCACCAGTCCGTGCAGGTACGTAATTCATTCAGGGGGCATGTCCATATTGGAAAATGCTTTTGGTACACATATTTTCCCGGAAAGACGGACATGTGTACACATTTTGTGTATCTCAAGCAAAATTCATCCATATTATAGGGGGGCGTATACATATCCCGTGTATATATTACATCGGTTTTTTTTAGTTGGAACGGAGTTAACATTTCACATTTGTAAACACACATCTTATTCTCTACTAACAAAAACATTTGAAAAAAAGATTTTGAAAATTTGTAAGGAGATGAATTGTGAATAATAGTCTAAATGTAGTCAAAGAAGAGCATGTGAATAGTGTAATATTCAACATGTTGCGATTAAAAAACGAAGGATAGTAGGAACAATTACACATAAGAATAATAACGAAGATACTAGAAACAATTACATATATATGACTATAACAAAAATTACAGTGGTATACATACATACATATATATATATATATATATATATATATATATATATATATATATATATATATATATATATTAGTAATATTGTATAAATAAGTTTTATTTTAATAATATTGTGACTGATGTAGTGATTGGTGTATTCCCAATTGCAGTGACTTGCAATTTTAGTGACATGAATTAGACCACCAAATAATGACCACTCGTGAAGTGTTGTCACCGTCGTCCGGATAAGTGACTATCATCGCCTCCCAAATTAGTGACTGTCGTCGCCGCCCCGATTAGTGAATGACGCCGAAGCCCCGACCCGTCCAGTAATTGCCACCGCCGCCCCATCCAATGACTGCCGCCACACTGATCTGTGACTCCCACCCACCCCCCACCCCCACATCAGTGACCGCCCCCTCCCCCACCTCCCGGCTACTGACAGCCTCCTCCCCTAACCAATGACCATTGTCGTCCCCCGGGCTGTGTCTGCCTCCAACCAGCACCGCACACCGCCATCGTTGACCATCACCGCGGACAACCACTCCGCCGCCAGCTTGACTCCCTGGCTTCATCCCCAACCCCCTCTGATCCCCCTCCCCTACCCCCTTTGATGCCCTCAGCCCCCTCCTCAACCCCCTTCGATCCCCAAGTCACCTCTTCAGCCCCCAACCACCCCCTCATCCCCCATGCCCAATCCCCCTCCCATCCCCCCATCTCGACCCAAAGCTCCTCCACCCCATCATCGATCATGGCCCAATCTCATCTCCCCTACGCCTGTCACCCAAATCGTCGGACCATTGTTGCCCCACCACTCCCTGTAACACCCCGCTCTGTAGGGCTCGAGGTAGTTACTCATTCACACTCTCCAAACCTCTATTACTGTACTCACAAACCACTACAAGTCTTTTCCGCGCACTTTGTCCGATCCTCACTCATGCGCGCCATGAAAAACTTCTCATGGGGTCACCCATCCCAAGACTAAACTTGTGCAAACACACTTAACTTGGTATGAGAAATTGATGCCTTATTGATATGAGTAGTACTATCAAACCAAGCATTCCAGCTTAGCTGGTTGTGAGGTTACCGTGCCTAGTGGGAGGTCTCGAGTTCGAATCCCGCTAGGCACATAAGGGTTTGAAACTCAATGGAGTGAGTTTCAGCCTCATTACTCCAGGCCCCCCAGACCCCCCTCCCCTGGAGTTAAAACAAAGAGTAGAACTATCAATTCTTTGAAATTAATCTCAAGTTACATCCCAGCCGCCGCAATAACGCACGCATCCCAGCCTCACCAAACAAGGTTGCACCCCATCCTGCAAACTACTCCCTAGCTTCTAGGCCCGCCTTAGCCACCTCCCTACCCCTACCGCATCTGAGTCACCCGGCACGAACCAGATCTGACAAAAAAATGTGTGAAATCCTTCAAATATGAAAACTAGATCTGAGCAACAGTTGTAGCAGAGAAAGGAGTAGAAGAAAAGAGGGTTGTGGCAGTTGAAGAGGCGGGGGCAGCGGTTTGAGTAGGCGTGGCGAGGAGCTGCGGCAGCTTGTGCGGCGAGGCAGACCGGCGGTTTGACGCAGCAAAGGCTGTGGGAAGAGAAAAGGCGCAGAGAAGAAAGACGTGGAAGACAACGGGTTTGAAACTTTCACGCAACAATTCAATTTTAAGGGGGACAATGTTATGTCCAAATATAAAATGGTCATACTTTTGTCCATCAAAACTCCACAAGTAATATTAGAGGCTTCTACTCAAAAAATGGGATTGATATTTAACTTGGACAAAAAAGAGAACATTTAATTTATAATCTACTCAAATACCCTTTATAAACCCTAATCCATTGTATGCGTCATGCTGCTTCAACCATCTGCCGACTGTTATCCACCTATATTCTATTTCTTTTGATAAGTGCGAGTCAGCCTTCTCCGCCACCGTCTAGGTAGTTTCCCGTGCTGCCTCCTCAGCTGTCATCGTCGTCGCCCCAGCCCCTGTTATCCTTTTCTCCTTCTTGCTCCCAAACTTTTTGTGCCAAATTGGCTAAATTGGCTGATGTTTGAGAGGAATATGTAGGGTTTTTGTCTTGAATACAACTAATAAAAGGGCAATAGGCAAAAAAGTGACCTTTTTTAAAAATTCCTGAAATGTGACTAATAAGTGACAAGCTTGCTTATATACACACTGCTACAGTGACACGCTACAGTGACACGAGACACAGTGACATCCACCCTCCTTGCACCACCTCCCACCGGTGACCGCCGCCGCCGCCGGAGACCGTCGCCGGCCATAGTGACAACGCCACAGTGACATTGCAGTAGTGACATCCACCTAACCTTTGACCACAGTGACGCCGCCGCAGTGACGCCGCCGCATTGACGCCGCATTGACGCCGTGACATGCCAACTCCGGCCATAGTGACATGTCATCACCCGTCTATCCCTTGCTCCTCACAGCACCCAACCTACCTCACCTTAACCCCACCGCCGACCATCACCCTACACCACCGCAGTGACGCCGTGACTCAATTATTCCGGCCGTAGTGACACAACTACTCCGGCCAGAGTGACGCTGCCGCCGCCGCCGGTCAACAACACCAGCCACCATCCCCACACCAAGCTGCCCCTGCCAAACAACAACACCAGCCACCATCTCCGCACCCAACCGCCAATCCGCAACCCTTGCCCGAACCTTCAGCCCCGGCAGTCACCGCCGCACCACCCATACTCCTCACCCAACCCAACCTGCCTCAGTCAGCATTTCCCCTGCGTCACCCTCCGGTACCACCACGCTCAGCCCCACACCCCACGCCCCACTCCCTCAGCCTCCAGCCACCTTCCCTTCCCTCAAGCCCCCTTCCCAGCCCGACCAGCAGCCCCCCCCCCACCCCATCTCACAGGCCCGTCTCATCTCCCCAGCCCCACAACCCCACAGCCCTGCCAAGCAAGGACGCACCCCAGCCCCACCCAACCACGCCGCACCATAGCCTAGATCTGAAAGTCTAGCGGCCACCATACTTCAGATCTGATAGGGATCCAGCCGATTGAGAAGAAAGGAGAAGAAGATATGAGGCGGGTGGCGAATTGATGCGCAAGCAGAGCTCATAGGCGGCAGAGGCGAGGCGACGGGATGGGAGGCAGCAACGCTCGAGGCGATGGCTTCGTCTATGGCGGCAGCAGAAGGGATGCGATGGGAGGGCGGCAGCAGAGTTCGAGGCGGTGGCTTCGTCCATGGCGGCATCAGAGCGGCGAGATGCGAGATGCGAGATGGAGAAGGATGAGATGAGGAAGCTTGGAAGTCAACTCCAACACTCTGCCAGAAGATAGATGCGAACGAAGCGAGAAAAATCGAAGGAAGAGAGAACCAGATTTGAAGTCACTTTTTTGTCAAGTTGAAAAGTGGACATATTTTAGTCTTTGAAAACCTTGGGAGTAATATCCTTGCCATTGTTTCGAATATGTAACCTATTTTTCATATTTTTCATTTTTATCCATATAATATATTTTTAATATACTTTTTTCACAATGCAGCAGAATCAACCAATTCAACCACTTCCGTGTTACCAAGCGGGCTCTTAATAAATTTTTAGAATTTAGTTTCTAAGACATGTTTGGTAACACAAAAACTGACCGAAAATTTTACATCTACTAAATTATGAAAAATTAAAATATACTCCCTCCGGTTTTATTTAATCTTCACACTTTGACTTCACACAAAATAAGGAAAGAAATTTGACTTTACTGTAGAGTACATTGTTGAGGCACTGTTTGACACTGTTTGGCACTGTAGAGACACTGTTTGGCATTGTTTTGATGTATATTTCTTTGCCAAAAAAGGAAATAAGGAAGTGTGAAGTTTATTTTAGACTGTCCCAAAAATGAAAGTGTGAAGTTTATTAAAAACCGGAGGGAGTATTTCATTAAAAAATAAAGAAAATTTTATATGAATATACAGCTAAAATTGTTGTCTATAGTACCCTCAGCCGCATTGCCCTATCACTGCCAGTGAGCACACCGCATTGCCCGTCCAGTGACCATGTGCCATCCTTAGCCCCTAATCAGACCCCATCAAGCCCAGCTCCAACTCTAGCCGCCATCATAATATCTTACCCGCCCAACCCTAGCCTCCATCACATTCCCCAACTAACCAACCAACCCCCTAACCAATCCCATCTATAGACACCACAAACGACTTTTTTTTATCTGGATTACAAATGATGAAGCCGTGATTGAACACCACCGTCATTGATCAATATCTTCATTGGTCCGTCATTGTCTTCCATCAACCGCCATCGCCAATCGTCCGTGGGGTTCGTTGTACACATTGATCGCTTTTGGAGCATTGATTCGCCATCCTTATGCGAGACAGGAGGATATGGAAAAGAAGGTGATTGGCGGACCTGCGGAGGCAAATCTGCAGTGCTTCAGTGGCAGTGATATAGGGCTTGTTTGCAACCAATTAAAAAAAGTGATTTTGGCTTTTTTTAAGAAAAAAGCACTTATTTTTCCAAACACTATCAACTTTTACTTCCTCGATTTTCGTGTAGAATCTACTTTTTACTTTTTCTATTACACAAAAAGCACTTATTTTACCAAACACTACCAACTTTTACTACTAATCACTTTTTCCCCAAAAGTGCTTTTATTTAAGCACAAGTGGTTGCAAACAGAGCCATACTTCGGTTGCGGTGATGTGGTTCAGAAGCTGCAGAAGAAACAGAAAGGAGGCAGCCTGTAGGATGATGCAGTGAAACTTCGTGGAGTGATGACGATAGCGGAGTTTTAAGATGGAGGAGCCTTAGGTCGTGTTTACTTCGCTATTAAAGTCACGGTTAGGTTAGTAAGACATGTGAAATAAACATGCAACATGTTTAAAGAGCCGCTTACTAACTGAAAGAGGTTCTTAAAGTATCGCTTACTAAACATATAACCCCCTATGTATTAATTAAACGACACTTTAAGCTTGTTCAGTTTCTGAATTTACCCTTTGCCCTTACCCCTTATTGTTACTTGTACCCTACCTCTACCCTTTACCCTACCTCTACCCACCCCCCACCCCTACACCTAACCTACCTTACCCTACCTCGACCCCGCCCTGACCTCGACCCCACCCTCTACTCATATCCCTACCTCTACCCACCCCTGACCCTACCCTTAACACGACCCCGACCCCACCCCTACCTATCCCTACCTCTACCCACCCCCACCACACCCCCTACCCTAACCTACCTTACCCCAACCCCACGCTACACCTATCCTCCCCCACCCCTAACCCCTACCCCTTCCCCTATGGTATAGGTTGGGATGGGGTATGTGCATGAGGTGGCCCCCACGTATTATATTATACTCCTTCCATCCCAATTTGTTTTGCAAAGTCAACAATTTTTGGTCAATCAATAATAAAAGTCAACCCTCCGTATGGACAACTAATTAAATTTTTAACAATTAAAATTTACTTATTAAAAAACTACATTAAAATTTTTTCAAAGTTGTAAACTCCAAATTAGAACATAATTAAAAATTGACATCCTAATTAAGTGAACAAAACGAGACCATTTGACTAAGCAAAGTTAAATTTGCAACTCTTTTTGGGACAGAGGTAGTATATACTTGTGAATGTTATGATATCAATCTAAGCCCCTTCTTCCAAAAAAAATAAAAGGTATACCTACTACGAGTTTAGTCACCTGCTGCATAAGATTTTACGCACTACTGGGCTCTTAAAATTAAAATATTACTCCGTATGTGATCGACTAGACATTTAGACGACGAGGACGAGGTTATAAAAACATTGATGTATCAGAGATACTGCCTAAATTAAACCCCAGTAAATAAAAGCAAAACAAATGGAGTATATGGAACCCAAGGCGACGGAGTCCGGCCGCCGGCAACTCCATTTCATGGTGTTCCCGATGCCGGTCCCTGGCCACATGATCCCCATGATAGACGTGGCGAGGATTTTAGCCCGGTCTGTCCGCGGCGTCACCGTTACCATCTTCACCACGCCGGTCAACGCAAACAGGATCCGGTCAACGCTCGACCAAGACCGGCGATCGGGGTACAAAATCCGGGAGCACGTGGTCCGGTTTCCGTGCGCGGAGGCCGGGCTGCCGGAGGGATGCGAAAATGCAGACTTGGTACCCAAGGGTCAAGGCCTCGGACCCGCCTTCCTGGCCGCCGTTTTCATGCTCCGGCCACTGGCGGAAGAAGCGATTCGCGGCAGCGATCCGCCGGTGAGCTGCTTAGTTTCGGACATGCTGATTCCGTGGACGGCGGACTTAGCGGAGGCGCTGAACATCCCAAGAATCGTGTTCAGCGGGTCGTGCTGCTTCTCCTTCGTCTGCTTGATGAAAATCATGGAGTCCAGGATTCTGGGGAGGGTGAACTCGGAGACGGAGATGTTCGCCGTCGCCGGACTTCCGCCGCCGTACGATGACAAGATTGAGCTTTGCAAAGGTCAGGTGAAGGGGTGCGTGGTGGACCTGATGCATGAAAACGAGGCCCAGAAAGAGCTGGGGGAAAAGCTGCTCCGGGCGATGACTTTGGCTCACGGCGTAATCGTGAACAGCTTCGTAGAGATGGAGCCGGAATTTGTGGAAGAGTATAAGAGGAAGTTCCACCATGGGAGAGTGTGGTGCGTCGGCCCTGTTTCCTTGAGCATTTACCAGTCCGTGCAGGTACGTACGTAATCCAGGGGCGTATCCAGGGCGTATCCAGGGGCGGGAAAAAATACCTAAATTTCGAACTAAAAATTTTCGAAATGTTCGTTATTGCATACGAAAAGGTTTAGCTTAGAACCGATATTTATTGAAATGAGTTTTTTTTCAAACTATTCGAGTTCGATCGTGATTTCGAATTTAATTTAATGACCAAATCTTAACGAGCTTCAATCTCGAACACGGGCTAAATTTTAGTTTACATAGTTTGATTTCACAAAAAAAAAACGGCCGTTATTTTTTTGAGTTTGAATAGTTATTCAAGTTGAATTCGAGCATAGTCATGTTCAGTTCGATCTGGACTTGAGCATATTGATAACTTATAAATTATAGAAACAAACTATATACTACCTCCGCCCACTTTTATTAAGACTAATTTGACTTTTCAAGTCAAAGAAGTTAAACTCTGAATGACTATATATTTATACAATAAAATTGATAATATGAAAATGAAATTGAAATGTTCTTTGTTAAAAAGTTTATCATAAAAGTATAAATTTAATAAGTTTCACATTAATACATGAGTTAAAAAGATGGATCAAAGTTTACCATCTTTGACTAAAGATTCAAAGATGGCTAAATAAAACGAGATGGAGGTAGTATATCTAAAATTTAAACGTTTTAATGTGATTTATAATTTTATTATTGATTATTAAAGATTTTAGTATTTATTGATATGAATTAAATTACTTCTATAAAAGTATAAATCTAATAAGTAAAAATAGTCGATGTACATAAAACTAATAAGCATTCCCAATTTTAAAATTGAATTGAGATTTTGAATCCATTCTTACATGCCTAAATAGTAAATACATCGTTCTCTATTCTTACATGCCCTCCAACATTTATATAGAATAAGATTAAGGGAAGAATTAATAATCAAGAGGAGAAAGTGAGAAAATAACTCACAACTTTAATAATCAACAAGCTTCAAGAGCAAAACAAAGAAATGGGAATTTAGCTCCTCATTTGGAGACTAAACATGCTAAAAGAAATATAGAGAAATGCTATTCTAAACTGAGCTTAAGAGTATAAAGGAATTGGTATCTAATTGTGAAGGAAAGGGGTGTATTTATAGGCTTTTGGGGTGCAGCTCGGGTACTCGATCGAGTATATACAGATACTCGGTCGAGTATGTGTAGAAATTCGAATTCGGTCCATACTCGATCGAGATTAGAGTAAAAGTTATAGCTATACCCGATCGAGTATGTCGGTGTACCCAATCGGGTATAGACATTCGATCGTGTCAAAATCTTCCCTGCATGTTCCTTTGTTTTTGGATCCGATCCGATTTGAAATTTCAACAAGATACCCGATCGAGTATAGGTGATACTCGACCAGGTATAGACAAAAAATCAGGATCTTCCCTTTTGTCTTGTGATTTTGCACCTTCCTTCCACTTTTGGGGTTCACCAACTGTCCTTAGAGTGATAGTAGACATGTTTGAGCTCAGAATAAACCTAATCTAAACAATTTACAAGAATTTAACAAACTAAACTATTACACCAAAAATGTGCAATTTCCGAAATATTAAACAACCAAAATTAACTAAAAGTGTAAACAAACACACGGAAATTACACATGCATCAAGCCACTTACTAACCAAAAGAGGTTCTTAAAGTGTCGCTTAGTAAGCATATAACCCCCATGTACTAATTTATCGGCACTTTAAGCTTGTTCAGTTTCCTAATTTACCCTTACTCTTACCCCTTTGCCGTTACCCCTTATTGTTACACGTACCCTACCTCTACCCCTAACCCTACCTCTACCCACCCCCACACCTAACCTACCTTACCCTACCTCGACCCCACTCCGACCCCAACCCCACCCTCTACCCATATCCCTACCTCTCCCACCCCTGACCCTACTCTTAACCCGACCTCACCCCCTGCCTATCCCTACCTCTACCCACCCCCCGCCACGCCCCTACCCTAACCTACCCTACCTTACCCCAACCCCACCCTACACCTATCCTCCCCCACTACCCCTAGCCTTTACCCCTAACCCCTTATTACCCATTCGGCCATTCCCATATGGTATGGGTTGAGGTGGGGTACGCGCATGAGATGGCCCCCACGTATTATATTATATATACTTGTGTATGTACATGAATGTTTGTGTGTCTATATATGTATAGAGTTATTTTGGACATTTAAATGTAAAACGGTGTTTTAAATCCCTTGAAGTAAACATGAGCTTACAACACTGATTATTTTATGCGCCGTTTATTAATGCGGGTCTTAATAAGCACCGTTTAGTAACCTTTGAAGTAAACGTATCCTTAGTGATGAGAGCGAATATTTTTGTTCATTTAAAATATGGTCTTTTTAAATGTATTTAATATATGGTCCTATTTTTGTTCATTGCAAAGCCTATTATACTTCGTATTATTTATGTCATTCTTTCTTCATAAAAATGATGCTAAACTATTTTCCACGAGAAATTGAGTCATTTTACCCAAAAAAGATAATACTCCCTCCGTCCCTGATTGTTCTTCCAAATTAAAGTGGCACAGTGATTAAGAAAGTGAGAATTGTGTGGTGGAGAGTTGTGCAGAGGAGAGAGAAATGTTGCGAACCACAAATTCTTTGCCAAAAAGGGAAAGTGAGGTTCTTTTGGGACGGACGAAAAGAGAAAGTTGTAAGTAAATTCAGGGACGGAGGGAGTATTAAAATGTCAAATAAGTGACTTCATTTCAAAATATGGAGTAGCCTTTATTTTGTGATTTGACATCAGTTTTTTATGTCGTAAACGAATAGATTTCTAGTTGCAAAGTGACTCCACATTATTTTTCTCGTTCATTAAACGAATTGTATTATTAAACGTAATTTCTAAATATGTATTATTGGCTTATGGTTATAGTTGATTCCCTCTCTATCCCGAAAAGGTTCGCCAAATTCACTTTTCTTGATCAATGGTAATCGACTTTGACCAATGATATTTTTAGGACGAAATTTTTTAGAATATGAAAATTATATCAAAATGTTTCTTATTCAAAATATTTCCTTAAGAGTAAAAAATTTATAAATCATATACAAATTAACTAATTAAAATTATTGTTCAAAGTTTATCGGAACCAACAATAGCCGCGAACTTTTTCGACGGAGGTAGTACTTTATTTAAAGTTATTTGGTCTTAAAGAAATGATGACTTCATATACTTCTATCCTAAACAACAGCAGGATCAGCAGGCGCGAGAAGAAGTGACGAAGAAGAATGAGAGTGGGGAAGAGAGGGAGCAGTGCTTGAAATTTCTCGACTCGCAAGCGCCGGGGTCGGCAATATATGTTTCCCTGGGAAGCTTGGCGAGGATCACGGCGGAGCAGATGAAGGAGCTGGCTCTGGGGTTAGAGCTATCGGGGCGGCCCTTCGTTTGGGCGCTAGGGGGAGCACACGAGCAGCGCGATGCCTTTGAGGAGTGGGCGCAGGCCGATGGGTTCGAGGAGAGGACCAGAGCGAGAGGGGTGCTGGTCCGCAGGTGGGCCCCGCAGCTGCGCATTCTCTCCCACCCTTCCACGGGAGGGTTCTTGACGCACTGCGGGTGGAACTCCACGCTGGAAGCCATCTCGGCCGGAGTGCCCATGCTGACGTGGCCGATATTCGCGGAGCAGTTTGTGAACGAGAAGCTGGTGGTGGACGTGTTGGGGGTCGGGGTCAGCCTCGGGGTGAAGGCGTCGGCTCTGTGGGAAGGGAATGAGACGACGGCGATGAGCGGAGTGGTGCTGAAGAGGGAGGAGGTCAAAGAAGGAGTTGGTCAACTCATGGGAGGAGAAGGGGATGAGTGTCGGAGGAAAGTCAAAGAGCTGGGGGAAAAGGCCAAAGTGGCGGTTCAGAAAGGTGGTTCCTCCCATCTCAACTTGCTTTCTTTGGTAGAAGACATTTCCTTATTTGGCTCTACAAAATCATGAGATTCCCTCGCACTACTAGTAGTTCAATGTATCTCGTGTTGATTATTTGATCATGGAGAATATATGTTCTAGAATAATGGTATTTCATGCTTCGAAATTATCACTATCAATTTAGTTGGATGTTAAGGGAGTTTCGCAAAAAAAAAAAAAAAAAGCTTTTTGATTGCGAGAGGTTGCTGGACAGACCACTTGGCTGGCTTTTGGCGCGGCACTTTACGTTGGACAAGAACTGTTTTATTTCTGTTTTTTGGTTATTGTTTGCTTTAATTAGTCTGTTTACTGTTTTTTTATTTTGATTTATGATGGTAAGACTCTTTCATTAAGTTTGGGGGATAGTAGGTCTACTTCAATTGTCTTTGGCTCATGTAATCTCATTATAGGATCAAAGAGTTATATTGCTTGTTTGAAGGTGATTAACTCCAAGTCTGGTTCGAGAGCTGATGGTTGTCTGTGGCTCCTTTATTGATAACACATTTTTAATCAACTTTATTTGTTGCATCCCATGAATATTACTTGTGAGTCTTCCTCTTAACTACTCTCATTAATAGTTATTCAATTCCATGATCGAGTAGCTAATAAGTAGAAAAATAACGATCAAGAACAATGACTTATAATTATGATAATAAATTGTACATAGTTTAGTATTATGCTTTAAAAATTAATCTTATAGGCAACTTTCATTGAATTTAAGAGTTATATTAAATTTAATTTAACAAATATTAATGTGAGGGGATATAGTGAGAATGATCAAAACTCAACGGGTAACTAATTGTTTTTTGAAAATACAAGGTTGCATTAATAATTATGACATAACTTAAGTGGACTAATAGTAATATTCCCAATACTAAAGAGTTTTTTTCCGAAATAATGCTAATTAAATAAATAATTCCCAAAATACTGTTGGGTTAAAAATAATTCCCAAAATACTGTTGGGTTAACCGTGGTTAAGAAAAGCCGCCACTTGAAGTGGCGGCTCTTCTCTTACAGTACAAAAGCCGCCACTTCAAGTGGCGGCTCTTCTCTTACGCACATTTTGTACATATATAAAATGTAATATGTTTCAAGATTTTTTAAACTATCTTCCCGATTGAATTTTGAGCTGAAATTTTGTATGAATAGACTAGACTTTATGAGGAACATGCTCAAAAACATTTCATCAAAAAATTCCACTGGGAAGACCCTCTGATGGTGTTGTCTGCACAGGGGTTCCGGTCAGGACATCGCGACAGGAATAAGACATTTTTATGAAATTTGAGGTGCTTCCGAGTTGATTTTGTTGATGAGTATAATGATTTTCTAACAATAAATACATGTCGTAACCGGCCCGGAACCGCTGCCTACCCGGGCCGGTTCTCCCTTCCCCAAAAAAAAGCTCGGCCGGGCCCAGGCCCAAACCAAAACCGGCCCGGCCCGGGTCCAATACTACTCCACCCTAACCCCATCCCCCAACCCATTCCGCCCCAGCCCCTTACCTACCCCCTACCCCTTTACCCCTTACTACCTTCCTCTAACTCGATCCCACCCGACGCCAACCCATCCTACCCTACTTACCCCACCTCCACCCCACCTCGTACCTCTTCCCTACTCCGACCCCACCCTTTTACCCCTACCATCCACCTGCCCCTACCTCGACCCCATCCCCCCCACCTACCTTAACCCCCTATACCACCCCTAACCAATCCCCCTTACCCTACCCCTTTACCCCATACCACATGCCCCTACCCCGACCCACCCCTGACAGGTTGGGGTTACGAGGGGAATAGGGGCAGTGGGTAAGGTCATGGTTAGAGTAGGGGTAAGGAAGAGGTAGGGGTTAAGGTTGTGGGGGTAGGGTAGGGTGGGGTAAGGGTTAGGGTACCTCCACATATTATATTATGTACTTGTGTTCATGAATGTTTATGTGTCTATATATGTGTAGAGTTATTTTGGACATTTTAATGTTAAAGGAGTGTTTTAAATCTTTTGAAGTAAACACGTTCTTATTACAACACTGCTTAATTATGCGCCGCTTATTAATGCGAGTTTTAATAAACACCGTTTAGTAACCCGTGAAGTAAACATGTTCTAAAAGTTGACAGCTATCAATGAGCCAGTGATAAAACTTAATTGAATCTCGAATTTTAGTATGATGATATTATCTAAGGACGCCATAGGTGAACCGATTATTTCTCGAAAAAAATCACCAGGAAGACCCTCTGATGGTGTTGTCCGCACGGGGGTTTCGGTCAGGACGTTGTGACAGGAATGAGACATTTTTATGAAATTTGAGGGGCTTCCGAAAATGTTCATGTAAAGTAGGTCTAAAAGTTGCAATTATAGGCCTATTTCATTTGAGCTATTTCCCGGTCGAATTTGTTGATAAAATTTGGTGAGCATGTTCTCATGTAATGTAGATATGTCCACCAAATTTTAGATTGAAATTCAATTGGGAAGTTAGTTAAATAAATTTTTAAAAAATGCATATTTCTTTCGGCCTAAAAATGCAGCTTTTTTCAATAAATTATTTAACTAACTTCTAATTTAATTTTAATCTGAAATTCGGTGGACAAAACCTACACTTTAGGATGAACACGATCACCAAATTTAATCAAAAAACTTGACTCGGAAGCCCCTTAAATTTCATAAAAATGTCTCATTCCTGTCACAACGCCCTGACCGAAACCCCCGTGCGGACAACACCATCAGAGGGTCTTCCTGGTGATTTTTTTCGAGAAATAATCGGTTCACCTATGGCGTCCTTAGATAATATCATCATACTAAAATCCGAGTTTCAATTAAGTTTTATCACTGGCTCATTGATAGCTGTCAACTTTTAGAACACGTTTACTTCACGGGTTACTAAACGGTGTTTATTAAAACTCGCATTAATAAGCGGCGCATAATTAAGCAGTGTTGTAATAAGAACATGTTTACTTCAAAAGATTTAAAACACCCCTTTGACATTAAAATGTCCAAAATAACTCTACACATATATAGACACATAAACATTCATGAACACAAGTACATAATATAATATGTGGAGGTACCCTTACCCCACCCTACCCTACCCCCACAACCTTAACCCCTACCTCTTCCTTACCCCTACTCTAACCACGACCTTACCCACTGCCCCTATTCCCCTCGTAACCCCTACCTGTCAGGGGTGGGGTCGGGGTAGGCGCATGTGGTATGGGGTAAAGGGGTAGGGTAAGGGGGGTTGGTTAGGGGTGGTATAGGGGGTTAAGGTAGGTGGGGGGGATGGGGTCGAGGTAGGGGCAGGTGGATGGTAGGGGTAAAAGGGTGGGGTCGGAGTAGGGAAGAGGTACGAGGTGGGGTGGAGGTGGGTGACATTCGTGTTATTTCCATGTTTATATTTGTGCTTTTGATTAGTTTTGAGTGATTATTACTCTAGAAATTACACACTTTTGGTGTAATAGTTTAGTTTGTAAAATGTTTGTAAATTGTTTAGATTAGGTTTGTTCTGAGCTCAAACAGGTCCAAGACCACTCTAGGGACCATTGGTGAACATCACAAGTGGAAGGAAGGTGCAAAAATTCCAAAACAAAATGAAGATCCTGATTTTTTGTGTTGTACCCGGTCGAGTATACCCTATACTCGATCGGGTAAGTTGCTGAAAAGTCAAATCGAATCAACCCGGGAACAAGGCAACATGCAGGAAGATTTTTAACTCGATCGCGTATCCATACCCGATCGGGTAGCCGACATACTCGATAGGGTATGACCCCAGATTTTCAGTTTCGAGGAAACTAACCCTTACCCGATCGGTTGAGCTGAAAACCCGATCGGGTACACGACCCTGCAGGCCTAAAAAGCCTATAAATACACCTCATTTCCTCCACAAGAAGATCACCAATTCCTATATACTTCTAAGCTCAGTTTAGACAAGTTCTTTCTTTATATTTTTATCATGTTTAGTCTCCAAATGAGGAGCTAAACTCTTCCATCTTGGTTTTGCTACTTTGAAGCTTAATGAATTTGTAAGTTGTGAGTTATTCTCTTTAATCTTCTTCCTTGAATATTAATTCTTCCTTTAAATACTATTTCTATATCAATGTTGGGGAGTGTTACTAAGATGACAATTAGTTAACATCTTGACATTAGTTATAGTAATAGCTATTTCTTCCTCTATGTTAATATTGGGGAGTGTTACTAAGATGACAATTAGTTAACATCTTGATATTAACTATAGTAGGATTCATCTTCTTTAATATTCTTCCTTGAGTATTAATTAATTCCTATTCATATTTCATATTAATATTTTGAACATTACTTAAAGGATCAACTAGTTTTGTTTCATATATTAATTATTACTAGAATCGGTCGATTAATACGCTTGTTATTAGTTCGGTCCTTTCGCGGTAGTAAACTTGGGTTATTAATGCATGCGTTTCATGGTTAATAAACCAAGGGGAATTAATTATATTGATTAAACCAATAAACCGCTTGTGTTGAGGTTATCAATCTCAATCGTTTTCATCTTGATTTTATTGCTACTATCGGGTGAATATACGGCGCGTGTTCTATATTAACTCGGTAGTAAGTTTTATTAATGAACGCGTCTCGTTATTAATAACTACCCTCGATGAATTGGATATACTCCTCGATTGAGTATTCGAGAGGAAGATAGTTAAAGATATAACCGGGATCGACGAACATTTCATTAAGTGGATAAAAGCAAAGCCAAGTCTCCTTCTCATTAATTAAATCACATAACTCGTTCATCTTCGTGTTTAAATATAATTTAAAGTTCTTCAACCAAATATAAACCCCCCTTATTGTTACTTATTTATTCTTGTAAGAAGAAAAGAATTCCTTTCCCTGTGGATACGAACCTTACTACACTATACTACGTATTAGTGTCGTATTGATTATTATTTTGAGTGCACATCACGACAAGTGCACGTCAAATTTGGCGCCGTTGCCGGGGAAAGGCAATTATTTTTCTCTCTATTTTAAGAAAAATAAAAAAAATATAATTAAATAAAAATATAAAGAATTCTTATTTCCTATTTCTGAGCTTTGTTTGAGTATATGGTTAAACACCGATCTATAAACCAAATAACCTACCAAACAAATCCCGAATCGGAACAAGCCTTCGAGAGGTTTAGGAACTTATTTCCGAATACTTCTTCGGAGGAATCATCAAGCACTAGTTCTTGTTCTAGTGAGAACGAAGAGCCAATAACTATGGCTCTTGAAACAAGAACGTTGAGGGAGCTCACAGCTCCAAACTTGAATCAACAACCACTATGTATTACCTTCCCTACACTCAACGAAGGTAATACATTTGAGCTCAAATCAGGGCTCATCCATCTTTTGCCATCCTTCCATGGCTTAAGAGGAGAAGACCCAAATAAACATCTCTCAGAGTTCCATGTTGTTTGCACGAGCATGTGCCCTAATGGAGTCACCGAGGAACAGATAATGTTGAGGGCCTTTCCATTCTCCCTCAAAGATACCGCAAAAGATTGGCTATTCTATCTTCCTTCGGGAAGTATAGATACATGGGCGGCCATGAAGAAAGCTTTCCTCGAAAGGTACTATCCAGCCTCTGTCTCCTCATCTCTAAAAAAGCAAATAAGCAATGTGGAGCAAAAAGATGATGAATCGTTCTATGAATATTGGGAACGATTCAAGAAACATTGTGCAAGCTGTCCATATCATGGCTATTCGGAGCAAGACCTCATCCTATACTTTTATGATGGTCTTTGCAATGATGATAGACGGATGATTAATGCCGCATGTGGAGGAGGAATCGTTAACAAGACTCCTTCTCAAGCTATGAATCTTATCTCGGAATTGGCCGAGAATTGTAGATATCACAACGGGCGGTCATCAACAAAAAGAGTCATGGCGGCCGAATCAACATCATCTCTAGAAAGTCAAGTTGCCAGTTTGACTTCTTTGGTAAAGGATTTTCTTTTAAATTCCAAAACCCAAGAAGTCAAGGTCTGCGGCATCTGCACACAACAAGGCCACCCCACCGATGCATGCCCGAGCCTTCAAGAAGAAAACCCCGAGCAGGTCAACGCTTTGGGGTTCCCAAACCAAAAGAGGTATGATTCTTACGGCAACACTTATCATCCCGGGTTTAGAGATCACCCCAATTTGAGATATGGGAATCCGCAAGGAAAACCACCACAAAATAACCCTCCACAAAACCAATTTCCTCCAAAACAACCATACTCTAAACCCCAAGGCCAAGGCTCAACTATGTCCACCGAAGACATGATCCGAGCACTCACCTCAAATGTCTCAACCATGCAACAAAACATGGTTCAATTCCAACATGAGACAAAATCAAGCATCCAAAACCTTGAGAATCAAATGAGCCAAATCTCAAGTGCGGTGAGTAGGCTTGAAGCCAAGGATTCAACAAAGCTTCCATCTCAAACGGAGCCGAATCTGAGGCAACAAGCCCATGCGGTAACATTAAGGAGTGGTAAAGAATTGGTGATTGCCAAGGAGAAAGCCAAAAGCCACATTGGCGAGGAAGAGGAAGAAGAGCTTGTGGAGAAAGCTCAACCGGAGGAAGGGGAAGCTCACATTTCAACTCCATCCCCGGTTATTCATGAAGTGGAGGCACCATTTCCCGAAGCTCTAAGGGAAACACGGAGGGTGGACAAAGACAAAGACATCTATGAGACATTCTCCAAGTGTGAGGTAAACATTCCTCTTCTTAACTTAATAAAGGGTGTTCCCAGATTTGCAAAATTTTTCAAAGATCTTTGTACAATAAAAAGAAAACATAGACTCAATGGAAAACAAAAAGTCCAAGTTAGTGAACGCGTTTCCGCGGTCTTTCAAAAGAAACTCCCAAAGAAATACAATGACCCCGGAATGTTCACTATACCTTGTAAGTTGGGCGGCACTACGTTTTCAAAGGCCATGCTAGACTTAGGAGCATCAATCAATGTTATTCCTTATTCTTTGTATAAAGCACTTGAGCTTGGCCCTTTAAACGAAACCGGAGTGGTTATCCAACTTGCGGATAGATCAAACGCCTACCCTAAAGGTATTGTCGAAGACGTACTAGTTATGGTAGACAATTTGATCTTTCCCGCCGACTTTTATGTTTTAGAAATGGAAAATGATAAGAATGCGGTTCCTATCCTTTTAGGAAGGCCATTTTTAAAGACCGCTAGAGCTAAAATTGATGTTTTTAGCGGATCTTTAACTATGGAATTTGATGGAGATAAAGTTGAATTCAATATTTATGACTCCATGAAATACCCAAATGAAAATCATTCTCTATTTGCCATTGATATTATAGATCCCCTTGTGCAAAACACTTTTGAAATGAATGGGGAGGATGAGCTACTCAGTGTGATTGAAAATGACCTCGGGGAAAATTCCTTAGAACTTGCTTTGACCCCCAATATACAAGCCATGATGGTGGAGTTGGATAACCACTTCCAACTTCCACTTATGCCACCGGGGTCAAGAGCATTCCCACTAACCATCCCCGAGGAAAAGCCTTTACCTTCCATTGTGCAGGCCCCCGATGTTGAGATAAAGCCACTCCCAAAACACTTGAAATATGTGTTTTTGGGCGAAAAAGAAACCTTGCCGGTCATAATCTCAAACAAATTGACCGGAGATCAAGAAGAGAAATTGATTGCGGTGCTTAAAGAGCACAAACTTGCAATTGGATGGACTATAGCCGACATCAAAGGCATTAGTCCATCTACATGCATGCACCGCATTTTGATGGAGGATGACGCAAAACCGGTACGCCAACCGCAACGAAGATTGAACCCACCTATGATGGAGGTGGTAAAAAAGGAGGTCATCAAGCTTCTCCAAATGGGGATAATTTTCCCCATATCCGATAGCAAATGGGTTAGTCCAACCCAAGTTGTTCCCAAGAAGACCGGAGTCACGGTGGTGGAGAACAAACATGGAGAACTTATGCCCACCCGAATCCAAAATGGATGGAGGGTATGTATTGATTACCGTCGCCTCAACGCGGTAACTAGAAAGGATTTCTTTCCTTTACCCTTCATTGATCAAATGCTTGAGAGACTTGCGGGGCATAAATTCTATTGCTTCCTTGATGGCTATTCCGGGTACTTTCAAGTGCCCATAGCCCCTGAAGATCAAGAGAAGACAACATTCACTTGTCCATTTGGCACTTTTGCCTATCGACGTATGCCATTCGGACTTTGCAACGCACCCGCCACCTTCCAAAGATGCATGATGAGCATATTCTCCGAGTATGTTGAGCTATTTATGGAAGTTTTCATGGATGACTTCACAATCCATGGGGACTCATTTGATTCATGCTTATATCATCTCTCCCTTGTGCTCAAAAGTTGTCTAGAATCGAACCTTGTTTTGAATTCTGAAAAATGCCACTTCATGGTGGAAGAAGAAATTGTTCTAGGCCATGTAATCTCATCCAAAGGAATAGAGGTTGACAAGGCCAAAGTTGAAGTTATCCAATCACTCCCTTATCCTACCACCGTTAGAGAGATACGGTCATTCCTTGGACATGCAGGTTTCTACCGGAGATTCATCAAAGATTTCTCAAAGATTGCATCTCCTTTATGCACTCTTTTGCAAAAGGAGGTGGAATTCATCTTCTCCGAAGAATGCAAGAAGGCCTTCAATACGTTGAAGGAAAAGCTAGTAACCGCACCTATCATCCAAGCTCCCGACTGGTCTCTTCCATTTGAGATCATGTGTGATGCTAGCGACTATGCGGTCGGGGCTGTCTTGGGCCAAAAAGTGGGAAGAGCCTCTCATGTGATTTACTATGCATCCACCACACTCAATGATGCTCAACGCAACTACGCCACCACCGAAAAAGAAATGTTGGCCGTCGTTTACGCACTTGAAAAATTCCGGTCATACTTACTTGGAACCAAAGTGATCATTTACACCGATCATGCGGCTCTTAGATTCTTAATGACAAAGAAGGAGGCCAAACCAAGGTTGATTCGGTGGATACTACTCTTGAGCGAGTTTGACGTTGAGATCAAAGACAAAAAGGGCATGGAGAACTTGGTGGCCGATCACTTGAGCCGTTTAGTCCTTGATGAAGGAAGTGATCATATCAAAGAAGATATCCGGGGGGAATTCCCCGATGAGACTCTTTTCTCTCTTAAGGAAATTCGCCCTTGGTACGCTCATATTGTTAATTTTCTTGTTCTAAACAGGTTTCCACCAAGCTTCTCTAAAGCTCAAAGAGAGAAGCTCCAACACGATGCAAAACAATACGTGTGGGATGAACCATACTTGTGGAAACATTGCAAAGATCAAGTCATTAGAAGATGCATCCCCGAGACAGAGATAGCATCCATTCTTGCCTTTTGTCACTCACACGCATGTGGTGGCCACTTTGGAGGAAAGCGAACGGCCATGAAGGTACTTGAATGCGGTTTTTGGTGGCCAAGCTTATTTCGAGATGCCCATGTCTTTTGTCAATCTTGTGACAATTGCCAACGCATGGGCAACATCTCTCGAAAACATGAGATGCCGCAAGTTCCTATGCTCTATGTAGAGATCTTTGATGTTTGGGGAATAGATTTCATGGGACCTTTTCCTAACTCCCACGGAAATCTATACATCCTCTTGGCGGTAGACTACGTCTCAAAATGGGTGGAAGCAAAAGCCACAAAGACCGATGACGCCAAAGTAGTAGCGGACTTCATCAAAACCCGCATCTTCTCAAGGTTTGGAGTCCCGCGCATTCTAATAAGTGATAGGGGCACTCACTTCCATAACAAAACTGTGAGTGCCTTGTTGAAGAAATATGGCGTCACACACAAGCTCTCCACCTCCTATCACCCGCAAACAAACGGCCAAACCGAGGTCTCAAACAGGGAGTTGAAGTCTATACTCCAAAAGACGGTGAACCCTAACCGAAAGGATTGGAGCCTTCGGATAGATGATGCCTTATGGGCATATAGAACCGCTTTCAAAACACCAATTGGAATGTCTCCCTATAGACTTGTGTTCGGGAAGGCTTGCCACCTCCCGGTCGAACTCGAACATAAGTCTTATTGGGCGGTGAAAACATTCAATCTTGACATGGAGCAAGCGGGAATGAAAAGAAAGCTACAACTCCAAGAGCTAGAGGAACTTCGACTTGAATCCTATGAGAATGCCGCTATCTACAAAGAAAAGACGAAGGTATGGCATGATAAAATGATTATAAGAAAAGACTTCCAAGTTGGAGATAAAGTCCTTCTCTTCCGTTCACGCCTTCGTCTTTTCCCCGGTAAACTGAGATCACGATGGGAAGGACCATTTGAAGTGGTCAAAGTCTACTCACACGGAGCGGTTGAGATCAAAAGCCTTGACACCGATAAAATCTTCAAGGTTAACGGACATCAACTCAAACCGTTCCTTGACGGTTTCCAAAAAGAGAGCGTTGAATGCATGGATCTCTTCGATCCAATCTATGAAGGATGAGTAAAGCTACGGCGTCGTGCCACGACGTTAACTAAGGCGCTTCTTGGGAGGCAACCCAAGCAAAGGTACGCATTTTTTTGTGTTTGTCTTCGAATGTCAACTTTTGGGAGAATGAGAAAAAGAAAATAAGGGAGAAATAATATTTTCAAGGCCTGGGGAAACCCCCGATCGGTCATCATCAGTTACCCGGTCGGATCCATGCCAAAAAGAGGATTAAAATGGACCAAACAGAATTTCAGGCTAATATACCCGATCGAGTAACAGTCATACGCGGTCGGGTATAGAGTGAAAAGGGGAAGAAGGGGGGTCGAGTACCCCATACTCGATCGGCCAAAAGATAAAAAAATGATCGAATACTCGATCGGGTATACCTCATACTCGATCGGGTAATCGACCCCTAGAGCCAATTTGAAAAATCCGCCTAATACCCGATCGAGTAAATTTATATACTCGATCGAGTATATTTCAAGAAAATTCTACGGCGGCCAAAATTTGATCGAGTATACCCCATACTCGACCGAATACACAAACCTGGAACCATTTTAAAAAAAAAGGGGTATACCCGATCGGGTATATTAATATACTCGATCGAGTATATTTACAGAAAATCCTACGGCGAGGAAAACTCGATCGAATACGGGGTATACTCGATCGAGCCCGATCCCGGAACAAGAACAAAAGGAGGCATACCCGATCGAGTAATCGGGGTACCCGATCAGGTACACGAACTTTAAACGTGAAACAGAAGCCGAAATCAGCCACTTCATCTTCCCCAAATCCCAAATTTCGAACCTCCTCTCCCAAATCCACCATTTTCACACCTTCAAACTCCCATATCTTCCTCAATACTCAACCAAATTCCCTCATACCACCACCAAAACACTCCCCTCACCCTCCTCTACAACCTCATACAAATTAATCCCTCTCTCTCTCTCCATTTCCAAAAATCCGAAAACCTAGCACTCATACTCGATCGGGTAATCGACCCCTGGAGCCAACTTTTAAAAATCCGCCAAATACCCGATCGAGTAAATTTATATACTCGATCGAGTATATTTGAAGAAAATCCTACGGCGGCCAAAATTCGATCGAGTATACCCCATACTCGACCGAATACACAAACCTGGAACCAACGATATAGATGGCATATGAAGTACCCCGAACCGGTCAAATACTTCCCCCTCCCATGCGACGAATTACCTAGACTTAGGTATAAGATGGAACCCGCTCACATTCCACATTACCTCCTCCCCAACAACATTCCACCTCATCTCCAAGCTCAAGCCGACCAAGCCGAACAACCCAATCCCCAACCGGAGCAACCCGAGCACCAAGAGGGATATGAACATGTCCAACATGATATCCCCGACCTCCCCCAAAATCCGCCACCACAAGACTTCTTCCAACAACTCTTGGCGGGTCAACAATCACTCTTAACCGGTTTCCAAACAATGAGCCTTGATTACACCAAAATGGGAGAGCAATTCACCCAACTTCAAGGAGAAATAGGCCATTACTGGAACGAGCAACAAGCAAGAGACCGACAATTTGATGCTTACCGGGAGGAGCAACGGTTGGCTTTTCAAAGAATGGAGGAACAAAGGGCGGCCGACATGCAAAGGTATGAAGAAGACTACCGGAGGATGTATGGGCCGACATATTCGTACATGTCCCAACTTGGGGGGTTTGCATCAATGGCCTCACCTCCACCGGCACCCTCATGGTATAACCCCTCCGATTGGGGGAATTTCGGTGGCTCTAGTTCCGGCGGTGGCGGCTATGATGGAGGAGACACCACTATGGGAGAAGGGGGCGGTGATGACATGCATGGGAGCGGCTTTGGAGGAGGCTACTACGGAGGAGAAGGCGGACACTAGGGATAGTGCCATACTTCAAGTGTGGGGGAGGAAGCTCATTGGTATGTACACTCCCTTGTTCCCTTTTTTTTTTTACCTTGTACTAAGCATTAATTTTTGAGATTTAGTGCACACACAAAAAAAAAAATGCTAGTTAGGTTGAAAACCCAAAAGGGCAATCTAAGCAACAAGGGCTTACAAAAAAATGAGTGAGTGGAAAGAGAAGGAAAAGAAAAGAGATGCTAGGATGAAAACCTGAAAAGGCTCCTAGGCAAAATGAGAGATAAGAGAGAAATTTGTGTTTTGCAGGACATCATCTCTTGGAGAAGAGGAAGAGAAGAGGAAGAGGAAGAGAAAAGAAGAAGAAATAAAGGGCATAGAGGACTAACAAACCCAAGAAAAATGTTATGAACTAATTTACAACCTTGGTGGTCTTGTGCTCTTTCTTACTATTCTTGGAACTTATGATCTTTGATTGAACATTGTGTAAACATTTGGTTTTACTCGAGGTCGAGTAAAGAAACTAAGTGTGGGGGAGTTGACATTCGTGTTATTTCCATGTTTATATTTGTGCTTTTGATTAGTTTTGAGTGATTATTACTCTAGAAATTACACACTTTTGGTGTAATAGTTTAGTTTGTAAAATGTTTGTAAATTGTTTAGATTAGGTTTGTTCTGAGCTCAAACAGGTCCAAGACCACTCTAGGGACCATTGGTGAACATCACAAGTGGAAGGAAGGTGCAAAAATTCCAAAACAAAATGAAGATCCTGATTTTTTGTGTTGTACCCGGTCGAGTATACCCTATACTCGATCGGGTAAGTTGCTGAAAAGTCAAATCGAATCAACCCGGGAACAAGGCAACATGCAGGAAGATTTTTAACTCGATCGCGTATCCATACCCGATCAGGTAGCCGACATACTCGATCGGGTATGACCCCAGATTTTCAGTTTCGAGGAAACTAACCCTTACCCGATCGGTTGAGCTGAAAACCCGATCGGGTACACGACCCTGCAGGCCTAAAAAGCCTATAAATACACCCCATTTCCTCCACAAGAAGATCACCAATTCCTATATACTTCTAAGCTCAGTTTAGACAAGTTCTTTCTTTATATTTTTATCATGTTTAGTCTCCAAATGAGGAGCTAAACTCTTCCATCTTGGTTTTGCTACTTTGAAGCTTAATGAATTTGTAAGTTGTGAGTTATTCTCTTTAATCTTCTTCCTTGAATATTAATTCTTCCTTTAAATACTATTTCTATATCAATGTTGGGGAGTGTTACTAAGATGACAATTAGTTAACATCTTGACATTAGTTATAGTAATAGCTATTTCTTCCTCTATGTTAATATTGGGGAGTGTTACTAAGATGACAATTAGTTAACATCTTGATATTAACTATAGTAGGATTCATCTTCTTTAATATTCTTCCTTGAGTATTAATTAATTCCTATTCATATTTCATATTAATATTTTGAACATTACTTAAAGGATCAACTAGTTTTGTTTCATATATTAATTATTACTAGAATCGGTCGATTAATACGCTTGTTATTAGTTCGGTCCTTTCGCGGTAGTAAATTAAACTTGGGTTATTAATGCATGCGTTTCATGGTTAATAAACCAAGGGGAATTAATTATATTGATTAAACCAATAAACCGCTTGTGTTGAGGTTATCAATCTCAATCGTTTTCATCTTGATTTTATTGCTACTATCGGGTGAATATACGGCGCGTGTTCTATATTAACTCGGTAGTAAGTTTTATTAATGAACGCGTCTCGTTATTAATAACTACCCTCGATGAATTGGATATACTCCTCGATTGAGTATTCGAGAGGAAGATAGTTAAAGATATAACCGGGATCGACGAACATTTCATTAAGTGGTTAAAAGCAAAGCCAAGTCTCCTTCTCATTAATTAAATCACATAACTCGTTCATCTTCGTGTTTAAATATAATTTAAAGTTCTTCAACCAAATATAAACCCCCCTTATTGTTACTTATTTATTCTTGTAAGAAGAAAAGAATTCCTTTCCCTGTGGATACGAACCTTACTACACTATACTACGTATTAGTGTCGTATTGATTATTATTTTGAGTGCACATCACGACAAGTGCACGTCAGTGGGGTAAGTAGGGTAGGATGGGTTGGCGTCGGGTGGGATCGGGTTAGAGGAAGGTAGTAGGGGGTAAAGGGGTAGGGGGTAGGTAAGGGGCTGGGGCGGAATGGGTTGGGGGATGGGGTTAGGGTGGAGTAGTATTGGACCCTGGCCGGGCCGGTTTCGGTTTGGGCCTGGGCCCGGCCGAGCTTTTTTTTGGGGAAGGGAGAACCGGCCCGGGTAGGCAGCGGTTCCGGGCCGGTTATGACATGTATTTATTGTTAGAAAATCATTATACTCATCATCAAAATCAACTCGGAAGCATCTCAAATTTCATAAAAATGTCTTATTCCTGTCGCGACGTCCTGACCGGAACCCCTGTGCAGACAACACCATCAGAGGATCTTCCCTGTGGAATTTTTTGATGAAATATTTTTGAGCATGTTCCTCATCAAGTCTAGTCTATTCATACAAAATTTCAGCTCGAAATTCAATCGGGAAGATAGTTAAAAAATCTTGAAACATATTACATTTTATATATG
The DNA here is from genome assembly GCA_945859915.1 of Cuscuta epithymum. Classification (NCBI taxonomy): domain Eukaryota; kingdom Viridiplantae; phylum Streptophyta; class Magnoliopsida; order Solanales; family Convolvulaceae; genus Cuscuta; species Cuscuta epithymum. Next base: position 671,241 of record CAMAPF010000198.1, read on the forward strand.
TACAAAATGTGTTGTAAGAGAAGAACCGCCACTTGAAGTGGCGGCTTTTGTACTGTAAGAGAAGAGCCGCCACTTGAAGTGGCGGCTTTTGTACTGTAAGAGAAGAGCCGCCACTTCAAGTGGCGGCTTTTGTACTGTAAGAGAAGAGCCGCCACTTCAAGTGGCGGCTTTTGTACTGTAAGAGAAGAGTAGATAAAACTCATACGAAATATTAGTAATAATATTGATAATAATAAACTAATAATAATAATAATAAAAGTAATAAATCATGTTTGAACTTTTTTCATCTGATTTGATTTGATCTAAATCTTTTTTATGTGATCTGATTCGAATTTTATTATCTAACAATATATGATTTTTTCTGATTTGATCTGATTTGAGAATAATATCTGATCTGAACGAAATGAGAATAAACAATAAGCAATAAGAATAGGATGACTCTCAAAAGACAATTTTGGAGGAAGCGGTCCAACCCAGCTGGTAGTTGACTCACTCTCCCTTATGGGAGGTCCCGGATTCAATTTTCAATAGAGTGAGATTGATCCCAGTTTACCCCAGGCCTAACAAAGACATAAAACCAAATCGTTGCGGCCACAAGACCTTAATAACAAAGGGACAGTTTCAAAGTAATTAATCATTTTTGCAATCCATGCTGAGATTTTGTTGGGTATCAGTAATTTCATTCCGAAAAGAGAAGATGAAAATTTATCTTCTATGTAACAAATAAGCAACCTAGAGAAAAAATATAAAATAAATGAAAACTTTAAATGGAAATAAAAGCAATCAAGCATATAGAATAATAAAAAAAGCTAAAGGATAAAATGCTAAGAGGAAGCTCTAACGTTTTCTGAACTTAATTAAGGGCTTGTTTGCAATCAATTAAAAAAAGTGATTTTGGCTTTTTTTTAAAGAAAAAAAAGCACTTATTTTACCAAACATTATCAACTTTTACTTCCTCGGTTTTCGTGTAGAATCTACTTTTTACTTTTTCTATTACACAAAAGCACTTATTTTTCCAAACACTACCAACTTTTACTACTAATCACATTTTCCCAAAAAGTGCTTTTATTTAAGCACAAGTTGTTGCAAACAGAGCCTAACTAACGGAGTTAAGGAGCAAACATATTATAATGATGAAGGTGCAACAACTAAAACAAATTGTACAAGTATATCCTGCATTAGTGTTACACCAACATTTTTATCATTCTTAAAATGCCCTAACTATCATTGGTGTTTATAAGTTTTTGATAAAATCAGAAAAAGTCAATATGATTGAAAACACCCTAAAACAATTTTGGCCTATTTTCATTGTCAAGCAATTAAGATCATATATTTAAAAACTAGACAATAAATTTTTTCTTACCATCTTAATCAATTATTTTTACAAAAAACGTAACATTTGATATCGCGTGCTGAAATGCATAATAATAAGTAAGATTGAAGTTTATTTTCTGGCTAAGTTAGCTGAAATTGCCAACGAGGACAACTCTGCCTACTTTTTCGTTATTTTATTAATAAATTATATTTTAAATAACATTTTTCATCACTCAACAGATTCAATCTATTCAACCGCTTCAGAGTTCACATGCACAGTTTCACCAAATTCGGTATATTCAATTAATTTAGTCAATTTCAATGTTATCAAACAGACTCTGTATTTAATCGTTTTGAGTATATGATATTTCATTCTTACTTATTTTATTTCCTCTTTAGCATTTTTCAAAATATAATCCACTTTCTACAAATAAACACCAATAGTTTTCTAGTTTTCCAAATTAGCCATGCATCATGCTTACCTTGACATATGATGGGCTTACCTTGACACATGGTGGGATGGGCACTTGTAAGATTACATTTATGTATTACACCACTACTTATCAAGTTGTCAAACTGTCCTAAATAAGCACCCATCTACGGAATAAGAAAGCTTAATGTTTTTTTTTTTCTAAAATTGGGATCATATTAATACCTCCTTAGGGAAAAAATACTCAATCTCTAACTTTGTTCAAGCTTCCACCAAAAATAAGCTTCAATAATGCAGACTTTATGAAAGGTTGGGAAGAGCGGGTGTAGCCTAATGAGAGGTTTTGAGTTCAATTCTCAGCTAGGGGAGCTCAGAGAGGTCTTGCTCCATATGATTCTCCCTACTTTCACAAAGTAGCTCAGTGAGGGAGAAGAAAGAGGATAGTTATGATGGTAGTGAGTTCATGTAGTGGGAACAGCAACCTGGAAAGGAGGGCAGGTGATGTAACTCCTGTTGGATTCATCATTTGAATTTAGTACCGATGATGTTGACTGTAATCAGATCCGGATTTACTTGTTTACACTACAAAAAAAAAGATTTATAGAGGCAACTCTTCGAGGCAACTTATATTCCATTGTCCCTAAAAGTATGTTTTAGCATCACATAAGTTATGGTTGCCTCTAAAAACTATCATTTGAGACAATCATATTGTACTTGCCCCTAAAAACTATCATTTGGGAGCAACCATATTGGACTTGCCTCTAAAAATATCATTTGGGAGCAACATTTTCATGTCTGCCTCCAAAAGTTTGACCCAAAAGTATAATTGCCTCTAAACATGTGCTTCTACAAGTTTCTTGAGGCAATAACACATTTGCGCCTCAAAAGTATATATTTCACGTTAACTAAATTATGGTGGCCTCTAAATGTGTGTATACACGTAATTGAATTTACGCAATAAACTTAACATTTTCTAACATGTTTACCGACTTCTTATTATTATTTGGGAGTATATTTTAATATTTTTGCTTCTCACCTTTAAATTTGCAATTTTTAACTTATTTTTTATATTTTTTTACAAATAAGAAATAAAATATATCAATGATCAAAGTTATACTTATTAGTTTCTTTACAAGGTTAGTAAATACAATTGAAAATATAAGCATAATCCGTTAAAAAAGAAAAGAAGTACTACACATTATTTTTAACATTTTTGTCTCTCAGCTCTTAATCTTTTTTTTGGAAGACCTCTTGAACTTTTAGGAAGTACCACGGGTATTATTTTTAGAGCCCGTTTGGTAACGCTGGAACCGGTTGAATTTGGTGATTCTGCTTAAATTTGTGAAGTTTTGGATGCATTGATTGCATTGGCTGATTCTGTTGATCTATGGAAAAAATTATATCTAAAATATATTTTATCAATAAAATTAAGAAAAAAATTACATGATAAAATAGCTAAAATGATCTTTTACAGTAATTTCAGCCAATACCGCCAGAAAGAGTAACTTCAACCTTACTTTTTCATATTATTACACAAATTAGCACCCAAAATCAAAAGTTACGTGTTTGACAAAATAGTTGGTTGATAAGTCCGATAAGCGAAAAAAGGGTCATCAAACGGGCTCTTAACTTTTAGAAAGCTTTTAATGAGTATTCCCTATTATTTTTATCTTTGCTACTAAACACTTTTAGGAGTATTGATTTTTGCCCCTTACTAATTTTAACCTCCTTCTTCTTCCCCCTTAACCCTACGCACATTTTCTTTTCCTTCTATTTTTTCATTTGCCGCTAAACACTTTTGGAGTATTATTTTTTGCCGCTCAGTGATTTTAACCTCGCGCTTCTTCCCTCTTAACCCTTTTCTCAATCGGCCAGAAAGCGAAGGACACCCAGTCAGCGAGAAGAGCGACGAAGTCCTGCCAGAGCACTTCAATCAGCGATTTAGCTAACGGTGGTTGCTGGACCGGTGTTCCTCCTCCTTCGAGCTTCATATTATTCCTCTTCTCTTTCAAGCTTCATCATCTCATTCTTATTTTATTCTCTACTTCGCATCTTGAATAGAGGTCAGTAATATCTATCCTTAATTTCATTATCTCTTTGTTTGAATGTTGGGGTAAAACCTAAATATGTATGATTTGGGTACCTCTACACCCTATTTCCTAATTAATGTTATTTGTGATAAATCTAAATGTGTTTGAATTATTAATTTACTGTAAAGTTAATAACACTTTGTAAACAGACACCACAATTAGATATCAGTTTTCGTTTAGGTATATCCACATAATTGAAGATCTACTGTATCACCAGAGCAGCTGGCTGAGGCCATTACCTTATACTCCTGATAGTTTTATATCAATAGATCTGGAGATGAGTATTTGATGCTACAATAACAATTTGCTATATGTTTTCTGAATAACTTGGGTCAATATATGAAAAGAAGTCGGTCTTTTCTAACCTGCTCCTCTTTGGCTTGGATGGTTTGTTGAGATACTCCTATCCATGATGTCAGGAGTTGGAAGCTAGTATTAGAGGAAAGGGGGGATTTTTGTGAGTTCCTTGGAAGGTAGTTCATAAACTCTAGAATTATGGGAATGTTAGCATGGATTATAAAAAGAAACTTTGTGAAGGGTTGAACACCACCCACCAGCGTTTATGCTCATTGACATCAACAAAGACCATGTGAAGATATTTACTAGGCGGCAGTAGTAACATATATGGACCATGGATGGATCTGATCCAGCTCAGGACCGGCCAATTCCATATGCAAATATATGTGTGTACTCATAACCATAACCGGTTATACCGATTACTAAATCCAATTCTGATACAGATTCTGTTCATACAATTAACTCAAAATGTGTTTTTGTAGCTTTTTAGTACTACTTACTCCGTAATTTTTATCTTTTTTTAATGACTGAAATAATATTAAAAGAAAATTTTTGTAAGTGTTTAATAAAAGTTGGTTGTTTGATTTATAATTCTTTTTTGTATAACAACCTGTTGTGACTTATTATTGCTAAAAGTTATAGCTTTTCTCTAAAATTTTATTCAGATTGTAACTTGTCAAAAACATCTTTTATTTTAAGAGGCTCTTAAAATTAAAATATTATGTCATCAAACATACAATTAGAATTTCTTAGACTTTGAATGATACAAAAGGTAAAATGTAACAACTTATACCGACCAAACATGCATAAGAGAATGGGGTATTTAGGAAATCTCATATTATGTGACACTATATCTTTAGATTGGGGTAAAAAGTAACTTCAATCTTACTATTTCTTATTATTAAACAATTCAGCGTGCGAAATCCAAAATCACATGTTTGGTTAAAAAGTTGGTTGATAAACCTGATAAGATTAAAAACAGAGTCACCAAACGGGCTCTTAGTGTCTATTTTGCTAATAACACTCAGATTATTTTCACTTAGACCTGATTCCTTTTAGAGTAATACGTGGTACATAAAAACAAACTTTTATCAGAACAGTTGAGACCAAATCAGACCTAAACAATTCAAGACAAGTATATGGTGTATTAGAATATAATATGAGAAAAATCCAGTCTTGATTGAAAACACCCTAAAAGAATTTTGGCCTACATTCATTTTCAAGCAATTGAGATCATAAATTTAAAACCTAGAGAATTATCTTTTACTTACCAGCTTTATCAATGTTTTTACTAGAAACTAGGGGTGGTTCGGTATGGCATACCGAAAAATTTACACCATACCGTATACCGTACCGAAATACCGGTATATGAAAATTGCATACCGTTACCGTACCGAAAATTCGGTATACCGAGGTTTCGGTATACCGAAAGTTCGGTAACTCAAAAATGAATACCGATGCCGTACCGACTATTCGGTATACCGAAATCCAAGCACGGTACCGGTATACCGAAAGTCTAATGACATTTCACCATAGAATCTCATGTATATTCTATAATTATTAACAAAAACCTCGAATAAATGCTAATAAGAACTTATGTATAACTACTGATTAGCTGAATGCCCAATTTATAAACACGAAATATGACATTCAGCCCTATTCAAGAATCAAGGCTATGCAAATTTAAAATGTCATAGATAAAAAAGCACATTAATTCCTACAAAGAATAAATTCAAATACATATTTAAAAGATGTTCTAGCGTAAAATTCATTAAAGAAACATAGTGAACAGACTAAAACTTGAAATCCATATGCTCAATGAACGGTCGGTTGTCGCTTGATCATTGCTTGATCTCTGAAAAGAGAAAGAAAAAGGGTGGAAAAACAGTTTGTGGAGAATGAATAATGACTCTAGTTATGAGATGGAAAACAACTCCATTTAACATAACTAAATAATGTAAAGCGTTAGTAACAAACTTCATGGTGATAAATAAAACTCTTTTCATTTTGTTTATTACTGTAGTACACTTTTGTTTATCACTTCAGTTTTTTAGTTTGATGTATCACAAGCGTTTTTTACATTCACATATATCCATATCCCTATATATAGCTTTTGTAATCTGGATATGTAGACTTTAATCTGTATATAGAGAGTCCCTATATATAAGAGTAATAAGAATTATTATATCTTATTTATGGTTTGATTCTTTTAAATAAATACAAAAAATATTATCGCAATCTTAATATTGTAACTGTATAGGATTATGGGAATATAGTTAGAGAAATGACCTCTTTGCTCAATATATGATTGAGAAATGGGAAATACTTGAATTGTTTCTGCCACCTGAAAATCAGAAGTTTGATTTAATATTTAGTTACATAAAAGAACACATAAAAAGCCCCAGAGAAAGGGTGAGAAAGTGTTACTTAAACCCGTGCAAACAAAGTTCAACACAATCCAACAAACTACTTTCAAAACATACTGGAAATGTTACTTAAAATCCAAGAAGGTTACTATTCCCAAGCTAGCATTCAAAGAAAAAATCAAGTTTGGAAAATGGGATTGAGTAGGAGTGCAGGGCATTAAAAAGCTACGGAGTATATACTTTGGTCTCAAAGCTTTTCATTCATGAGTTAACTTTTTCTTGAGACTTTGTCACTTCATTTGGTACATGGATCAAAGTATCAAGTATTATATCAGCAATACCTTTTTTTCGTTTAAAGGAGTTCATATAGACAACACAAGACTTCAATGAATTTAAAAACTACTTAAAATGAGTGTAATTATAAAATTAAAACACCTAAGAGTCTGAAAAATAAAAGTAGTAGAAATTGCCAGAGTAAAGAAATTCACCATATGCCATAATTGCCATTACAATTTCTTATTTCAGAACAATCCAACCTAGTATACATTAAAAGTTAAATAAGACTTTCTATTGCTTATTGAAAGCAAGAAATAAGAGTATCACGAAAGTCAAATAAGAAATCGGAATCAACGATATAGTGTAACAACAATTGATTATTTTGTTCATTTATTACAAATCTGCCAATACCATAGAAAACTCGTGATTATTGAAGAAACCTGTGAAAAAAATGAAAGAGAAGACAAGAGTTTGTAATCTGGAAAAACATGTTGGAAGAGAAGTAGGGGTTACCTTCATGTTGATGAGGTATTCTTCTCCCATTTGCTAGTTCCATCACCTCTACCCTTTGAGCTTCTTAGAAAACCTTTGAGAGATTGGAACATGGATGACCTTATTCTTCATCGAGAGGAGACTCGACCTTTTTGGAAAACAAAGGCGAGAAAGTAGGGTTAGCGATGTGCTCGTCCAAGACCCAGGTTTTAGAATACTAGCTTCCTCCTTGTACGATGGGATGGATTGGGCCGCCCAAAGCCCAAGAGACATCAACAATAAATAATTATTGAGTAATCATATATATATATATACGGTATTTCGGTATATACCGAAATACCGAAAAATTCTAAAGTGCATACCGTTACCGTACCGTAATGTATCGGTATGATACCGTACCGTACCGAATTCTTCGGTATACCGAAAATTTCGGTAAATTCGGTTTTTTTTCGGTTCGATAAATACGGTATATCGGCATTTCGGTATTTTTCCCCAGCCCTACTAGAAACGTAACATTTGCTATCACGTGATGAAATGCATAATAATGCTAGAATACGTAAGGGTTGTAGTTAATCTTGTGGCTTAGTTGATTGGGCCGGAATTGCCAACGAGGACTACTTTGCAGATTCAGTCTAGTTATTTTATTAATAAATTATATTTTATATATCATTTTTCATCACTCAGCAGATTCAGTCTAGCTATTCAACCGCTTCAGACGTGTATAGTTTCATCAAATTCAGAATATTCAATGAATCTGGTCGATTTCATCGGTCTCCCAGTATTTGATCATTTTGAGTATATATGATATTTCATCCTTACTTATTTTATTTCCTCTTTAACTACATTTTTCAAAATCTAATCTACTTTCTACAAATAAACATCAATAGCTTTCTAGTTTTCCAAGTTAGCCCTCATGCTTACCTTGACACATGGTGGGCACTTAGCTTGTAAGATTACATATATGTATTACACCACTACAGGTTGTCAAACTTTCCTAAATAAGCCCCCATCAGGAAAATAAAGTCCATCATCAATAAAAAGTAAGATTAAGAAAGCTCAATGTTTTTTTTTTCTAAAATTGGGATCATATCAATGCCTTAGAGGAAAAAAAATTACAAAAGTAAGCTTTAATAATGCCAAGCTTTATGAAGGGCTGGAAAGGTGGGTGTAGCCCAATGAGTGATCATCTTTTTTTTTTAACAGGAGAACATTATAATTAAAATTGTTCAATAAAAACAACTCAGTACAGAGTCAACTAAGATAAAGCTTTCACCTAATTGCAATGTATTTGGGATGAAAAGCAAACTTTAAAGCAACAAAGACAAGATACAAGCCCATTCAATTTAAAAACTCCAAAAATCATTCTAATTCTCAGTCTGCTCACGGAGCCTTCTGATGGTACGTGCTTCTAACAGTGACAACACTAGCCGTGTTCAATGTGTAAGCACCGCCAGCTTTGACCTTCCCACAGTCCTTGCACCCCCAAATACCAACTGCTTTTCTCTTCACAGCGTACTTGCCACAAAATTCACAGAAGAACTTGCTGTGCTGACTTACTTCCATTTTCTTGATTTGTTTTCTCAAACTTGCACCGTAACGGGTACCATACTTTCCAACAATACCACCCTTCTTGGTTCTCTTAGTCATCTTCCGTGAATAGACTGGTACGCTCTCAGGGTTGTTAAAGAAGCTGAGGCAGTTGCGGCCCCCAATGAGTGACCATCCACTCCCAAGGCTCTCTCCTTAATTAGAGGCCAGGTCTTGAGTTCAATTTCCACCTAGGGGAGATCAGAAAGGTATTGCTCCCTATGATTCTCCCTACCTTCACGGAGTAGTACTTCAGCGGCTTAGAAGGGAGAGGATGATAATGAAGGTAGCGGATTCATGTGGTGGGAGCAGCACTCAGGAAGGGAGGGACAGGTGATGTAAGTCATATTGGATTCATCCTTAAAAATTGATACCGATGAGGTTGATTGTGAATTGTGATCACATTCGAGTTTAATTACTTGTCTAAGGATTTTGGAAGGTAGTTCATAAACTCTGGGATTATGAGAGCATTAGCCCCGGCGACACATGGATTATAAAAACAGACTTTATGAAGGGTTGAAGATCACCCGACGTTTATACTCATTGACAGCAACAAAGACCATGTTAATTAAGATGTGTACAAAGGAGGAAATTACCAAAAGACGGGAGTTTTATGTCTGACAAGCCAAAACACCGGAATCCCAATTAGGGTATCAAAATACGGGAGTCGGAATTGTGAATTCCGACTAGGTTATATTTTCTGGTCGGATTAGCCTATTCCGACTAAGTTGGATTAATTTTTATTAATTAATCACGGCTAAATAAATTCAAGTATGCCAAAAGTAAATTCCAAAAGAGTACTGTCGGATTAGCCTATTCCGACAAGGTTGGATCAATTTTTTTAAATTCCAAGTATAAAAAATGGCAATTTTGAGCAACTGGCCATGTTGGACCACTAGCATGCACCTTTAATTCCTATGATATTTACCTATGGTCTTATGTATTTTAACATCTTAAATTATACTAGTATAATTAATGTGATGTGTATATTGTCCAAATTTGAAAAAATAAGAAACAATAGGCTTGCCATGCTCAAGAAAATTGTAGACCGCTTGAAATCACGACCTCTCAAACTTGACGGGATTCTGAATGCTTAACCCCTGCATGCTATGTGAAATATGTAATTTTTGTAAGTGGTCCGAATAGTGGGTTGAATAAATTGTCACACAATAATAAACCTTGTGAAATTAAACATGCCATACAATGAAACTAAAACTGATCGGTTACATCACTACTCATTTGGCATCTAAAAATGACATAACTAATAAGAGACAAGAGAAATCGATAAAAAAGGTTGGAATCTTCTATCGTTGTTCCATTTTTACAGTTGTGCATAACGGTCTTGGGGAGTAATAAGCTCATTTGAGTTGAAGTTTGTGATATGCATGCGACGAATATGGACAACCAATTAAGTGTGCGTTGAATTTCATATACAAAGAACTTTATAATAATTTTTAACTTTAATTTATAATAAGTTTAAGATGTTTACATTTGATTTTACAATTTATTTCTTAGTTTTCTATTACAATGAAACCTTATTTAACATTTTAAGTGAATTGGATAACTATTTAATTTTTGTATATAATTACAGACTTTTATGAATTTAAGGTAGTTCACTCCCATGCAATGCATGGATAGTCGGATAGAGTAACTAGTTTCCATTGAAAGCATAATCTTTGGTATATATAGTAGTTCCTTTATGAAATGAAAGTCAAGTATGGACGTGAATAGCCAACTAAAAGAGGTTTGTAGTTTTTTAATAATTTTATCTTTTAATGACTGAAATAATCTCAAAAGCAAAACGTAATAATTGTTTGATAAAGAATTGACTCTTTGATTTATTATTCTTTTTTTATAACAACCTTTCGTGACTTATTTTGATAAAAGTTACAGACTTTCACTAAAAAGCTAGTCAGTGTAGTGTAACTTGTCAAAAAAAATTATTTAAAAAAAAACTCAAAATTAAAATATTATGCCATCAAACATACAACTAAAATTTCTTAAATACTTTAAATAATACTACGGAGTATTATTTAAAGCCAAAATGTCTTGTACGACTTATACTGACCAAACTGTAGACTTACTACGGAGTATTAAAAACAAATAAAGAAAGAGCATTGGAAATCCGGACTCATGGTGGAGTATATCTTCCCATATACTCCAGGGGTATCGATAAACAATCCCCTGAAATTATCAAGTACAAAGCTACCACCAAGGTCGAACCCGCTTCGCCGAGGTCGGTCCCCAAAATCAGTTCTCAGATCATCGAGATAAGTCCATATTTGTAGCCAATCCTGAGCCCATGTCCGCCGAGCTCGATTCCGAAGTCAGCTCTCTGATTATCGAGATAAGTACAAAACTGCATCCGAGCTCGAGCTCGCCGCCAGCTTGGGTCAATGCCAAAGTCAACGTTATGGCCAAGCTTGAAGTCAACTAAGCACTCCATGAAGTCGGAGAGCTAAAAGAGAATCAACTACTTCACCGAGGTGAAGCAGAGGTCACCCTCTTATCAAGTGAACACGTTATCCCCGAGCTCAAGTTCCGCAGAGCTCATGGCCTCACTGAAGATTATGGACTTGATTGTTTTTAGTATCTATAAGCTCCACATAATTAAGCAAAACGGAGGATGTCTTCCTCTCAACTAGATACGGCACTGTCCCTGATATCAATTCTCGCAATAGCCCTAGCTTGTCCTGTGGGAACATTGTGGACTTAACTTTTTTGGTGTTCAAGTTCCGCCTAAGTGAGATGAGGACACCCTCCTCCTAAATCATTATGTTGTCCCCGAGCCCAACTCCATAGAGCTCATGGCCTCAGATAAGCTTTTGCACTTGGCTATTTTCGGAGCTCAAATTCCACGCTTAGTTGCAATTACGACATTGTTATGACAACTATCTAGGGCTGACATCACTCAGACAGTTACTTACAGAAGAATCCAGAACTTACACGTGTGGCTTGCACGTGCACTCCAGTACGAAGGAATCAAAATCAGTTGGGCATCATACCAATAATCAACAAGTTGTATCCATTCTCTTGCCAATTAAACTTTACATGTGTCTCCTTATTATTAGACTAGCATATTTTACTTGATGGTCAAGTACTACACGTGTCGTCACCACATTAGAATAGCATCTTTTATACTTGGGCATCAAGTATTTTCTTTACAATATAAATATCACCTTCTAACCTGTGGAAAGGGATTCGATCCGAATTTCTCTGCGCAAACTTACTGTTACTCTGCCAAAATTTCTACTCACCTAAACCTGACACTTTCAGTCTCTCTCTTACTCGGTTTTTCGGTCATCCTCAGAGCCAAAATTCCATCAAATACAAAAGCTAAAATGTAATGTACGATTTATACCGACCAGATTACACATGCATGACATAATGGGATGTTTAACATGGGAAAATTCCCAAAATATGAGTAAAAATGTTTGAAATTTCCAAAATAGGACTGTCATGTTTTTATTCCCAAAAGAGGAGTAATTACTGCCAAGTTCGGAAAATATTGTCATGTTTAAAGTTTGGTACTGCCAAAACATGGCAGTAATTAGTACTATTTTGGGAATAAAAGCATGAAAGTCATATTTTGGAATATACAAACGTTTTTAGTTCTATTTAGGGTAATTTCTCTTAGGAAAACTCATCTATGTGAGACTTACTACGGAGTACTTCGTGTTGGGATATATTATCCCGGCCTATTACTATTCATGAGTCCAAGGCTTTACGTAGTACGGGGCCCGAGCAGCTAGGCCCATTTCGGCCCATCCGGCCCACTTTAGCCATTTGGGCCCACCCTGGCCCGTTTGGCCCATTAGGGTGGAGAGCCCCTTCTCCCCTTCCCCTATTTATAGGAGGCTTCCCTCCATGTTTTGGGGATCCTCTTTTAGCTCCACCTCCCTCATTCTTTTAGACTTAGCTCAATACTCCATTAATGGGAGCTTGTACAATGTAATTGTGAGGAGAGTCCTAATGAGAAAGAGAGGGCTTGGACATTAGCCTAAAAAGTCCCGTGGTTTTCTCCCTTTCGGGTTTCCACGTAAAAACTGAGTTGTTCATACACATTTATACATATATTTACTATATCGTGTTGGATTAAACTCAACACTGGCGCCGTCTGTGGGAATCTGTCCAAAAAGATTCATGTGTTTTACTGTTCTTGAGTTCCTACACAAAAAATTCATACGAAGTGGACTGATTTCACCAAAAAAGAAGGAAAATTCTAGGAAAAATGATTCCGGGAAAGGAAGAAGCTACGGATCCTAAAAATCCAAATCTGGATTTTTTCATATCTGAGTTGGGGCCGCCGGACCCGCCGCCGCCATTCGCGCCACCATGGATCCTCCGGTGAATTTAGCTACCCCAGGGGAATCTCACTGCAGCGTCCATTGGTTTTGCCGCTTCGTTCCTGGTAAAACGTCGCCGGCGACAGAGTGTTTCATGGCCCACCGTTGGCTCCACCGGCCATCGCTTGAGTCGCCACACCGCCGCCTTCGCCGCCGGTGAACTGCTGGTCATCCCTCCACCTGGCCAGTCGCAGCTCGAGCCTCCACGACTCTACCAATGCGGCCTGAGGGATAGGCCGGCTGTGAGCTCCTTGGTTTCCTCCATTAATGGAGATTCGGAGCTCGGGGAAGGTATTTTCGAAGCTCAATAAGCAGGCCTCCCACCGAGACCAGACCATATGGCCGTCCTTGCTCCGCGGCAAACGCCTGAACCTCCCTCGGTAAGGTGGCCGACGCAGGCATATTACCTTGGGGTGGGTGAGCCGATGTTCCTGAAGCCTTTTCCATAGATGTGGAGTAAGTAGCACCGATCATATTAACTTGGCTCCCAGAAGACCACGTCATTGGACTAGTGATTGCCAGATGGATTAAGATTGGAGCAATTTTGACCAAGTCAAAATTGGCAAAGGAGACCAAGTCCGATTCCACAAATCCTGCTGGCCGAGGTTCCATCTCGAAAAAGATAAGTACCCCTCTTTAACTTGATACATCTAATCCGTAATTGTTAAATAGTTTAAACTATTAGTAATGATAGTATTTTTATCACCATTATTTAATAGAGAGCAAATACCCCGAAATTAAATAATGTCGAGCAAAGCTCAGATGAGTAAAGCTCTAGTGATAATTAATTTCACCATCATTTTAATTAATGATGGGTTGTTGTGGGCCCGTTGGCCCGCTCCTGGTCGGCTTTAATTAGCGAACGGAGCATACCTGAATGGCCTTTGATAGGATAATATCATTGCTATTACCTGTTATATCACTATTGTTTATTAGGGATAAAAATGTCCCGAATTAAATAAAGTGGAGCGAAGCTCTAGTGATGGTTGGTTCAGCCAACATTTTATTGAATATTTAATTTCTTGTGGGCCCGTTAGCCCACTCTCGATCAGCTAGATTGAGCGATCCGAGCGTCTCCAGTAGGGCGATGCCCCGACGACGCATTTTAATTTGAGGGTTACGCAATAGTCCGCACGGCACTACGTGCCCGATCGACAATCATACCCCAGTATCATTTACGCCGTTAAGCGAAATGACTATTGCCAAACGTGGCCTGTGGGGCCCGAAGGCACCAAAGCACCCAACCTCCTTTTTCTGAGGTCAGTGCGACCAACTTGGGTCTGAGTTTGAAAACTCACGGACCGATGAATATCTCTATGAGACGTACGGCGGGCTGCCAGTTGGCCCCGCCGCGAGCTGCTACATCCATTAGTCCCGCACGATGAGCCGGGCCGAGGGTCACGATGACCCATAGGCCGGTATTCGTGGATGTTAAAGAGGAAGCCATGCAGATGGTTATGTGTGCATATTTATTGTTGGGCCATGTGGCCGTTACCATGCTTATTGCGCAGCTGAAATCACTCGACGCGCTCGAGTGAAATGATTAAAAGACGCTCGGCCCGAGTCTTGAAGACGTTCAGGGCCAGCTAAAGAGGAGACCACCACGGCGGAGGACCGTGAGACGAGCATCTCCACCCCAGAGACCGATGGCCTAGGAGAGAACACCTAGAGGCCGAGGACTATAGTGGACTACCACGGCGGAGGACCGTGAGACGATCATCCATCATTCAGAGGCCGAGGGCCTAGAGGAGACCATCACGGCCGAGGGCCGTGAGACCATCCTGATTTTCAGGTCGGCCTCTCATCGCCGACATTATCATACCACGACCGGCCCCTCGGCTCGGCGTGTTCATCTTTTGAAGACCGGCCTCGTCCCCGCGCTGCGCGGATGAGGACCGTTGCTTGATTTTAGGTCGGCCTCCCATGGCCGACATCATTATATCACGACCGGCCTCTCGGCACGGCGTGTTTATCTTTTGAAGACCGGCCTCGTCCCCGCGCTGCGCGGATGAGGGCCGTTGCTTGATTTTAGGTCGGCCTATCATTGCCGACACCATTATATCCCCATCTTATTTGAAGACCGGCCTCGTCCCCGCGATGCGCGGATGAGGACCGTTGCTTGTTTTCTCAGATCGGCCTCTCATTGCCGATATCGTCACATCACGACCGGCCTCTCGGCATGGCGTGATTATCATATTTGAAGACCGGCCTCGTCCCCGCCCTCGCGGACGAGGACCGTGCCTGTTTTTCTCAGATCGGCCGCTCATTGCCGACACCATGATACCACGACCGGCCTCTCGGCTCGGCGTGCTTATCTTTTGAAGATCGGCCTCGTCCCCGCCCTCGCGGACGAGGGCCGTTGCTTGATTTTCTCAGATCGGCCGCTCATTGCCGACACCATTATACCACGACCGGCCTCTCGGCTCGGCGTGCTTATCTCTTGAAGACCGGCCTCGTCCCCGCCACCCCGCGGACGAGGACCGTTGTTTGATTCTTTCAGTTCGGCCTCTCACTGCCGACACTATCATGTTATGTTCGGCCTCTCGGCACGACATATTTATCTTTTGAAGACCGGTTTCATCCCCGCGCTGCGTGGATGAGAGCCGTTGCTTGGATATATCGGCCTGATCGGACACTATCGTCATCTCCTTATCAGGACCGACTGCTCAGCGGCGTTATGATCATTATTTGTCGGCTCTCAATGCCGACCCTCTTGAGTTTGCGATCGGGCTCACGACTCCCCTCCAGGAGGGTGACCATCGCCTTCGCATGACGACCAGCTATTCTATCGCCTCGTCATTATATTCGTTCGCTATGCCACCGCCATTATGAGTGACATCCCGTGATCCCTGCGAGTTTCTTGGATACCGAATGTCTTCTTCGATGTAGGAAGATCGGTAGGACCACGGACCAGGGACGGACAAAGAAGAGCTAGGGAATCTCGATGCAGATAAACCTGTTCCTCCTTGTGATGTCTGCGGATACCGAACGTCTCCTCGAAGTAGGGACGCCGGCAGGACCAAGGACCAAGGACGAACGAAGCACCAGGGAATCTCGATGCAGATAAACCTGTTCCTCCTTGTGATGTCTGCGGATACCGAACGTCTCCTCGAAGTAGGGACGCCGGCAGGACCAAGGACCAAGGACGAACGAAGCACCAGGGAATCTCGATGCAGATAAACCTGTTCCTCCTTGCGAGTTTCGCGGATACCGAACGTCTCTTCGAAGCAAGAGCGCCGGTAGGACCAAGAACCAAGGACGAACGAAGAATATAGATTGCCTCCCTCAAACAAAAAAAAAAAAAAAAAAAAAAAAAAGATGGGGAGAAGAGGAGGGTAGCTCCTATGTGGAAGGGAATCTTGCCCGGGTGTGCCAGATCTTCTCCCACCGCCGAAGACGAACGCCTCTCGATGTAGAGGTTAGTAGAGACGCGGAGGGGGCTAGACGAACCAAGGGAGCCTTGCCAAGATAAACCTGTTCATCCCACAATGACCATGGATCGATGGACGTGGGATAACAAAGACGGGAACCCGTGAGGGTAAACCAGTTCGTCCCTGCGAGTTCCTTGGGTACCGAACGTCTTCTTCGATGCAAGAGACGCCGGTAAGACTAAAAGGACCAGGGACGAACGAAAAAGGGGGAATCTCGATGTAGATATACCTGTTCCTCATTGCGATGTCCGCGGATACCGAACGTATCTTCGATGTAAGAACGCCGGTAGGACCAAGGACCAATGACGAACGAAGACTAAAAGACTCCACAAAAAAAAAAAAAAAAAAAAAAAAAAAAAAAAAGATGCCAGAAGAGCACGGAGCAAAGAACGATTTTATCCCTCGGCGCTATTGGCCGGGAAGTACAAACTGGAAAACATATGTAAAGAATAATTACAAAACTTAGGTACGAAGAATGAAGTAGCCGACGACGATCGGCTAACATCAGGTTTTCTTTTGCCTCGAACGACGATTAGCCCCCCAGATCAGGTAGAAGGGACATCGCCCAGATTTATTTCAGGCTCACCATTCCTTCCCGAATGGAGTCCTGGCAGACGATCGGCTTCTCACAGCCAATCAGGAGAGAGACTTGACACATCACCAGCACGGCCGAGGGCCGTGAGACGATTACCACTCACCGACAGGCCGAGGGCCATGAGATGATCATCACTATTTTTCTGTATCACGATCGGCCCCTCAGCGCCATCGTGTCCAGACTCACGGTTCGTCTTGCCCATTGCCTTCCAGGATGGCGACGAACGTCTTATGCAGTGCGATCGGCCCCTCAGCGCCATCGTACTTGGCTTCACGGTTCGGCTCGCCCATTCCCTCCAGGATGGCGACGACCGTCTTACGCAGCACGATCGGCTTCTCAGCGCCATCGTGTCTCGTTCACGTTCGGATCGCCCCATTCCCTTCCAGGATGGCGACGAACGTCTTATGCAGTGCGATCGGCCCCTCAGCGCCATCGTACTTGGCTTCGCGGTTCGGCTCGCCCATTTCCCTCCAGGATGGCGACGACCGTCTTATGCAGCACGATCGGCTTCTCAGTGCCATCGTGTCTCGTTCACGTTCGGATCGCCCCATTCCCTTCCAGGATGGCGACGAACGTCTTATGCAGTGCGATCGGCCCCTCAGCGCCATCGTACTTGGCTTCACGGTTCGGCTCGCCCATTCCCTCCAGGATGGCGACGACCGTCTTATGCAGCACGATCGGCTTCTCAGTGCCATCGTGTCTCGTTCACGTTCGGATCGCCCCATTCCCTTCCAGGATGGCGACGAACGTCTTATGCAGTGCGATCGGCCCCTCAGCGCCATCGTACTTGGCTTCACGGTTCGGCTCGCCCATTCCCTCCAGGATGGCGACGACCGTCTTATGCAGCACGATCGGCTTCTCAGTGCCATCGTGTCTCGTTCACGTTCGGATCGCCCCATTCCCTTCCAGGATGGCGACGAACGTCTTATGCAGTGCGATCGGCCCCTCAGCGCCATCGTACTTGGCTTCACGGTTCGGCTCGCCCATTCCCTCCAGGATGGCGACGACCGTCTTATGCAGCACGATCGGCTTCTCAGCGCCATCATGTCTCTTTCACGTTCGGATCGCGCATCTCTTCCAGGATGGCGACGAACGTCTTATGCGGTACGATCGGCCCCTCAGCGCCATCGTACCTAGATTCACGGTTCGGCTCGCCCATTCCCTCCAGGATGGCGACGACCGTCTTATGCAGCACGATCGGCTTCTCAGTGCCATCGTGTCTCTTTCACGTTCGGATCGCCCCATTCCCTCCAGGATGGCGACGAACGTCTTATGCAGTGCGATCGGCCCCTCAGCGCCATCGTACTTGGCTTCACGGTTCGGCTCGCCCATTTCCCTGCAGGATGGCGACGACCGTCTTATGCAGCACGATCAGCGCCCCAGCGCCATCGTGCCTGGCTCACGTTAGGGTCGCCCATCCCTTTCAGGGGTGGCGACGAACGTCTCTTATGCAGCACGATCAGCGCCCCAGCGCCATCGTGCCTGGCTCACGTTAGGGTCGCCCATCCCTTTCAGGGTGGCGACGAACGTCTCTTATGCAGCACGATCAGCGCCCCAGCGCCATCGTGCCTGGCTCACGTTAGGGTCGCCCATCCCTTTCAGGATGGCGACGAACGTCTCTTATGCAGCACAATTAGCGCCCCAGCGCCATCGTGTATGGCTCACGTTAGGGTCGCCCATCCCTTTCAGGATGGCGACGAACGTCTCTTATGCAGCACGTCTGCCCCTCGGCGCTGACATGCCCGGGTTATCGTTGAGAGCTACCGCTCCTATCACATCTTGCATTCCCTCTCTCATACATTGCACCCATACATTACATGCATTCATGCATCATACCTCATACATTCATACATACACACGTGCATCATGTTTTGACAGTACCGCGACGTCGGTTTATAGATGCATGGACCTCTAAGCTTCTCCGATTGGAAAGATCGAGTCAGAGTCCTATACTCCCGCCTGATGCATTCAGCGGGAGTGTGCCCGTGGAGGAGCACCCTTCGCCCGACCCTGTCGGGAAGGGGGGTGCCTCACTGGTAGATTACGTTCAGGAGTGCAGACACTCACTCATATATGATGATTATGTGAAGACACAGTTTCCAGCAAGACAGAGGAAGAGCGCAGGCAGAGTATATTTTCTCGAGCAGATTCGCGAGCTCACTACTCAAGAAACTGGGGGACTTGTGTTGGGATATATTATCCCGGCCTATTACTATTCATGAGTCCAAGGCTTTACGTAGTACGGGGCCCGAGCAGCTAGGCCCATTTCGGCCCATCCGGCCCACTTTAGCCATTTGGGCCCACCCTGGCCCGTTTGGCCCATTAGGGTGGAGAGCCCCTTCTCCCCTTCCCCTATTTATAGGAGGCTTCCCTCCATGTTTTGGGGATCCTCTTTTAGCTCCACCTCCCTCATTCTTTTAGACTTAGCTCAATACTCCATTAATGGGAGCTTGTACAATGTAATTGTGAGGAGAGTCCTAATGAGAAAGAGAGGGCTTGGACATTAGCCTAAAAAGTCCCGTGGTTTTCTCCCTTTCGGGTTTCCACGTAAAAACTGAGTTGTTCATACACATTTATACATATATTTACTATATCGTGTTGGATTAAACTCAACACTTCGTATTAAAAACAAATAAAGAAATGGAAAAACGAAACTACCAATGCATTTTTCATCTCACCTAAAACATTGTGTCAAAAGAGGAAAAACATAATTCAATGTATTACGTTACTAATTGACCACTGAAAAATGCTTGTATTAAGATTTTTCATATTTTTTTAGTAATACATTCTTCAAAATTAGTTTTCAATTTTAAATTTTGCCATTGCATGTCGAAAAACTACTACAAAAGTATTAAAAAAAAAACGAGAGTTCAATTGATAAATCCTTTATTTGTTATATACTACTTTCCTCTCATTAAACTTGATCAATTTTCCTCATCTGTTTGTCTAACAAAATTTGACATTTTTATTTAAAAGTGATAAATGTGTGACTAAAGTTATTTATTTCTCTTCTACGCAAATCTCTATCACGCATTTTCTATTTTATTATTTTACGTAAAAATTAACTTTGATAAGATTTTATGGAATGAAAAGAGCATTTTGTGTTTGCTATAAATGATTAGCGTGAGAAATGATAAAATAACTTCAAGGCGCAATAGTTGTTGAATCTAAACTAAGAATGTTTTCTTTTGGACTAAATCTAATCTTTTGGCACTTCTCTAATTGATCCTCCATTGTCAATCGAATTCTGGCCTTTTCGAAGCCCGTGCAACTTTTCTCGTCCCACGTACATGTCGGCTAGGCTCTCCACTGGTACCCCTTCATGCTCGCGTTTGTCCTTGTGCATCTCCATCCTTCACGCGCAGCAACACCTCGAACCCCTGTTCCAATAGCCACCAAGGAAGAGGGAATCCCTAATCCCCTGCTAAGCCGTTGCAAATTATCCTCTGTCCACTGCCGTGCCAGACAACTTAGGGTTGTCGCCGGAAAATCCGAACCCTAGTTCAGGGTATAGGCCGCCTCTCCGTGTACGTGGTTCTCTTTGTTTGCTCTATATTAATGAAAAGTCGTTCTGATGATAAAAAAAACAACTGGAGGTTTGCAAAACCTTCTACAACACAACTTTTGAGTTTGTGTTTGTGTCTTCCACTCAAATGTTCCTATATACAACATAATACTCAAGACAACTCTCATAATATTGAAGAAAACTCTCATGAAATTTATATTAAAATGTTCCTTATTAAAAATATTTTCATAAAGTATAAAATTTATAAATTATATATACAAATATAATAATTAAAATTGTTGTTTAGAGATCGTCATCATTGACCTCTCTTTCAAAAGAAAAACAGTCAACATTAACCAAGAAAAGTCAACATGACAACCCTTTTTAAGATGAAGCTAGTGTTTAGGTAACTACTTATCCTCTCTTCAATTTAATTGTTACTCAGAGTGGAGATGCTTAAATTTAATTGTTAATCATATATTAAAATTTTGTGGAAATTTTAATCATATATGTTGGGTTAATGGCCCGATCGTGGGCCGGCCCATTACCCCTTAGCAGATATAGCACCAGGGCCCAATCGACGTGGTCCATCAAGAGGATCGGAGGATGAGCGTCGGATGCCTCAAGACGCTCGGCTTCAGTAACCTTGTCCAGACAAGGATCATAAACATGCCAAGATCTTCATCCAAGCAACGTGCATAGGCCGTACGGAGCTCGGCCTTGCACTCATCAGGACCCAGAACCCAAGACCTGGAGGATGCTCATCCGCAGCCTTGGCGGGAAACCAAGATATTGGCGGGAGGCGCATTTAATGCAGTAGAGTTGGTGGTTGGGAAGCTACCTACTCCTTGGTATATAAATAGTAGCATTTATTTCATTGTAACTTGTAAGGGGTTGGCAACTTATTCTCCCTAGCAGTAGCAATTATCTTAGCTCTTTTTAACTGAGATAGACGAATGGCCTCGGGGCTAGTAGTTGAAGTGTGTTGTATATGGACCCTTATTATCATTTAATAAGATACGGTCCACTTAGTACTTTCATCATTTGACCCATCTTACTTGCTCGCATCACATATCCATCTAACTTTCCACTCAAAATCCAAAGGAAACGTGTTGTGCTTTTGGGTTAAAGAAATAAACCTTAACAATATCACATACGGAGTATATATAATTCTCTCAAGTAGAGTTTTTCTTTTTTAAAAAAAAAGTGCTTATATTAATTCTATCAAGTAGAGATTTATTAATCATTTATCTTATAAATTGTTACCTTAGCTAACTAATACGAAATCGGAGCGAGAGTCTCTCTCTATACCTTCGAGCCTCCTAGGGCGTTTATGCTGCTAGGTTAGTTTTGTCCGATCTCGGCGCTTGCCGAGGATCGCGAGCGGCAGGGTAGGAACGAAGACGGTTAACAAGAGTCTCTCTTCGATCGACGGAAGGAAGAATCTGGATGGAAGATTTCGTTGCTTCGTACAAGAAACTTACGATGAACGAGCAAGAGAACGAGCTGAACTTTGATGAGGACACAGTGGAGGACGCTGAGGAGGAGGCGGGGCCGACTGGTTTTCCGGCGGTTGGGGTTGTGATATCGGATCGGAAGATAAAGTTACCAGGGTTCCAGGAGTTGATGACCTCAATTTGGAAACCTGTTAAAGGTATGACTATCAAGGAAATCGGCGACAAAAGGTACCTGTTAATTTTTAATAATGTCTTGGATATGAAGCGTGTGATTGAGGAAGGTCCCTGGCTCTTTGAGCGTGATTTGATATTACTAAAAGCTGTTCAGCCTGATGACATACCTGAATCAATGAATCTTGTTGGGATATATTATCCCGGCCTATTACTGTTCAGGAGCCCAAGACAGTATCTAGTACGGAGCCCGAGCAGCTAGGTCCATTTCGGCCTATTCTGGCCCACTTTAGCCATTAGGCCCGGCATCGGCCCATTTGGCCCATTAGGGTGGAGAGCACCCTTTCCCCTATAAATATGAGGCTTCCCTCCATGTTTTGGGGATCCGCTCTTTAGCTTCTTCTTCCTTATTTATCTCTAGCTAGCTCAATACTCCATAAATGGAGATCAAATTGTACTATGTAACGGTGAGGAGGGATTAATGAGAAGGAGAGGGCTTGGACATTAGCCTAAAAAGTCCCGTGGTTTTCTCCCTTTCGGGTTTCCACGTAAAAACTGAGTTGTTCATACACATTTATACATATATTTACTATATCGTGTTGGATTAAACTCAACACTGGCGCCGTCTGTGGGAATCTGTTCAAAAAGATTTCACGTGTTCTTGATTTTTCTGCAAAAATTCATACAAAAAAAACTACTGGTTTTAGCTAGCTCGATTTTACTAGAAGGATGATACGAAAAAGACTGGTTCTCAGCCAGGGGCGGAGCTAGGGGGTGGCCACCCCTGGCCCTGGCCCAGCCTAAATTTTAAAAATCTCTATATTTTTAGTGTAAAAAATTCCGTTTAATTTTTTTTCCAAAAATATTCTTTGTACCGGCCCAGTCCGGCCCAGTGTCCTGGCTCCGCCCCTATTATCAGCAAAGCAGAAGAAGATTAGGGATTTTCCAGATCTAGGATAGATCAGACCGGGAACTGCCATGGCCGCCAGAAATCACCGGAACCATCCATGCTGCGTCGGCACCGTCAGTTGAAGGTCGCTGCTCACTCGACCTCACTGTGGCAGCTCTAAAGTAATTGGCGCCGCCTCAGAGGGTCATCATCATCTACTTCTCGGCATTTACTATCCTCCGCCTCTGTCACAGGGTCGCCGGTCACCATCCATGGCCAGCTTGTCCACCTCGCCGCCGACTGAATCTTCCTTGGTTTCCGCCATTGGTGGCGGATTGAAGATCTCAGAGCCAACATCTGACCAGGGCTGGTCCCTTGCCAAAGAATCGCCTCCCGCCGCCCCTCTTAGCACGCGAACAGGGAAACCAGCAGGCAGATACCCCAAGCTATCCCACGTGACCTTCCTCCTTCCGAGCGGGGAGATACTGGGAGTACACAGGCTTATCCAGATGGAAGGGGCGAGCGGGAGATCTTCAGGAGAAAGGCTTTATGCCGGGCGGACCGCTCAAAGGAATGACTTGGCCTGAGTTCAGCGGCCAGGCAGTACGGCCTCCCGTACTCTACCGCCCAGCCCACTCCGCTCGGCCTCTTCCGTCCGGCCTCTTCCGCCGACGATCAGTCCAAGGCCGCCTCTAGCGCGGGGACCTACACCTTGCCGCCCAGCACGCCAAGTTCGAGTGGACGCTCGGCCCCATGCTATAAGATAAGAAGCCGAGACTCGATTCAATACTGGGCCATCCTAGCAAAGCAATGACTCGACATCCGGCGTCACCTGGTTTTTAAGCAATGGGTACAATTGCCTTTTCTGGAGACGCTCGGCACTTTCATGTTGACAGGCCCACCAATTAATTTTTGTCCAAGAGTGGGCTGGACTACTGCCATTTATTTTAGCGGAAGGAGCTTCTCAACAACGAATGGAATCATATTCATTGGAGAGCTAATTTCTTAAAGAATTTTGACCAAGTCAAGATGGGGGAAAATACTCAAGTAGCTCATTTTTCACTACTACATGGCATCACATGGCCGAACCTACTCCTCAAAGAGCTAAGTACCCATATTCTGACTTGGTACATTTAATAGTTAACTAATTAAACTATTAGTAATGCTAGTGTTTTTATCACCATTATTTAATAGGGAACAAATACCCCAAAATTAAATAATGTCGAGCAAGCTCAGATGAGTAAAGCTCTAGTGATAATTATTTTCACCGTCATTTTAATTAATGATGGGCTATTGTGGGCCCGTCAGCCCGCTCCTGATCGGCTTTAATTAGCGAACGGAGCATACCTGAATGACCTATGGTAGGATAACATCACTATTATTTATTAGGGATAAAATGTCCCGAATTAAATAATGTTGGGCGAAGCTCTGGTGATGGTTGGTCCAGCCAACATTTTATTGAATATATAATTTCTTGTGGGCCCGTTGGCCCACTCTCGATCAGCTTGATTAAGCGATTTGAGCGTCTCCAGAAGGGCGATGCCCCGGCGACGCATTTTAATTGGAGGGTTGCGCATTAGTCCGCATGGCACTACGTGCCCGATCGACGATCATACCCCAGTATCATTTACGCCATTAGGCGCGAAATGACTATTGCCAAACGTGGCCTGTGGGGCCCGAAGGCACCAAAGCACTCAACCTCCTTTTTCTGAGGCCAGTGCGACGAACTTGGGTCTGAGTTTGAAAACTCACGGACCGATGAATATCTCTATGTGACGTTCGGCGGGCTGCCAGTTGGCCCCGCCGCGAGCTGCTACATCCATTAGTCCCGCACGATGAGCCGGGCCGAGGGTCACGATGACCCATAGGCCGGTATTCGTGGATGTTAAAGAGAAAGACATACGACTGGCTATGTGTGTATACATATTGTCGGGCCGCGCGGCCCGTTACCATGCTTATTGCGCAGTTGGAGCTGCTCGACGCGCTCGAGCAAGATGATTAAAAGACGCGGGGCCTGAGTCTCGAAGACGTTCAGGGCCAGCTAGAGAGGAGACCACCACAGTTGAGAACCGTGGGACGAACATCTCCACCCCAGAGACTGATGGCCTAGGAAGAACACCTAGAGGCATGAGGGTCTAGAGGGGGACTATCACGACGGAGAATCGTGAGACGATCATCCATCATTCAGAGGCCGAGGGCCTAGAGGAGACCATCACGGCCGAGGGCCGTGAGACCATCCTGATTTTCAGGTCGGCCTCTCATTGCCGACATCATCATATCACGACCGGCCTCTTGGCATGGCGTGATTATCATATTTGAAGACTGGCCTCGTCCCCCGCACTGCGCGGATGGGAGCCGTTGCTGGATTGCATGCCGGCCCCTCATTGCCGACACTGCCACATCATGTTCGGCCTCTCGTCGCCGACATCATCATACCACGACCGGCCTCTCGGCTCGGCGTGCTTATCTCTTGAAGACCGGCCTCGTCCCCGCCCTCGCGGACGAGGGCCGTTGCTTGATTCTTTCAGATCGGCCTCTCATTGCCGACACTGTCGTGTCATGTTCGGCCCCCCGGCCCGGCGTGATTATCATCTTTGAAGACCGGCCTCGTCCCCGCCCTCGCGGACGAGGACTGACGTGCACTTGTCGTGAGGTGCACTCAAAATAATAATACAATACGACACTAATACGTAGTATAGTGTAGTAAGGTTCGTATCCACAGGGAAAGGAACACTCTTCTTTTTATATAAATAAGAAATAATAACAGGGGGTTTTATGTTTGGTTGATGAACTTAAATTATCTTTAAACACGAAGATGAACGAGTTATGTGGTTTAATTAATGAGAAGAAGACTTGGCTTTGCTTTTATCCACTTAATGAAATGTTCGTCGATCCCGGTTATATCTTTAACTATCTTCCTCTCGAATACTCAATCGAGGAGTATATCCAGTTCATCGAGGGTAGTTATTAATAACGAGAAGCGTTCATTAATAAAACTTACTACCGAGTCAATATAGAACAAGCGTCGTATATTAACTTGATAGTAGCAATAAAATTAAGATGAAAATGATTGAGATTGATAACCTCAACACAAGCGGTTTATTGGTTTAATCAATATAATTAATTCCCCTTGGCTTGTTAACCATGAAAAGCATGTATTAACAATCCAAGTTTACTACCGTGAAAGGATCGAATTAATAACAAGCGTATTAACCGACCAATTCTAGTAATAACTAATATATAGAACAAGACTAGTAGGTACTTTTAGTAATGCTCAATATATTAATATGGGATAAGAATAGGAAGTAATTAATATTCAAGGAAGAAGATTAAAGAAAGTAACTCACAACTTACAAATCATTAAGCTTCAAAGTAGCAAAACCAAGATGGAAGAGTTTAGCTCCTCATTTGGAGACTAAACATGATGAAAAATATAAAGAAAGAACTTGTCTAAACTGAGCTAAGAAGTATATGTGAATTGGTGTCCAAAAAGTGAAGGAAAGGGGGTGTATTTATAGGCTTTTTGAGGTGCAGGATCGAGTACTCGATCGAGTATGTATATATACTCGATCGAGTATGTATAGAAATCAGAATATGGTCAATACTCGATCAATACTCGAGTAGATTTTATATGTATACCCGATCGAGTATATAAGTATACCCGATCGGGTATAGACACTCGAACGTGGGAAAATCTTCTCCTGCATGTTCCTTTGTTTTCGGATCCGATCCGATTTGAAATGTCAACCAGATACCCGATCGAGTATATGTATATACTCGACCGAGTATAGACCAAAGTCAGGATTTTTCCTTCTTTTGTCTTGTACTCTTGCACCTTCCTTCACCATTGATCATTTGATTGATCTTGGACCTGTTTAAGCTCAGAATAAACCTAATCTAAACAAATTACAAGAATTTAACAAACTAAACTATTACACCGAAAGTGTGTAATTTCCGAGATATTAAACAATCAAAACTAACTAAAAACGTAAATAAACATACGGAAATTACAAACGTATCAACTCCCCCACACTTAGTTCTTTACTCGTCCTCGAGTAAAGTCAAATGTTCAAACAGTTTAAGACCATTCCATGAGTTCAAGAAAGAAATGAACTAAGATCACCAAGAAATAAGAAATGATTTCACAAACAACATTCTCTCTTGGGTTTTATGATCTTCTATGCTCCATCTTCTTGGCTCTTCTTCCTCTTCTTCTCTTTTTCTCTGTTTCTCCTCTTTCTCCCCAAAAGATCAAGTGAGTTCCTGCACACAGAAAAATATTCCTCTCATATCTCTCATTTTGCCTAGGAGCCTTTTCAGGTTTTCATCCTAGCATCTCTTTGTGTTTTTCCATCCTCCCCAACTCACTCATTTTTTTTTAAAGCCATTTTTGCTTAGATTGCCCATTTTTTGGGTTTTCAACCTAACTAGCATTTCAATTCTTTTATCCATTTTTCTCTTCTTTTTTTTTTTTTATCTTTTAATACAAAGGGTAAAAGAAATTCATGCATAGTAAAAGGTAGAAAATAAAATTACATACCATGAGTAATCTCCTCCCCCACACTTAGTTGAAGCACTGTCCCTAGTGCCCACCTTCACCGCCGTAGTAGCCGCCTCCAAAGCCTCCTCCAAAGCTCCCATCGCCCATGTGGGTGTCGCCGCCATCATCCCCTCCATCAAAACCTCCACCCCCGGAGCTAGATCCTCCGAAATTGCCCCATTGAGTGGGGTCATACCAAGAGGGGGGTGGTGGTGGTTGAGCCATGGTGTGGAATTGGCCTTGATGAGCCATGTAGGAATACATAGGTCCATAGAACCTACGTTGATCTTCTTCATACTTTCGGTTATCTTCGGCCCGTTGCTCTTGTAGTCTTTGAAATCCCGCCCTTTGTTCCTCCCGATATTTACCAACTTCATTGGTAACTCTATTGAATCCGTCAAGCAGTTGTTGGAAGTAAGCGGGGGGTGGGGAAACTTGGTTCGGTTCGGGCATGTGGTCATGTGCAACCTCAGGTTCTTGGTACTCGGGTTGAGGCTCTTGGTCGGGTTGGTCTTCGGGGAGATCTTGGGCTTGCGGTTCTTGGAGATGTGGTGGAAGGGCGTGAGGGAATAGGTAGTGAGGCTCCTCGAACTCCGGTCTGTAGCGTAGTTTGGGGGTGTCCGGGTTTGGCAGTAGGAAGTATTGCACAGGTTGTACGTGTATGACCCAATTGTACATGTTTTTTGGTTGGTCTCCAATATAGACCGTGTGGGAGAAAGATGTACATCCCGAGCGTCCTAACCAACCCATATCCATTAAGCAATAGTCGGGTATAGGGGAGTTATCCGTATACCCGAACCTACTTGCCACGTGCATTATCACTCCACCCACAACTATGGCCCCTTTTGCTAAGCTTTCTTTCTTTAAATGTGCCCACATGAGATTCCACAAATTGAAGTCCACGTGGCGACGGAATAAGGCCACTAACATCAAACACACGTCCCCGATTCTAGTGTGATGGTTGTTGGGACGGCCAAGCAAACAATTCGCCAAGAATTTTAGGAACAACCGGAGCACGGGGTGTTGGACATGACTAATATACATTTGGGAGGATTTAAAGTTCACTTCCCCGGTCATCTTTGTCCATAGGGAGTGCCCAAAGATGGTGTTATCCGAGATGGTTCTCTCGTAGGGCACCGGGATGCCAAAATGTTCAGCAAACTCGAGTTTCGTGATTGAATAGTTTCGGTTAAATAGACGAAACTCGAGTCTATCATCCCTAAAATCCGCCTCATCACTCTCAAACTTCACCGAACTCAAGAATTCGTAGATAATTCGGTCATTAGAATTGTACTTCATATTGAAAATACGGTCCATATCTAATGCATGAAAGAATTTTCTACAACTCTTATAGACTCCTAATTCACGTAAAGCATCATGGCATAGAAAACGGGAAGGTTTTACTTGCCTTTTTGTTGTTGCTAGGAGTCTAGTTCGGTGTTCGGCGTCGGCGGGAATGATGTCTTCAAAGCCCGGGATGGGTGCTATGGTGATTGAGCTCTCTCCCCTATTCTTCCTTGGTGCCATTGTTGATGAATTAGAGCTTGAAGAGGCAAAAATTCGAATGGGGTAGGGTTTTTTGGGATTTGGTGGAAGTTTGGGGAAAAATGGATTTTTGGGTGTAGATATGGAGAGGAGAGTGAAGGGAGTATTTTGGTGGTGGAATGGGTTGATTTGGTGGAGAATTGAGAGAGATATGGTAGAGAGAAGGGTTGAAAATGGAGTTTGGGGGAGAGGGGGTTCGAATTTTTTGGAGAGTGTTGGGGAAGATGAAGTGTTTTGGGTGTATTTGGGGTTATATCCGCAGGGGTACCCGATCGAGTATCCCTGTATACCCGATCGGGTACCCGAGACAGGGAATAAGATTTGGGTGTTTTCTGGGCATACTCGACCGAGTATCAACCTATACTCGATCGAGTACTGGAGGCAGGTAGACAAAAAGTTATTTTTTTAACCCATACTCGACCGAGTATGATAATGTACTCGATCGAGTACTGGAGGCAGGGGTTCATTATTTTTATTTTTCTACCAATACTCGATCGAGTATGGTTATGTACTCGATCGGGCCTCAGAGACAGGCATTCGATGGAGTTGATTTTCCAGGCATACTCGACCGGTTATGTTTCAATACTCGATCGAGTATGCCTGTATCTTTGAAAATTGATTTTTACCTCGATCGAGTATGGAAATCGGGTCCCCTTTTTTACCCATACCCGACCGAGTATTACAGAGTACTCGATCGGTCATGTCCCCAGATACACTTTTTTTTTTTTTTTTTTTTGAAACACACACATGATGAAATAAGTTCAAAAGAAAACATACCTTGCTTGGGTTGCCTCCCAAGAAGCGCCTAATTTAACGTCGCGGCACGACGCCATGGTATAGTTCATCCTTCATAGATTGGATCGACGAGATCCATGCATTCAATGCTTTCTTGTGAAAAACTTTCAAGGAACGGTTTAAGTTGATGTCCGTTAACCTTGAGGATTTTGCCGGTGTCCAGGCTCTTTATTTCAACTGCTCCGTGGGGGTAGACTTTGACTACCTCGAATGGTCCTTCCCATCTTGACCTCAATTTACCGGGGAAAAGACGAAGGCGTGAGAGAAAGAGAAGGACTTTGTCTCCGATTTGGAAGTCCTTTCTCATTATCATTTTATCATGCCATACCTTTGTCTTTTCCTTGTAGATGGCGGCGTTCTCATAGGACTCAAGTCGAAGTTCTTCTAGCTCTTGGAGTTGTAGCTTCCTTTGCATCCCCGCTTGTTCCATGTCAAGATTGAATGTTTTTACCGCCCAATAAGACTTATGTTCGAGTTCGACCGGGAGATGGCAGGCCTTCCCGAACACAAGTCTATAGGGAGACATTCCAATTGGTGTTTTGAAAGCGGTTCTATATGCCCACAAGGCATCATCTATCCGAAGACTCCAATCTTTACGGTTAGGGTTCACCGTCTTTTGGAGTATAGACTTCAACTCCCTATTCGAGACCTCGGCTTGGCCGTTTGTTTGCGGGTGATAGGCGGTGGAGAGCTTGTGGGTGACACCATATTTCTTCAACAAGGCACTCACAGTTTTGTTGTGGAAGTGAGTGCCCCTATCACTTATCAAAATGCGCGGGACTCCAAACCTTGAGAAGATGCGGGTCTTGATGAAATCTGTCACTACTTTGGCATCATCGGTTTTGGTGGCTTTTGCTTCCACCCATTTTGAAACGTAGTCCACCGCCAAGAGAATGTATAGATTTCCGTGGGAATTAGGAAAAGGTCCCATGAAATCTATTCCCCAAACATCAAATATCTCCACATAGAGCATAGGAACTTGTGGCATCTCATGTTTTCGAGAAATGTTTCCCATGCGTTGGCAATTGTCACAAGATTGACAAAAGACATGGGCATCTCGAAATAAGCTTGGCCACCAAAAACCGCATTCAAGTACCTTCATGGCCGTTCGCTTTCCTCCAAAGTGGCCGCCACATGCATGCGAGTGGCAAAAGGCAAGAATGGATGCTATCTCCGTCTCGGGAATGCATCTTCTAATGACTTGATCTTTGCAATGTTTCCACAAGTATGGTTCATCCCATACGTACTGTTTTGCATCGTGTTGGAGCTTCTCTCTTTGAGCTTTAGAGAAGCTTGGTGGAAACCTGTTTAGAACAAGGAAATTAACAATGTGAGCGTACCAAGGGCGAATTTCCTTAAGAGAAAAGAGAGTCTCATCGGGAAATTCCCCTCGGATATCATCTTTGATATGATCATTTCCTTCATCAAGGACTAAACGGCTCAAGTGATCGGCCACCAAGTTTTCCATGCCTTTCTTGTCCTTGATCTCGACATCAAACTCGCTCAAGAGTAGTATCCACCGAATCAACCTTGGTTTGGCCTCCTTCTTTGTCATTAAGAATCTAAGAGCCGCATGATCGGTGTAAATGATCACTTTGGTTCCAAGTAAGTATGACCTGAATTTTTCAAGTGCGTAGACGACGGCCAACATTTCTTTTTCGGTGGTGGCGTAGTTGCGTTGAGCATCATTGAGAGTGGTGGACGCATAATAGATCACATGAGATGCCCTTCCCACCTTTTGTCCCAAAACGGCCCCGACCGCATAGTCGCTAGCATCACACATGATCTCAAAGGGGAGAGACCAATCGGGAGCTTGGATGATAGGTGCGGTTACTAGCTTTTCCTTCAACGTATTGAAGGCCTTCTTGCATTCTTCGGAGAAGATGAATCCCACCTCCTTTTGCAAAAGAGTGCATAAAGGAGATGCAATCTTTGAGAAATCTTTGATGAATCTCCGGTAGAAACCTGCATGTCCAAGGAATGACCGTATCTCCCTAACGGTGGTAGGATAAGGGAGTGATTGGATGACTTCAACTTTGGCCTTGTCAACCTCTATCCCTTTGGATGAGATCACGTGACCTAGAACAATTCCTTCTTCCACCATAAAGTGGCATTTTTCAGAATTCAAAACAAGGTTTGATTCTAAACAACTTTTGAGCACAAGAGATAGATGATATAAGCACGAATCAAATGAGTCTCCATGGATTGTGAAGTCATCCATAAAGACCTCCATAAAAAGCTCGACATATTCAGAGAATATGCTCATCATACATCTTTGGAAGGTGGCCGGTGCATTGCAAAGTCCAAATGGCATGCGTCGATATGCGAAGGTGCCAAAAGGACAAGTGAAAGTGGTCTTCTCTTGATCTTCAGGGGCTATGGGCACTTGAAAGTACCCGGAATAGCCATCAAGGAAGCAATAGAATTTATGCCCCGCAAGTCTCTCAAGCATTTGATCAATGAAGGGTAAAGGAAAGAAATCCTTTCTAGTTACCGCGTTGAGGCGACGGTAATCTATACATACCCTCCATCCATTTTGAATTCGGGTGGGCATAAGTTCTCCATGTTTATTTTTCACCACCGTGACTCCGGTCTTCTTGGGAACAACTTGGGTTGGACTAACCCACTTACTATCGGATATGGGGAAGATTATCCCCATTTGGAGTAATTTGATGACTTCCTTTTTGACCACCTCCATCATAGGTGGGTTCAATCTCCTTTGCGGTTGACGCACCGGTTTTGCGTCATCCTCCATCAAAATGCGGTGCATACATGTAGATGGACTAATGCCTTTGATGTCGGCTATAGTCCATCCGATTGCAAGTTTGTGCTCTTTAAGCACCGCAATCAACTTCCCTTCTTGATCTTCAGTCAATTTGTTTGAGATTATGACTGGCAAGGTTTCTTTTTCTCCCAAAAACACATATTTCAAGTGTTTTGGGAGTGGCTTTATCTCAACATCGGGGGCCTGCACAATGGAAGGTAAAGGCTTCTCTTCGGGGATGGTTAGTGGAAATGCTCTTGACCCCGGTGGCATGAGTGGAAGTTGGAAGTGATTATCCAACTCCACCATCATGGCTTGCATATTGGGAGTCAAGGCAAGTTCTAAAGAATTTTCCCCGAAATCATTTTCAATTACGCTCAATAATTTGTCCTCTCCATTTATTTCAAAAGTATCTTGTACAAGAGGATCAATAATATCAATGGCAAATAGGGAATGATTTTCATTTGGGTATTTCCTGGAGTCATAAATGTTGAACTCAACTTTATCTCCATCAAATTCCATTGTTAAAGATCCGCTAAAAACATCAATTTTAGCTCTAGCGGTCTTTAGAAATGGCCTTCCTAAAAGGATAGGAACCGCATTCTTATCACTCTCCATTTCCAAAACATAAAAGTCAGCGGGAAAGATCAAATTATCTACCATAACTAGTACGTCTTCGACAATACCTTTAGGGTAGGCATTTGATCTATCCGCAAGTTGAATAACTACTCCGGTTTCATTTAGAGGGCCAAGTTCAAGTGATTTATACAAAGAGTAAGGGATGACATTAATTGATGCCCCCAAGTCTAACATGGCCTTTGAAAACGTATGATAGAGTATATGGGCTTGGACCCCATGGCCCACATACTCAACGGCCCAAAAGACACCAGCGTGACACCCGCATCGGCCGTAGGCACGTGACGCCCAAGAGAGAAGATATCGCCTGATTTCTATGGACCGCATCGTCAGTGGACCGCGCCGTCCATGGACCGCATCGTCCATGGACCGCATCGTCCATGGACCGCATCGTCCATGGACCGCATCGTCCGAACTTCGTCCGGGCAGAATGCATTTTCCTATTTTTTGTACTAAGTGTTGTACTCAGCCCATTAGTGGCCTTATTCGCCCAAAGAAGGCATGATTATTGTAATGGGCCTCCTAAGCCCAAGGCTAGGGGCCCAAATCTACATTTTTACCTATAAATAGACCCCAAGGGGCTAATTATAGGGGATTCTGTTCCAAGTTGAGAAATATAATTACTCACTTTCTCTCTCTAGCTCTCACTTCTCTCTAGAATTAATACTCTATCATTTGGTGCTTTCGTTGAGAGCTTAGAACAGATCAAGTGAGTACCCTTCGTCGCTACCAGACACTACCACTAGCTATGACAAGGACTAGATCAAAGAACACTGGTAGGAATGCCCCTCTGAACCAGGAGGGGCAGGGAAACGTTGCTGACAACGTCCCCAATGATCTCATCATCCAGGATGAGAATGCTCAGGAGGTCGAGCACGCAGCGGCTGACCTCCGCGTCCAGCTCAACAAGACTGCCCCAGACGCCCGCATCGGGCTCGAGGACAGGCGCAATGCTGATCGCGCTTCGGGCCAGCAGACTTCTCACCCTGCTGCCCCCCAGATCAACCCGGCCGCACTATCGGCCATCGTCGCGAGCATTCTCCAGGACCCCAACGTGGTCAGCGCTCTCGTCGCAAAGACAGGGGAGAACAACACTCCGGCAACTGGAGAGGTCGCAACGGTGCCACCACCGCCACCTCGTCCGCAAGGCGTCACCTTCTTCGGTGACAACGAGGACGTCCTCGCCGTGGACACCCATTCCCACACTGCCTCACCTACCCGGGATACACCGGCCCAACCTCGCGGTAAAATCTCAGCCTTCAACAGGCTGGGTGACATCGCGAGCCGTCGGGTACCTACGGGAGGGGTGGCGGGTCGGTTGGGTGGCCGCGAGCCGGGGTCGCCAAAGGAAAGCTTCGGGTCCGTTTCCCGGACAACGGATCGGCCCCGACCAGACAAAGGAAAGGGAAAACTGAATGATAATGATGCGCGCCATCAGATCAACCTGGCCCACGCGGCCCGGATCCAGACCCCTCTGGGTGGCGCTGCGGCCAACACGGACCCAAGGGACGAGATCATCGCCCGCCTGGAAAAGCGCCTCGCTGATATGGAGGCCCGAGAGGCCGCAGGGCGCGCGTCGGCTCATACATCCCAGCATCCCAACTACGATGCACTCCTGCACAAAGTCAGTGCCTTGGAAAGGGAGCTGGCCGACCGACGCGACGAGCCCGTCATCCAAATACGGACCCGGACCCCCTTCTCTGCGAGAGTGCTCTCCGCTCCCATCCCAGAGAAGTACAAGGGGAATCCGATCAAGCCATATGACGGCCGCACTGATCCTCAGGAGCACTTCACCCGCTATCAGAATAATATGATGATGACGAACGCTTCGGAGGAATACATGTGTCGCTGGTTCCTTTCCACCTTGGAAGGGCCAGCGTATGATTGGTTCAACAACCTTCCGGAAGGAAGCATCGACTCATGGCAGGACCTTGCTCAGCGCTTCCTCACCCACTTTGCCGGGAGGAAGCGTGCGAAGAAGCATTTCGCCCACCTCCTGACCATCAAACAACAATCGGAGGAGACACTCCGAGCCTTCCTCGATCGCTGGACGAGGGAGGCGGACGAATGTGAAGGGGCCGACGAACGCACTCTCTTGGCTTTCCTCCGCGGAGCACTCCGGCCTAGCCACTTCGCCCGGAGCCTGTTCACGGAGCCGCCGCGGTCATACCTCGCGGCGCTCCGACGCGGAGATAGGCACGCTGATGCCGACGAGCTCCTGAACCAGAAGAAGGGTGGGGAGAAGCAACAAAAGAAGGACTCCTCGTCCAACCCCCACCACCCGCCGGCCAACAAGGGACAACACCAACCAAAGAGGGCACACCAGGAGCAAGGCGGACAACGAAGAGAGGACCGTTCATGGCGCCCAAAGTTGGAGGCACAGCGCATCCCCCTCACCCACCCGGTGAGCGTCGTCCTCGACCACGCCGAGGCGCAGGGCCTCATTGTGAAGGACCCCAGGTCAGAGGAGGAGATATTTGCGGTCCACAAAGGAGGGACATACTGCAAGTACCACCGCCAGACATCCCACAAGACCGAGGATTGCACCACCTTGAAGAGGCACATCGACGGCCTCATCCGACAGGGGGAACTTTCCCAATTTGTCAAGGGTGCCCCCAGGAATAACACTTGGGTTAACCCTGGCAAAAGGGGGGAAGGATCCTCCGGGAAAAAGAGGGAGATCGGCGCCCTCAGTGAAGATGAGGACGAAGAGGAGCCCCGCCAGAAGAAGCATCACATTCACATCATCGTCGGCGGGAACACAGGGGGGGACTCGGCTACCCAACGGAAAAAATGGGCTCAGTCCCTATACGTTGGTGAGGTGACCCACGCCCCCCCTCAGCCGAAGCGGCGGCATGTGGAAGCCATCACCTTCACCGACAAGGACCTCCCCTTCGGCCCCTTGCCCCACAGGGACGCCCTCGTCATCAAATGCGAGATAGGCAACAACATCATCCACCGCAACTACATCGACACTGGTAGCTCTGTCAATGTGATGTACGTCGACACCTTCAGGCAACTGAAGTTGAAGAAGTCCGAGCTCCGGCCGATACGGACTCCGTTATCCGGCTTCACCGGGGACTCTATCGACGCCGAGGGCACGATAGTGCTTCCCGTTGTGGTCGGTGACGGTACCTGTCAGGCGAAGATTGACATGGAGTTCGTGGTTGTCAACCTGGACAGCGCCCACAACATGATCTGGGGACGACCGGCCTTGGAGGACCTTGAGGCCATCATCTCCATGAGACATCTATGCCTCAAGTTCCCCACCAAGGACGGCGTCGGCTACGCCAGAGGGAACCAGAAGATAGCCAGGGCTTGCTACCTGAAGCTCACAAGAAAGATTAATGAGGCCGAGGAGCGGATAGACACTATCACCACCGCCTCGGCCGAAGAAGACACACCAAAGGCTGAACCAGTCGGAGACGTGGAAGACGTTCCGTTGGACGTCTCCCGGCCGGAACGCACGCTGAAGATTGGGACACAGCTCCCCCAACAGATCCGAAGGGACATCCTCTCCGTCCTGAGAGCGTACGCCATCGTCTTCGCATGGGGACCAGAGGACATGCCGGGCATCAGCCCGAAGGTAATCACACATCGGCTATCGGTGAACCCGGCCTCCTCCCCCATCAAGCAGAAGAAGCGCTACCTCTCAGCCGACAGGAGGGAATTCGTCAAGGCCGAGGTAGCCATGCTGCTCTCCATCAAGCACATCAAAGAGGTGAAGTACCCCACGTGGTTGGCGAACGTCGTCCTCGCCCCAAAGCCGCCTACGTTCAGAATGTGTGTTGATTACACTGACCTGAACAAGGCATGCCCAATGGACCCATTCCCTCTCCCCAACATTGATCAGTTGGTGGATGAGACGGCGGGGTGCGAGTTGATGTCGTTCCTCGACGCGTTCAGAGGGTACCACCAGATATCCATGCACGAAGATGACGCGGAGAAGACTGCTTTTATGACCCCGGAGGGAATTTTTTGCTACCTCGTCATGGCCTTTGGGCTCAAGAACTCCGGCGCCACCTACACAAGGATGGTAGCCCGGATTTTTAGAGCAGTCTTAGGTCGGACGATGGAAGCATACGTCGACGATATGATCGTCAAGAGCAAACAATCCACAACTCATGCCGACGACCTCCGGGGCATCTTCGAGATCATGAAGAGATACAACCTCCGGCTCAATCCGAAGAAGTGCACCTTCGGCGTCCAGGGAGGTAAATTCTTGGGGTACCTGGTCAGCCGAAGGGGCATCGAAGTGAACCCAGAGAAAATACAAGCCATTATCAACATGGAGCCACCCCGCAACATCAAAGAAGTGCAACGGCTGACGGGACGCCTCGCGGCCCTGAACCGTTTTCTCTCAAAATCCGCTGAGAAGTCTCTCCCCTTTTTTCAAATAATGAGGAAGGCCACCAGCTTCAAATGGACGACGGAGTGCCAGCAAGCCTTTGAAGAGCTGAAGCAATATCTCGCCTCCCCGCCCGTCCTATCCAAGCCCCAACCCGGCGAGACCCTCTTCCTTTACTTAGGAGTGAGCACGTCGGCCGTCAGCTCCGTACTCATCAGGGAGGATGACGGGGTACAAAAGGCAATATTCTACGTCAGCAAGACGTTGCGGGAGGCCGAGCTCAGGTACTCCCCTATTGAGAAGACGGTGCTGGCCATCGTCCACACGGTGAAAAAACTTGGACACTACTTCCAAGCCCACCCCGTCCACGTCCTCACGCATCAGCCGTTGGGCGCCCTCATGAGGAGCCCAACCAGCTCTCCAAGGATGATCAAATGGGCGATATTCCTAAGCCAGTACCAGATAGAGATCAAGCCGAGGCCCTCCATCAAAGGACAAGCCTTAGCTGACTTCGTCACCGAATGCACGGCAAGGGAGACGGCCGTTACCACCACAGGAGCTGAACCGGACGAAGCCTGGACCCTCTACACAGACGGGTCCTCGGCCACCAAGGCTTGTGGGGGCGGCGTCGTCCTTATCTCCCCGGAAGGATTCAGAGCATACTATGCCATACGCTTCAACTTCAAAGTATCCAACAATGAGGCCGAGTATGAAGCGCTCCTCAGCGGTCTCAGATTAGCCGCTGGCCTCAAAGCACGCAACGTCAGAATCAAATGCGACTCCAAACTCGTAGTGAGCCAGATGGAGGGTTCCTACGAGGCCAAAGAAGGGAGGATGAAGCAATACAAGGAGGCCGCTGCGGAATTACTCAAGGCGTTCGATACCTACGAGATCACTCAGATCCCAAGGGCGGAGAACGCCGAGGCCGACATACTCTCCAAACTCAGCTCCGACACCCCTGAGCACATCTCCAAGATAGCTAAGGTGGAGGAGTTGAGCATGTCAAGCATTCATGCTAGCCCTATACTCTCCATCCAACACCAGCCGGAGGACTGGATCACTGACATCGCAACATACATCACCTCCGGCACGCTACCAGAAGACGAGGAGAGGGCCAAACTCGCCAAGCTCAGGGCGCCGAGCTATGTCATTGAGGGTGATAAACTCTACAAGAGATCATACAATGGCACCCTCCTCCGGTGCCTCCACCAGAATGAGGCCGAAGTGGCCATGGAAGAAGTCCACTGCGGCGTATGCTCATCGCATCAGGGGCCCTTCAGCATGTCGCGCCGCCTCGTCGTCCAAGGCTACTTCTAGCCGACGATGGCGCGTGATTGTGCTGAGATCGCCCGCAAATGCAGCGCATGTCAACACTATCAAAGGGCACCTGGCCGACCAGCTGTCAACTACGCCCCGGTCAGCACCGCCATCCCATTCTCCAGATGGGGCATCGACCTCGTCGGCCCTCTACCAAGAGCTCCGGGCAACAACAGATACATCATCGTCGCCATCGACTACTTCACCAAATGGGTCGAGGCCGAACCACTCGCAAGCATCACCGGAGTGCGGTGTCGAAAGTTCGTCTACAAGAACATCCTCACCCGCTTCGGCGTGCCGCAGGAGATCATATCAGACAACGGCACCCAGTTTGAGGCCGAACCGTTCCAAAGCCTCCTCCAAGAATGGGGTATCAAGCACCGTTTCTCCTCCGTTGCCTACCCTCAGGCCAACGGGCAGGTTGAGAACGCCAACAGAACCATCTTGGAGGGGCTGAAGAAGAAACTCGAGGAAGAGGGCGGAAGTTGGGTCGACGAGCTCCCCAACGTCCTATGGTCCTACCGCACCACGCCAAGGAGGGCCACCGGGGAGACACCATTCTCCTTGTGCTACGGCTTCGAAGCCAAGGCTCCCACTGAAGTCACCCTCCCCAGCCGACGGGTCACACAATACGACCCCGAAGCCAATGAAGAATCCATGAAGATTGATTTGCACCTCATTGATGAAAGGCGGGAGATGGCTTACCTTCGGGCAGAAAACTACAGACGACAAGTCAAATCCTACTACGACGCCAAGGTCCGCTCTCGCGAATTCCAGGTGGGGGACTACGTCCTCCGCCGAAGGGAAGCAAGCAAGCCAACAGAAGGAGGAAAGCTCGCCGTCAAATATGAAGGGCCCTACATCATCAGCGCCGTCATCAAAGCCGGCACTTATAAACTAAAGAACCCTAATGGGTCAGATGTACCACGATTGTGGAATGTACACCACCTGGTGAAATTTTACCAATGACTCGAGAAGTGGTGAAGCGGGCAACGTCCCCCACCCCTCGGCTTATTGGTTGAATAAAACACCCTCGGCCTAGCGCCACTTACTGAATAAAATTCATATTTCATCCAATCTTTTAAGATTCGAGCAAAAGAAACCCAAGGACCGCATCGGCCCAAGCGGTGTAAATCACCCAGGTCCGGTGCGACCTAAAGCCGTCGCAATAAACGACGCACCCAAAGCCGTTGCAATAAACAACGCACCTAAAGCCGTCGCAATAAACGACGCACCCAAAGCCGTTGCAATAAACAACGCACCTAAAGCCGTCGCAATAAACGACGCACCCAAAGCCGTTGCAATACACAACGCACCTAAGGCCGTTGCGATCCACAACGTGCCTATAAAGCCGTTGCAATAAACAACGCACCTAAATATCGTATCGGCACAAGCGGTGAAACACCCAAATCGGCCGGCGATATGCAGGACGAAGGACCTGTGTGCATGGTCCAACGTCTTCAAACGGAGAAGCATACCGCGTCGTCCGCGCGGAAACCGCAGGTCGACAGGCCTGAATTAAGGCTGAGGTTACAAAAACTCCACCCGTCAGTAAAATTTCGCTCAGGACCACAAAGGGCGGCCGTCAAAAGACGAAGCCTAGTCCGGTCCCTCGTCGCCGATAGACGTGGAAAGGCAAAAAAGGATGCCACTGACCAAGCCGAGGGCGTATTTACTCCCTCGCACTAATTCACGCGAAAAGCGTAGCGGACAAACTACCGCACACGGACGAAGGGACAGTAACTCTTCGGCCACAAAAAAAAAAAAAAAAAAAAAAAAAAAGAGGGAAGCCGACGGACCGCGCACTCGCCGGCCTCGAGCATACAAAACAAAATCCCCACAAAAAACCAAGCCTCAAATTCGGCTAAGTACATATCAGGTTTTCACCTTACAGGGATCCGAAGTGCACGCTTCGGCCCCAACCATAGCTTCACAAAAGGGAATCGCTTCGGCTTCGGTTATACAAAACCACAGTCCATTACTCGGACGATGGGACGCACCGTCTCCAATTAGCAAAACCCGAGTGACGAACCAAAGCAAAACACCTACATCAAGGAAGCATGACACTTAGAACGTTTTCTAAGTCGCACTACAAGAGAGACGATGCGCTACGTCCTCAACACTTCAGAATTAAGTTCCGAGAACTTGACTCGGGAAAGATGTAAAGGCAAAAATGGAATTCATCAAGGGACTACGAGGCGCATCGTCTTCAAAGAAAGGAGGTCGCTACGTCTCAGCTGACGGATGTCACAAGATAAACTCTTGGCACGTGGAAAGATTTCAAAACTTTGGGGCCATGCCTTACCTAAGACGCAAGGGACGTAGCGTAGCGCCAGGAAATAGTTTCAACACTTGGTAAACTTTTTGAAACACATGTTCTAAACACATTGGTTCCGACGAAGGGGCGCATCGTCCCTAACATTAGATGCAGGGAACACGCGCAACGTCCTCGCATACATACCAGTAAGGCGAGGGTGCCCCCACATCAACACAAAGGAAACAATGGAACGCATCGTCCCAGACTTGGCAAATTCGCCAAAGTAAAAACTTGCGAAGCAACGTCACTAAGACGACGCGACACCGACAAACCAAACGCCAAACAGAAAAGAGAAAACGAAGCAAGGAACAACATTCATACTTGAACAAAAGTGTTATCATTAATAAATCAAAAAGAGGGCGCTTCGGCCATTACAAAAAGGGCGCTTCGGCCATTACATACACCAGGGCGCTTCGGCCATTGGGGCTACACCTATGAATATAAAAAAGAAATGAAGTACAAGAAGGCACTAAGAAGCTTGTCCTTGGCCACCCTCAACGGCTCCGCTGTCCGCATCGTCCTGCTCATCCTCGGTATTCTTGGACCTCGCCGAGCTGCGGAAGAGGTAGTCGTCACTCTCAGTCCAGGGCCCGTCCTCCTCGTCTGAGCTCAAAATGGGGGGCTGCCTCTCGGACAGAGGAAGTTTCAACTCCTCCTCAGGGTCCTTCATAATCCGCGGAAGGCCGATACCCCTAGGCTTCAGGTTCTTTACACGCCGGCGGAGGCGGCGGTAAACCAGCATCTGCATACGCCTCTGGCCGAGGTCGTACCAGACTTCAAACTCCTCTTTCAGGCGGGCTCGGCCGGCTTCCTCCTGAGACCACGCTTCGAAGCGCTCCGCCACGACCTTAAAACTCCAGTCGTGGCAGGTCTCGTCCTTCCACCCTTCGGCCATGAAGAGCTCCACGGCTCTGTCAGCAGCCGCAGCCGCATCGGCTTCTACCTTCACGGCCCTTTCTTCTGCTAGCCGACGGGCAGCCGCTTCTTCATTCAACTGAGCCTCGAGGCGCTTCGCCTCGTCTTCGGCAGCAACGGCTTTCTTCTCAGCCGCATCGGCCCTCTCCTTCAGGGAAGCAGTCTCAATCCGAAGCCGCTCCAACTGAGAAAGCGCCTCGTCAGCAGAAGCGGCTTTCTTCTCGGCCTCCCGAAGACGGACAATTTCCTCTTCCTGCCGACGGTGCTGCTCCATCAGCATTAAAGCACCCTGTAAAAGGAAAAAATAGTCAGAAAAGGAAAGCAAGGCAAGAAAATCTAAGTACAAGATTGCATACTTACTTGGACGACGTAGTCCAACCCGCCATCGAAGAGGCGCACTTCCTTGCCTTGACGACGAAGGTAGGCCCTATCTTCATCAGGGATGGCCTGAAACAGTACGTCATGGCCGGAGACCTTCTCATTAAAGAGCCCGCCCTTCGTCGGGTAACGGACCGTCACCTCATACAGTCCGGAAGCCAGGTCACGGCCGCTGCGGGAGCTTGCCTGGACATCCTTCCCAAGCTGTAGCGACGTAGGGATAAGGGCAGCCGACGTCTCATTCAGAGTCAGATCCTCAATCACATGGACATCAGACACCTGCTCTCTTTGAGCCGTAGTTTGCGCATCAGCCGCAGCAGCATCACCAGAAGG
The DNA here is from genome assembly GCA_945859915.1 of Cuscuta epithymum. NCBI lineage: Eukaryota > Viridiplantae > Streptophyta > Magnoliopsida > Solanales > Convolvulaceae > Cuscuta > Cuscuta epithymum. The sequence goes on from CAMAPF010000198.1 coordinate 714,375, forward strand.
CAAACTCTGCTTCGGCCTCTTAGCATCCCGGGCCGGCTTCAACCCGGCTTCGGTCAGGGTCTGCTGACCCTCGGAGGGCCTCTTCTTCTTCTTCTGGGCCGCCGCCTTCTTCGCAGCATCGGCTTGACCCTTGGAGCCGTCGCCCGAACCCTTAGACGCTTCGGCCTGTTGAGCGGCTTCCATCTCCTTGGCAACTTGCTTCTTGGCCTGGGCCATGAACATTTTGCGACTCATGCTGAAGTCTGCAGATGCAAGGAACAAAAAGAGTTAGAAAAACAAGCAGAGAAAATCACAAGGGGAGTCAAGAGAAAGAAATCAACCTTCGGCATCGGCGGGGACACCGAGGTGAGGCCCTTCGGCCTCCTCGAAATAACCAGACATCCTCGGCCACAGTCCACAATCAGGATCTCCGGGGATGAAGTACCGCATCATCCCAAGGGCGGCAATCTTAAACTCAGTAATATATTTATCTACACTCCATGGCCCGCCCTTCAGGAAGGCCTCCACTTGGGCATCAATCTCAGCACTCCTCGGCGGATTGTGCAGGTTAAAAACACCATTATGACCTTGAGAAGGGAAAAAGACCCCATCGGCCAACTTCACGAAACAAAACTTAGCCTTCCACCCATGAATCGATGAGGGAAGGTCAGTGAATGACCTCTTCTTCGGCAGTTGCTGGAGGGCCGCATAGCCAGCACAGTTCTCATGGCTCCCTCGGCCTATACGGTAAAGGTTCATGAACAAAGCCGTCGTCGGCTCAATCCCCAACTCATCGCATCGGAGGAGGAACCCGACGATAAGGGAGTAGCTGTTTGGGGTTAACAAGGCTGGCGGGAGATCTATCATACCCAGGTATTCCACCAAGAAAGGATGAAGGGGGAACCTCAAACCTTTAGAGAAGCTCATCGGATACACACCAAAGTAACCTGGGGGAGGATTTAGGACGTGGTCCGTCGGCTTGGGAGCCCTAACCCGGCCGTAAGGACCCACGTACAGCTGTGCTACTTGATATTCACTTGGCGAACTCTCCGGCTTTATGACATAGAGGTTGGTCAAATCCAATTGAGAAAGCCCGGATGCCAAACCTTTACGCCGACGCGATGAGCGTCCCCTCACCACCCCAGAGGACGACGCCCCACCAGGCACAGAGGAAATTGGGGGAGGGCAGGGGATAGCGGCCGATGAAGCATCACCCGCATCATCTCCTCGAAGCTTAGGCCCGGAACTCGCTTCGTCCTCACCTGAGTGGTGAGAACCCGCGTCGTCACTCAAACGTTCCTCGTCCACTGAGGTACGATAGTCTGCAGTATTCTCCATCTCCAATTCAAAGGCTGCCACGATGTCTAGATCCACTTGAGGAGACGCGTCGTCAAAAGGCCAGTCCGATTCGTCCAGAGAGGCTGTCAAATCAATAGGGGAAGGAACGCTACGGCCGTCAGAGAACGGCATAACACCTAAACCTATTCCTAAGGGTGGTTTTTCGGATCAAAGTGACTTCCCTACGAACACTAGATCTAACACCCTAAGGAGCAAAATATGAAGGACACAAAGGAAAAGTAAAGTAGCTAACCTTGGAAGATTTGAAGGATGTGATGAACACTTGGAAAATCTCAGAGCTTTATCTCTCTAGAAAAACTTGGGCAGCAATTCGACAAACAGCAGGGCACGAATGAAGAAGTGGCTTCGGAGTAAGGAGGTATTTATAGAGACCCTCCAACGGTCACTACACGTGGCGCCATCACATTGGCTCCACCAACGGCCACCTCTCCTCCAACCAATCAAAGGGCACCGATTCAAAATCACTCATACAAGCATCCCTACGGCCAAACTCAACCTCACAAAAAGCAAGGCATCGGCTGGATACCGCTACGGCCCAATTACCACAAAGCTCCAGAACAGGCACCGGCCCATTCTCCCAAATAAGGAACGCATCGACCTAAACTCGACGTCCTCACAACAACCCAAGGAACCTTAAATAGACCGCTACGGCTGCTTGTGCGCGCATCGTCGATGATAACCCTGGCATTGCGGCCTTCGTCCAAGGGTTCTCCCACAGGGTTACCTTGGACAGGTTCGCCTAAGGGTTGGAGTCGCGACTAACGCACAGGTACCGGATCGGCTCATTACTCCCTTGTGCCTCAGATACTCTTCGGCCAAAGGAGTGGGGGACTGGGGGACTGTATCGGCTACAAAAAGAGAGAGCGCAACGACCAATAACAAAAGATCGCATCGGCCATCAAAATACTAAGGATTGCGTCGGCTATAAAATCACTAAATCAGCGCGCATCGGCTTATTCGCTAGCAGTGCTACGGCCACCAATACAAGAGGATCGCAACGGCTGCGTACACTAAGAAGACCGCATCGTCTCACCATAACAAAAACTCACAAGTCAAAAACGCTTCGGCTGCATGACAAATCAAAGGTGCGCATCGTCTACATAAACAGAATCAACCATCTTCATCTCATGAAAATAGGCCTTCGCCACGGCCAAAAGGATAAATGGGAGCTCTTCGGCCCCAACAGGATAACGACGAAAGCATGCCAACTTATCCACCAAGGATTCATCGCATCATCTACAAAAAGAAAGCGCATCGCCTCGTCTTCAAGGGCACTCCCACAGAGTGTGCTTCGGCCCGCATCAAGACTATGAGTTCCCAAGCACGCTTCATCTACATCAAATAAGGGAACCGCTTCGTCCAAAATCAAAACAGGAACTCTTCGGCCATCAAACGCCCTGGGCTCACGCAACGGCCAGCCAGAAAGGAACAAAGTACTCCCTTTCGCTTCGGCTTCACCTCAGCTCAGAGAGTGGGGGACTCCTGATAGAGTATATGGGCTTGGACCCCATGGCCCACATACTCAACGGCCCAAAAGACACCAGCGTGACACCCGCATCGGCCGTAGGCACGTGACGCCCAAGAGAGAAGATATCGCCTGATTTCTATGGACCGCATCGTCAGTGGACCGCGCCGTCCATGGACCGCATCGTCCATGGACCGCATCGTCCATGGACCGCATCGTCCATGGACCGCATCGTCCATGGACCGCATCGTCCATGGACCGCATCGTCCGAACTTCGTCCGGGCAGAATGCATTTTCCTATTTTTTGTACTAAGTGTTGTACTCAGCCCATTAGTGGCCTTATTCGCCCAAAGAAGGCATGATTATTGTAATGGGCCTCCTAAGCCCAAGGCTAGGGGCCCAAATCTACATTTTTACCTATAAATAGACCCCAAGGGGCTAATTATAGGGGATTCTGTTCCAAGTTGAGAAATATAATTACTCACTTTCTCTCTCTAGCTCTCACTTCTCTCTAGAATTAATACTCTATCAACGTAGTACCCCCCAACTTACAAGGTATAGTGAACATGCCCGGGTCATTGTATTTCTTTGGGAGTTTCTTTTGAAAGACCGCAGAAACACGTTCACTAACTTGAACTTTTTGTTTCCCATTGAGTCTATGTTTCCTTTTTATTGTACAAAGCTCTTTGAAAAATTTTGCAAATCTGGGAACACCCTTTATTAAATTAAGAAGAGGAATATTTACCTCACACTTGAAGAATGTCTCATAGATGTCCTTGTCTTTGTCCACCCTCTGTGTTTCCCTTAGAGCCTCGGGGAATGGAGCTTCAACTTCTTGGATGGTCGGTGGCGGGGTTAAAGTGTGAGTTTCCTCCTCCTCAGGTTGAGCCTTATCCACAATCTCCTCTTCTTCTTCCTCGCCAATGTGGCTCTTGGCTTTCTCCTTGGCAATTACCAATTCTTTGCCACTCCTTAATGTCACCGCATGGGCTTGTTGCCTAGGATTTGGCTCCGTTTGAGACGGAAGCTTTGTTGAATCCTTAGCTTCAAGCCTACTCACCGCACTTGAGATTTGGCTCATTTGATTCTCAAGGTTTTGGATGCTTGATTTTGTCTCATGTTGGAACTGAACCATGTTTTGTTGCATGGTTGAGACATTTGAGGTGAGTGCTCGGATCATGTCTTCGGTGGACATAGTTGAACCTTGGCCTTGGGGTTTAAAGTATGGTTGTTTGTTTGGAGGATATTGGTTTTGTGGAGGATTATTTTGTGGTGGGTTTCCTTGTGGATTCCCATATCTCAAATTAGGGTGATCTCTAAACCCGGGATGATAAGTGTTGCCGTAAGAATCATACCTCTTTTGGTTTGGGAACCCCAAAGCGTTGACTTGCTCGGGGTTTTCTTCTTGAAGGCTCGGGCATGCATCGGTGGGATGGCCTTGTTGTGTGCAGATGCCGCAGACCTTGGCTTCTTGGGTTTTGGAATTTAAAAGAAAATCCTTTACCAAAGAAGTCAAGCCGGCAACTTGGCTTTCTAGAGATGATGTTGATTCGGCCGCCATGACTCTTTTTGTTGATGACCGCCCGTTGTGATATCTACAATTCTCGGCCAACTCCGAGATGAGATTCATAGCTTGAGAAGGAGTCTTGTTAACGATTCCTCCTCCACATGCGGCATTAATCATCCGTCTATCATCATTGCAAAGACCATCATAAAAGTATAGGATGAGGTCTTGCTCCGAATAGCCATGATACGGACAGCTTGCACAAAGTTTCTTGAATCGTTCCCAATATTCATAGAATGATTCATCATCTTTTTGCTCCACATTGCTTATTTGCTTTTTTAGAGATGAGGAGACAGAGGCTGGATAGTACCTTTCGAGGAAAGCTTTCTTCATGGCCGCCCATGTATCTATACTTCCCGAAGGAAGATAGAATAGCCAATCTTTTGCGGTATCTTTAAGGGAGAATGGAAAGGCCCTCAGTTTGATTTGCTCCTCGGTGACTCCATTAGGGCACATGCTTGTGCACACAACATGGAATTCCGAGAGGTGTTTATTCGGATCCTCTCCTCTTAGGCCATGGAAGGATGGCAAAAGATGAATGAGCCCAGATTTTAGCTCAAATGTATTACCCTCGTTGAGTGTACGGAAAGTAATACATAACGGTTGTTGATTCAAGTTCGGAGCTGTGAACTCCCTCAAGGTTCTTGTTTCTTGAGCCATAGTAATTGGCTCTTCAGATTCGCTAGAACTGGAGCTAGCGTTTGAGGTTTCCTCTGAGGGTATGTGCGGAATTAAATTTCTCAACCTCTCGAAGGCTTGTTCTATTTCGGGGTTTGCTTGATAAGTGATTTCGTTTATAGAACGATATCGGACCATATACTTCACAAAGCTCAGAAATAGAAAAATAAGAACTCTTTATATTTTTGGTTAATTATTTTTTTATGATTTTTCTTGAAATAAAATAAAAAGAAAAATGATTGCTTTTCCCCGGCAACGGCGCCAAATTTGACGTGCACTTGTCGTGAGGTGCACTCAAAATAATAATACAATACGACACTAATACGTAGTATAGTGTAGTAAGGTTCGTATCCACAGGGAAAGGAACACTCTTCTTTTTATATAAATAAGAAATAATAACAGGGGGTTTTATGTTTGGTTGATGAACTTAAATTATCTTTAAACACGAAGATGAACGAGTTATGTGGTTTAATTAATGAGAAGAAGACTTGGCTTTGCTTTTATCCACTTAATGAAATGTTCGTCGATCCCGGTTATATCTTTAACTATCTTCCTCTCGAATACTCAATCGAGGAGTATATCCAGTTCATCGAGGGTAGTTATTAATAACGAGAAGCGTTCATTAATAAAACTTACTACCGAGTCAATATAGAACAAGCGTCGTATATTAACTTGATAGTAGCAATAAAATTAAGATGAAAATGATTGAGATTGATAACCTCAACACAAGCGGTTTATTGGTTTAATCAATATAATTAATTCCCCTTGGCTTGTTAACCATGAAAAGCATGTATTAACAATCCAAGTTTACTACCGTGAAAGGATCGAATTAATAACAAGCGTATTAACCGACCAATTCTAGTAATAACTAATATATAGAACAAGACTAGTAGGTACTTTTAGTAATGCTCAATATATTAATATGGGATAAGAATAGGAAGTAATTAATATTCAAGGAAGAAGATTAAAGAAAGTAACTCACAACTTACAAATCATTAAGCTTCAAAGTAGCAAAACCAAGATGGAAGAGTTTAGCTCCTCATTTGGAGACTAAACATGATGAAAAATATAAAGAAAGAACTTGTCTAAACTGAGCTAAGAAGTATATGTGAATTGGTGTCCAAAAAGTGAAGGAAAGGGGGTGTATTTATAGGCTTTTTGAGGTGCAGGATCGAGTACTCGATCGAGTATGTATATATACTCGATCGAGTATGTATAGAAATCAGAATATGGTCAATACTCGATCAATACTCGAGTAGATTTTATATGTATATACCCGATCAAGTATATAAGTATACCCGATCGGGTATAGACACTCGAACGTGGGAAAATCTTCTCCTGCATGTTCCTTTGTTTTCGGATCCGATCCGATTTGAAATGTCAACCAGATACCCGATCGAGTATATGTATATACTCGACCGAGTATAGACCAAAGTCAGGATTTTTCCTTCTTTTGTCTTGTACTCTTGCACCTTCCTTCACCATTGATCATTTGATTGATCTTGGACCTGTTTAAGCTCAGAATAAACCTAATCTAAACAAATTACAAGAATTTAACAAACTAAACTATTACACCGAAAGTGTGTAATTTCCGAGATATTAAACAATCAAAACTAACTAAAAACGTAAATAAACATACGGAAATTACAAACGTATCAAGGACCGTTGCTTGTTTTTCTCAGATCGGCCGCTCATTGCTGACACCATTATACCACGACCGGCCTCTCGGCTCGGCGTGCTTATCTCTTGAAGACCGGCCTCGTCCCCGCCCTCGCGGACGAGGGCCGTTGCTTGATTCTTTCAGATCGGCCTCTCATTGCCGACACTGTCGTGTCATGTTCGGCCCCCCGGCCCGGCGTGATTATCATCTTTGAAGACCGGCCTCGTCCCCGCCCTCGCGGACGAGGACCGTTGCCTGTTTTTCTCAGATCGGCCGCTCATTGCCGACACCATTATACCACGACCGGCCTCTCGGCTCGGCGTGCTTATCTTTTGAAGACCGGCCTCGTCCCCGCCCTCGCGGACGAGGACCGTTGCTTGATTTTCTCAGATCGGCCGCTCATTGCCGACACCATTATACCACGACCGGACTCTCGGCTCGGCGTGCTTATCTCTTGAAGACCGGCCTCGTCCCCGCCACCTCGCGGACGAGGATCGTTGTTTGATTCTTTCAGGTCGGCCTCTCACTGCCGACACTATCATGTTATGTTCGGCCTCTCGGCACGACATATTTATCTTTTGAAGACCGGTTTCATTCCCGCGCTGCGTTGGATGAGAGCCGTTGCTCGGATATATCGGCCTGACCGGACACTATTGCCATCTCCATTATCAGGACCGACTGCTCAGCGATATTATGATCATTGTATATCGGCTCCCAATGCCGACCTTCTTGAGTTAGCGATCGGGCTCACCCCTCCCCTCCAGGAGGGTGACCATCGCCTTCGCATGACGACCAGCTATTCCGTCGCCTCGTCATTTTATTCGTTTTGGTATGCCACCACCATTATGTGTGACATCCCGTGATCCCTGCGAGTTTCTTGGATACCGAATGTCTTCTTCGATGTAGGAAGATCGGTAGAACCACGGACCAGGGACGGACAAAGAAGAGCTAGGGAATCTCGATGTAGATAAACCTGTTCCTCCTTGCGAGTTTCGCGGATACCGAACGTCTCTTCGAAGCAAGAGCGCCGGTAGGACCAAGAACCAAGGACGAACGAAGAATATAGATTGCCTCCCTCAAACAAAAAAAAAAGATGGGGAGAAGAGGAGGGTAGCTCCTATACGGAAGGGAATCTTGCCTGGGTGTGCCAGATCTTCCCCCACTGCCGAAGACGAACGCCTCTCGATGTAGAGGTTAGTAGAGACGCGGAGGGGGCTAGACGAACCAAGGGAGCTTGCCAAGATAAACCTGTTTATCCCACAATGACCATGGATCGATGGACGTGGGATAACAAAGTCGGGAACCCGTGAGGGTAAACCTGTTCGTCCCTGCGAGTTCCTTGGGTACCGAACGTCTTCTTCGAAGCAAGAGACGCCGGTAAGACTAAAAGGACCACGGACGAACGAAAAAAGGGGGAATCTCGATGTAGATAAACCTGTTCCTCCTTGCGATGTCTGCGGATACCGAACGTCTCCTCGAAGTAGGGACGCCGGTAGGACCAAGGACCAAGGACGAACGAAGACTAAAAGACTCCACAAAAAAAAAAAAATGTCAGAAGAGCATGGAGCAAAGAACGATTTTATCCCTCGGCGCTATTGGCCGGGAAGTACAAACTGGAAAACATATGTAAAGAATAATTACAAAACTTAAGTACGAAGAATGAAGTGGCCGACGACGATCAGCTAACATCAGGCTTTGTTTTGCCTTGGACAACGAATACCAGCTCCCCAGATCAGACAGAGGGACGACGCCCAGGTCCACCTTTCCTCCCAGGATGAAGTCCTGGCAGACGATCGGCTTCTCACAGCCAATCAGGATAGAGACTTCACATCACCAGCACGGCCGAAGGCCGTGAGACAATTATCACTCACCGACAGGCCGAGGGCCATGAGATGATCATCACCAGTCTTATGCAGTACGATCGGCCCCTTAGCGCCATCGTACCCGGCTCACGTTCAGCTCTTCCATCCCTTCCAGGGTGGCGATGAACGTCTTATGCATCATGATCGGCCCCCCAGCGCCATCGTGTCCGGATTCACGGTTCGGCTCGCCCATTACCTCCAGGATGGCGACGACCGTCTTATGCAGTACGATCGGCCCCTCGGCGCCATCGTACCCGGCTCATGTTCGGCTCGCCCATCCCTTCCAGGATGGCAACGAACATCTCTTATGCAGCACGATCAGCGCCCCAGCGCCATCGTGTCTGGCTCACGTTCGGGTCGTCCATCCCGTCCAGGGTGGCGACGAACGTCTTATGCATCACGATCGGCCCCTCAGCGCCATCGTGTCCTGATTCACGGTTCGGCTCGCCCATTCCCTTCCAGGATGGCGACGACCGTCTTATGCAGTACGATCGGCCCCTCAGCGCCATCGTACCTAGCTCACGTTCAGCTCGTCCATCCCTTCCAGGGTGGCGACGAACGTCTTATGCATCACGATGGGCCCCTCAGTGCCATCGTGTCCAGATTCACGGTTCGGTTTGCCCATTCCCTTCCAGGATGGTGACGAACGTCTTTATGCAGCACGATCGGCCTCTCAGCACCATCGTGTCTGGCTCATGTTCGGCTCGCCCATCCCTTCCAGGATGGCGACAAACGTCTCTCATGCAGCATGATTGGCCCCTCAGTGCCATCATGTCTAGTTCATCTCCGGGTCGCCCATCTCCTCCAGGATGGGGACGGATATCTTATGCAGCACAATTGGCCCCGCCGTGCCATTGTGTCGATTTCATGTTCGGCTCGCCCATCCCCTTCAGGATGGCGACGACCGTCTTATGCAGCACAATTGGCCCCGCCGTGCCATTGTGTCGATTTCATGTTCGGCTCGCCCATCCCCTTCAGGATGGCGACGACCGTCTTATGCGGCACGATCGGCTTCTCAGCGCCATCGTGTCTCTTTCACGTTCGGATCGCCCCATTCCCTCCAGGATGGCGAAGAACGTCTTATGCAGTGCGATCGGCCCCTCAGCGCCATCGTACCCGGCTTCACGGTTCGGCTCGCCCATTCCCTCCAGGATGGCGACGACCGTCTTATGCGGCATGATCGGCTTCTCAGCGCCATCGTGTCTCTTTCACGTTCGGATCGCCCCATTCCCTTCCAGGGTGGCGACGAACGTCTCTTATGCAGCACGATCAGCGCCCCAGCGCCATCGTGTCTGGCTCACGTTAGGGTCGCCCATCCCTTTCAGGATGGCGACGAACGTCTCATATGCAGCACGATCAGCGCCCCAGCGCCATCGTGTCTGGCTCACGGTTCGGCTCGCCCATCCCTTCCAGGATGGCGACGAACGTCTCTTATACAGCACGATCAGCGCCCCAGCGCCATCGTGTCTGGCTCACGGTTCGGCTCGCCCATTCCCTTTTAGGATGGCGACGAACGTCTCTTTATGCAGCACGATCAGCGCCCCAGCGCCATCGTGTCTGGCTCACGGTTCGGCTCGCCCATTCCCTTTCAGGATGGCGACAAACGTCTTTTTATGCAGCACGATCAGCGCCCCAGCGCCATCGTGTCTGGCTCACGTTAGGGTCGCCCATCCTTTTCAGGATGGCGGCGAACGTCTCTTATGCAGCACGATCAGCGCCCCAGCGCCATCGTGTCTGGTTCACGTTAGGGTCGCCCATCCCTTCCAGGATGGCGACGAACGTCTCTTATGCAGCACGATCAGCGCCCCAGCGCCATCGTGTCTGGCTCACGTTAGGGTCGCCCATCCTTTTCAGGATGGCGGCAAACGTCTCTTATGCAGCACGATCAGCGCCCCAGCGCCATCGTGTCTGGCTCACGTTAGGGTCGCCCATCCTTTTCAGGATGGCGGCGAACGTCTCTTATGCAGCACGATCAGCGCCCCAGCGCCATCGTGTCTGGTTCACGTTAGGGTCGCCCATCCCTTCCAGGATGGCGACGAACGTCTCTTATGCAGCACGATCAGCGCCCCAGCGCCATCGTGTCTGGCTCACATTAGGGTCGCCCATCCCTTTCAGGATGGCGACGAACGTCTCTTATGCAGCACGTCTGCCCCTCGGTGCTGACATGCCCGGTTTATCGATGAGAGCCACCGCTTTCTATCACATCTCACATTCCTTCTCTCATACATTGCACTCATACATTACATGCATTCATGCATCATACCTCATACATTCATACATTCATACATACACACGTGCATCATGTTTTGACAGTACCGCGACGTCGGTTTATAGATGCATGGACCTCTAAGCTTCTCCGTTGGAAAGCTCGAGTCAGAGTCCTTTACTCTCGCCTGATGCATTCAGGGGGAGCGTGCCCGTGGAGGAGCACCCTTCGCCCGACCCCGTCGGGAACGGGGGTGCCTCACCGGCAGATTACGTTCAGGAGTGTGGACATCCACTCATATATTATGATTATTCGAAGACACAGGTTCCAGCTAGACCGAGGTAAAGCGCAGGCAAGAGTATATTTTCTCGAGCAGATTCGCACGCTCACTACTCAAGAAATTGGGGGACTTGTGTTGGGATATATTATCCCGGCCTATTACTGTTCAGGAGCCCAAGACAGTATCTAGTACGGAGCCCGAGCAGCTAGGTCCATTTCGGCCTATTCTGGCCCACTTTAGCCATTAGGCCCGGCATCGGCCCATTTGGCCCATTAGGGTGGAGAGCACCCTTTCCCCTATAAATATGAGGCTTCCCTCCATGTTTTGGGGATCCGCTCTTTAGCTTCTTCTTCCTTATTTATCTCTAGCTAACTCAATACTCCATAAATGGAGATCAAATTGTACTATGTAATGGTGAGGAGGGATTAATGAGAAGGAGAGGGCTTGGACATTAGCCTAAAAAGTCCCGTGGTTTTCTCCCTTTCGGGTTTCCACGTAAAAACTGAGTTGTTCATACACATTTATACATATATTTACTATATCGTGTTGGATTAAACTCAACAAATCTGTATGAGGCTAGTTTCTGGGTACAAGTTCATAATGCTCCTATAAAATATAGGAATTTGAGATCTGGTAGGAGAATTGGTAACTTTTTGGGTTCATTTATAAAATTTGAGATGAGCCAATTTGATGGAAGACAGGCTTCTTATTTGCGAATTAGGGTTTCTTTGGATGTTCGTCTACCTTTGAAAAAAGGTACCAATTTGACACAGGATGGAGTTAAACACTGGGTAGATTTTAAGTATGAGAAACTACCCAGCTTTTGTTTCATCTGTGGCATTATTGGCCATTCTGATAAATTCTGCCCGTTGAAGTATGAGGAGGGATTTGTCGTTGAGAAGACATATGGAGTGGAGCTTCGAGCTGGAGGAAGGGTGAAGACCAGCCCTACAGGATCTTACAAATGGACATCTGCAGGAGCTTCTAGTTCAGAAGGGTATGGGGACCAGTGGAAATCTGAATCTGGAGGAGAGTACTCGGCGGAGTCCAAGGGCATGAAACTGGCATTGTTTGAGAGCATTGAAGAGGAAGAGATGCCTGGGGAGCTTAAACGCAGGAGGACCGGGGATGTTCAACCCGGGAAAGGTGCCACTGGTGAAGATATGGTCATGGATAGGGCAAAAAACGGAGAGGAGGCGGGTCTGGTTCCCTAGACCCGTCGTGGCTGCAGTGGAGGGCGGTGGGAAAGAAAACTAGCTTTGGCATCTTTATTTTCTTCTATTTTGATTTATTTTACCCGAATTGCTCTGTTATGTTTTTCTGTTATGCGTTTATTCCTTGTAAGACTTTCGCATTAAGGTTGGGGGAGGAAGAGACTGCGGTAACCGTCATTAGCTCTTTGATGCCCAAAATTGATCTAGCGAGTTATGCTGCTTTTGCACAGGTGGTTAGCTCTCAGTCTCGGCCACGGGCGGGTGGTTATTTGTGGTTCTTTTCTAGTTTTATCCTCTTGTTGAATGCCATTTTTATGAATTAAGCCTTCTTCGAGCAAAAAAAAATCATTTATCTTATATTGAAGTAAAGCTCCATGATTAAAGTTGGCAAAAAAAAAAAATCTCCGTATGAAGTAAGGACTAGAGGGTACACCGTATTAGTTAGTCACACTCATATTTCGTAATCACATGCTAATTTTTTTTTAGAAATTCGTAAGCGTACTATTTCTTTTTGGAATTGATTGTGTTTCTTATTCTTTTTTAAAAGCAGAATCGGTTTTTTAGAAGTTGGTTTCCCTCACCTTATAAAAATTGCTTCTAGGAGTAATTTGGAGCATCCATAAGTACTTCTACATTTTTACTCAAACACTACAATATATGTTTCTGCTCTCTGAAGGGGCAAAAGCAGTTTCAAGAAACAGATCCGGGAAGTTTTTTCAACTTTTAGTCCTCCGACTATTATGTCCGTGACATTTTTGGTACTCGACTTTGACCTTTCCACTTTTAGTCCTTCGACTATTGTGCGAAAGATATTTTTGGCAATCCTCTTTGAAAATTTTCATATTTAATCATTCGACTTTCATAAAATTGACATTTTTTGTCCTTCAAGCAACTATTATTACAATAGTAGTGACATTTTTAGTTCTACCCTTATTATGTCATAAAAATCACAATGGAAGGATTAAAAGTGTCACTTTGATGATACTCAGAATACTAAATGATCGGAGGACTGATACAATACTTGCAGGGGTGAAACAGGCAAAACATCATACGTAGTATATTCTAATAAAGTGATACTCAGTATACTTTTTTTTTTTAATAAAGTGATTTGTTGATGCGTACAACCTACTACTTAGGATTCTGCCGAGTGTTAAATATTCTATTAAAATTATTTATAAGGCAAACGTTGTCCTTTATATTGTGATGCATGTTACTACAGTATTATTTTAATATAAACTTGTTATCATTAAAATAGAATATAAAACGTCCATATTAGAAAGATGACTATATCTTACTACGTAAAGTGACTAATTGTATTATTAATAGGGGTTAGGTAAAAAATAATAGTCTTCAAAAAAGAGACCATTAGTGTGTAACATTTAAAAAAATGCTCCGTATGCCCCTACTCCCGTGCTAGTCAATACTCAATACACCACTCCTTATACGTATTAATCATCATTCGTCCAGATTTTTTTTTGTGGGATTTTATAACAGTGACTAAATTGAACAATGACCAATCCAATCAGTGACAATTCTGATAGTGACCATTCCGACCAGTGTCCAACTCAATTGGTGATCATGATCATCCCGTTCAGTTACCATGACCAACTCGTCCAATTATCACGACCAACCTGTACAGTTACCATGACCAAACCTTTCCATGACCAACCCGACCATGACCAACCTGACCATGACCAATGCGACCATGACCAAACCGATCATAACCAATGCGACCATGACCAACCCGACCATGACCAACCCGACCATGACCAAACCGATCATGATCAATCTGACCATGACCAATGCGACCATGATCAATCCGATCATGACCAACCCGGCCATGACCAAATCGACCGTGGCCAATTCAACCAGTGATCAAACCAATTAATGATCATGACCAATTCAGCCGACAATGCTGCCCCGACCATCACCATCACCGATCATAGACGAATTAATAATATTCAATTCGTGGTTAACTTGCGAGTGCTAAAGCCTTACAGAGATTTTCGTTGAGTTGCAGAGATGAAAGAACGGAACGTAACATACGCAAGGAAAGACACGAAGATTGACGAAGAAAAAAGAGATGCGCATAACTCAAAGATTAACTAACGCGAGAAAAGGGAAAATTAAGAAAAGGAAATTAGAAGCGATATGAAGCGTAAAACGTTCCCGAGGTAAAAACTGAATACATAGTAGTAGTACGAAGTATATACGAAGTACTAATTTAATTTGGTAAATTATATCGTACCGCCGGTGGTACGTACTTCCGGTGGTTTAATTTGCTTAGCATTCAGTTCGTTCGTTGCTTACTCCTTGTTTTCAGTTCTTTGTTTTCTTTTGTTTTATTCTGTAACAACCTTTTTGTTTTCTTTCGGTTCTTCCTTTTCATGTTTTTGTTTTTTTCTTTAACAATTTTTTGTTTTAATTTCAGATTAAATTATCATGAAAATCTATAATATAAAATATTACTTAATGTCCCAGATTTTCTCTTTTTCCAATCAACTTTCTAACTTAGTTTTTTTTAATTTGTGTAATATAAAAAGTTTTACGTATTGATTTTTTATTTTTCTATTTTTTTATTTTAATTATATATCTTTATTAGTTTATTATATATTGTGTTTTAATTACTCAATTTTGTTTTATACAAAAATTATTATAGTGTAAAATAAATGTGCATGAGTAAACATTAATTATAAAAAGAACACGATTATATTTGTAATTCAATAAAAGAAAGTTTGATGCTCAATGACAATGTTTTGATGTTCAATTAACAAAGTTTGCGATTTCCATGTCAATGCTCTTTTTGTAAGTTATGTATGCTCGTCTGGTACTGATGTTATATTCATTTTAAAATGTTATATCAATCTATATTTCAAGAGTAACATATTAAATTAGATTGAAGTAGGAGTTTTAATTACAGATACGAGAGCACAGACCATGATATTCAATTGCATGTTTTTAATACTCAATAGAGAAGATTTGATGCTCAATGAAAACATTTTGATGCTCGCTCAACTTAAAAAACTTATGATTGTCATACTAATCCTCACCTTACAACCGGGTATTTCTGCAACTACTCACAACTGAGATGGCATTTAATCCTCCGTTTTGCATCTGTTTTTCCCAACCCCAATCCCGGCACTTCATCTTCGAACCGTTCTGATGCTTCCTCTCAAGAAATCAACTGTCAACAACCCAATTCGGATAATTTTCATGGAATTAAGACAGTATTGCGGCGAAAATAGAATGAATCAAACAATTGATTAATTTATGTCGTGGAAGAAGATGGAGTAACCGACTGAAAGGTGGATCCTGCTAGGGAGTTGCAGATGTCGGCAATTGCAATGAATATAACTTTTCCAGTGTTAACCTCTTTTTTAGACGCCCACTTATTTTTTTTCGGTTTCATTCCTTTTAATTGTGTTAGCACCTTTAATTTGAGAATTTATAATGAATTAATTGAGATGAAAATTTGATTAAAAACAATTCTACCTCTTTCGATTTGATTGATAATACTCAATTGCATGATTCAAATACTCAATTTAGGAGATTTGATGCTCAATGAAAATGTTTTTATATTCAACTAAGAAAACTAATGATTTTCGTATCATTGCTCATTTGTTAATTTATGTATGCTCATTTGATGTTGGTGTTATACTCATTTTAAAATGTTATATAAATACATATTTCAAAAGCACCATATTACATTAGATTAACATATGGGTTGATTATAAATAAGAGAGCACTGACCATGATACTATATTGCATGTTTCTAATACTCAATATATGAGGTTTGATACACAATGAAAATGTGTTGATGCTTAACTAAACAACTTATGATTTTCATATCAGTGCTCATTTTATAAATTATATATGCTCAATTGGTACTCATGTGATGCTCATTTTGAAAATGTCATATCAATTCATATTTGAAAAGTACAAATTTACATTAGATTCACATATTGGAAGTTCATCGAAGTTGACTAGATATAATTTAATAAGTTTTTATAAAAGAAAAAATGTGAATTGAAAAATAGGGAGTACGTATTAAGCAAAGATCGTGATGCTCATTGTCAGGCTTCTAATACTCAAAAGAATGTATATGATACTCATTAAAAGTGTATTAATGCTCATCTAATGAAAACCGCGATTTTCACTGAAATTACGACAATGTCACCGCTTTTTAGTTGTGATATCAGCTTTCTTGTAATAACATGGTGTTCATTATTGGACGCTCAATACTCATTAAAATTGGACTATTACTCATTTTCTAAATGTCATATCAATGTATTTTTTAAAAGTACTATTTTGCATCAATTCACATATTGAAATTCATGGAAGTTGACTATAAGTGTAATTTAATACTCCCTCCGTCCCATTTTACCTGTCTTACTTTCCTTTTTGGGTTGTCCCAAAATAAGTGTCATTTTTCCCTTTTTGAAAAGAAATATGTGGTTCACAACATTTCACTTTACTATACTCAAATCTCAACCACAACTTTTACCTTTTCAACCACTTAATTAAAAATTGTTCCAAAACCAAAGGAGACACATAAAATGGGACGGAGGTAGTAAGTTTTTATAAAAGAAAAAATAACAAAAAGAAAATGAATTTGAACTTATGTAGCAGAGATCAGGATTCTCAATATTAGACTCCTAATACTCAACAGAATTGTATGATGCTCATTAAAAGTTCATCAATGCTCATTCACTAGAAACCATGAATTTCATCTCAACAGCGTAGGTTTGATGTGCAATTAATATGTCGTGAATCATGATGTTCAACTAACAAACCTTACGATTTCCATATCAATGTGCATTTCGTAAGTTATGTATGCTAATTTGGTACTGATGTTACACTCATTTTTAAACTGTCATATCAATGCATATTTCAAAAAAAAAAAGTATTATATTACACTAGATTCACATATTGAAATTAATAGGATTGGCTTATAGATATAATTCAATAAGTTTTTATAAAAGAGAAAATAAGAAAAAGAAAAACAATTAGAAGATATGAAGCAGAGATCCTTATACTCATTCTTAGCCTCCTAATACTCAATAAAATATGTCAGATGCTCACTAAAAGTACACCATTGCTCATTTAGCGGAAGCCGTGATTTTTCACTTAAATTACAAAAATGTCATCGAATAGAAAAAATTTGATGTTCAATGAAAATGTCTTGATGCTCGACTAACAAATCTTATGATTTTCATATCATTGCTCATTTGATAAGTAATGAATACTCATTTTGTACCGGTGTTATGCTCATTTTGAAATGTTATATCAATATATATTTCAAAAGTTTCATATTAATTAAATTAGATTCATGTAGGACATGAGTATAGATATAACAGTACAGACTATGATACTCAATTGCATGTTTTTAATACTCAATAAAGGAGGTTTGATGCTCAATAAAAATGTCTTCAAGTTCAACTAAAAAACTTATGAATTTCATATCAATACTCATTTTGTACTTTACGTATTCTCAATTGATACTAATGTTATGCTTATTTTTAAAATGTCATATCCATGGAAATTTTAAAAGTTGCAAATGACATTAGATTCGCTTATTGATCGAAGTTCATAGAACTTGATTATAGAAATTATTTAATAAGTTTTTATAAAAGAAAAAGTGAATTAAAAGATATGAAGCAGAGATTACAATACTCATTGTTAGGTTCCTAATACTCAACCGAATTATTCTTCCTAATACTCAACAGAATAATTCGGATGCTCATTAAAGTGTCTAAATGCTCATAATAGGTCCGATGCACATTAAGAGTTCCGTAATGCTCATTTAACAGAAATCGTGATTTTCATCTCAATAGAGGTAGTTTGATGTTGTTTAATTTAATAAATGTAAATACGTGTTAAAACTTTGTAAATTAAATGTAATACGGAGTATTTTTTGTTTCAAACAATGGACATCAAAAAATTCAAAAGTTTGTTTCAACTCTCTAATGTGTTTAAATGTTCATTTGTGCACATGTATCATAATGACAAATATAATAATGAAAAATATAATAATTTTATATTAAAAATGATTTATAGTCGTTCGTTCTGGAATTACAAATATAACCGGGTGCTTTTTATAATGTTTATCCATGCATATTTATTTTACACTATACTCATTTTAGTATAACAAAGTAGTTAACAAATGATATTTAATAAACTACGTAATAATACATATTCATCTTAAATTAGAAACAGAAAAATAAAACACTAATATTTTGAATATTCATTAGAAATTGAAAATTAGGAATCAATGAACAAGGTGGTTAAGAAAAAAGAAAACGGAAATAAAAACGGATCCACCTAAAAAGCAAAAGAAAAGTCAAGGTAAATCCACTTACGCAGTCCACTAACGTAGTCCAGTTACGCAGCGAAGAACATGGACAGAAGAACTGAATTGCCATTGAAATTAGAGAGAATTTCAAAAATACCTGGATGTACTTGTACACCCGGGTGTACGATATAACCACTCCCACCATGTTTCCTAATAGGGAGTTGGTCGGTTCTATTTGTGAAAAAACATAAAAGTTCTATATTTGAATTTCAGCCCACTTTTAGAGTTTGATAATACCCTACCGCCTGTATTGGTTGATTCTGCTCAAATTTACAATGTTTTGGATGAAAAGGCTGGATTGGCTGATTCTGTTGATTTATGAAAAAATATATTTAAAATATATTTTATTAATAAAATAAAGAAAAAATTGTATGAAAAAACAGTTAAAACGGTCTTTTACAGTAACTTCAACCAATACAGGCATAAAAGTAACTACTCCGTACAACCTTGCTTTTTCTTATTACGGAGTATTACACAGTTCATCATGCGAAATAAAAAAATTACGGTTGGCTTGTAGTTGCCATGTCACTTCCACATAAGAAAATCTCAAATAATCTCCAAACTAATTAATTTCTCCCCATCCATGATCTTAATTTACCTAGATTTTTTATTAGACATACACTTAATTTCAAGATCTCTAACATAAATGCACTCACACACTCATATGCACTCCCTATTATTAGGTACACTATAGACATAAAAAATGTACTATTCTATATACCGATATGGATTGATGTCTTGGAAAGTATTGCCTTTACTGCTATATAAGAGCATCCCCAATGCACTCATGTATAGTCCAAGTAAAATATGCCAATTGTCAAATAAGTAATAAGGTTTCTAATCCACATCACACGATGTGGAATTACTAGACATCGAGACCCGAAATTAGTTTCCAATGCATAAAGTCCTACGCCCAGGAAAACTGTACATGTGTAATATATTATATATTAAAATAAAACTAAATCAACTTTATGTTTTAACGGCTTCACTAAAAAAATTAGGTTTCACGTACTCGTATATTCTATACGCTTGCCTTCTCTGTAGTCTGTAGCCATAGAACATCCGATTACATCTTGATTTCTCTATTGCTTGATTGCTTCTTTGGTTCTTCTCTTTTCGGTAATTCTTATCTTTGTCATGTGTGTGCTATTCCAACCAAACTCTTAACTTTATCATCTTATTAAAGATTACGGCAATAACTAATACAGGGAGAAAATAATCATCACATGTTGCACATCATTAATGCTCATTGGATTTTCTAGAGGTTTTGTGAAAGTTGGAAATATTACTCATTGGATTTCTATCAATAGCAGAGACATGCACGTCACAGCTACTCATTGCTACTACTTTTTAATGGCTTCATTGCTACTATTTATTTATGTCATTTATAAATTATTTGTAGTTTAAGCATAAACTTTATAGCATTAGTTCTTTTCTGGAATTATTAACGTAGTTCTTTTATCTCTTGTATCGATGTAATGATATAATATTCGATATGTGAATACTTGAACTATAAAATATTAATAAAAGTTTACTTCATTGTTGTAGTTAGTATATTTTGCAGACTTTTGTTCTCATTTATGAATTACGTTTTCATCAGGAGATTTCAAGTGATGGAAACAGATTCACCAAGCTTTGACACAGACTCCAATAGCTCATCTTCAAGTGAGAATGAACTCTCACTAACCAAAAAAGTGTTATATGAGACATCACAAGATCATTCAGACTTTAATGCCAAAAAGATTTCAGATTTTTCCTTGAATGTTTCTAGTATGTTGATTGCTACCGAATTTGCTCTCAATCGCTCAGTGACTGGCCGGTGTTATATTCGTCGTGATAGGAAAGAGCGTCATGATGTAATAGTCAATGACTACTTCAAAGGTGAAAATTCAAAGTATGGTCCAGTGCTTTTTCGTCGTAGATTTAGAATGGATATAGAATTGTTTAATCGAATTTTGAATGATGTTGAACAATATGATGACTATTTTCAACAAAAGATAGATGTTGTTGGTCACATTGGGTTGAGCCCATTACAAAAGGTGGTAGCATCAATACGCATGCTTGCATATGGTTGTACAGCTGATCTTCTTGATGAATATGTTCAAATTGGAGAGAGTACCGCAGTTGAAAGCCTAAAACGTTTCTGTGATGCTATTATAGGAATATATGAGGAACAATATTTGAGAAAACCAAATAAAGATGATATTGCAATGCTCTTAAAAGAAGGTGAAGCCCGTGGGTTTCCTGGTATGCTTGGTAGCTTGGATTGTATGCATTGGCAATGGAAAAATTGTCCTACAGCTTGGCATGGAACTCATACTAATGGTTTTAAAAGAGTTCCAACTCTAAACGTCAGAACTATAAAGGAAAAAAAGGGGAGTTTCTTTAAGGGAAAATACAACTTCAAATGGGCTCTAAACAACTGTTATTGATCTAGCAGGTGATGATAGTAGCTCAAAGCCATTGAAGAGGCACCCTAGGCAGATATCAAGGGTTCGTAAACTTCAATACATTGCTGAACTAGAAATAACAGTTGACTCTTTCAAATGATGCTTGATAATTAGTTGAGTCTAATACAATACTCCATATTAAATTGCTGCTCATTTTAATTACAGTATGGCAGCTGAACTACTTATTCTTTTATATTAATTTAATTCATCCTCTTCATTTCAGATGTTATTAGCTTGTTATGAAATCAGCTTGGATGTGGAACTGCAAATTTACCAAGAACATATGAATGTTTAGAGAAACACACCTCATACACATCATTGAATAGATTGAGAGATAGGTTCAATTAAGAGATTATAAGAACCAAATTAAAATACCTTCATATAACTTATAATCAAAGAAACACAAGAAATGAGATTGTTTAGCTATCAACGTTTGTATTTAGAGATATCATATTGTCTCAAGAAACTCTTCAACCAATAAACTGAGTAGTATTAATGTTATCTCACAACAAGTCACATTTCTCATATCGCTGGCCAATTAGGTCGGTGAAGCTATTGTTCAAGCTTTTCAACTGTACAGATTAAATGTAAAGCATTAAAATATTTAGTTGTGAATTGTGATGTTACTATGTTAGAGCAGCTCTAAAGTCAAGGCAAACTTTTACTCTCAGACCACAGAAGTGAGGGAAAAAAGCTCCAGGCCACCAAAATAAAGAGGGTCACAGTAAAAAAGCTCCATGCCATAACACATATGGTATCTAATTCATCTTTATGGCACACACACATAAGGCAGGGGTGTAAAGAAAACATTAAAAAATTAAAATCCATGGTCAAAAGAAATGGCATATCTGTCAAAATAAGACAAAGAAAACAAAGATTCTAATCCGTATGCTTTAGCTTTAAAGAATTACCGGTTACTAACTCATTATTAACCCTAATTGCAAAATTACATACCAGCAACCCAAACAATTCTAGCAATTAAAGAAGACAATGATTCTAGAAATTAATTCTCAAATATGCAATAGCCTTGCATGTTGCAAATTTCATGGTTTCTGATTAACTATTCAATCTGCTATATTTCATTCTCTCTTATCTAAATTGAATCTAAATTGAATATAAAATACGAAGTACTCAAGAGGGAAGAACGAATCAAGAGCATGTAAAAAGCTTTAATACTCCGAATACTTGGGATCTGCTTCTTCTTTCAATAAAATAGAGGAAATTAAGAATTGACATACCTGAATAGCCAGAGTTCGCCGCTTCAGCAATCTGAAAAAAAAAAAAAAACTCTGCCTAATGAGGGTTGGCTCTACTAGCGCGGTCTTTTTATTGGCGGCGGAGAAGTGTTTTTGTTTCCCTCCTTTTTTTCGACTAGCCCGCTTTATTTTAATCGTAGAAATTTGATGAGTCAGCCTGTGTAGAAGGCTTTCTCTACTCACAAAGTCTCTTTGACGGTGTTCACCATTTTTTTGTCCAGCTCAGCAAAATGGAAGTAAGCACTACATGCATTGGAGTCGTTTGCAACCGCACTGTCACGAGTTTCCCACACTCAGCAGATTACGCCGCGGCATGGCCAGATAATTGCGCCGCGGCATAACTCGTGACCAAGCCCAAAGTTGGAGTCTAGAGATACCAAGGAGAAAGGGGCAAAATTCTGGAGGTTCATAGAATACTCTAGACTCATGTAGATAGGTATACACTTGTATAGAATACTCTAGAATACCATAGATTTGTATAGAACATTCTAGAGATAAATCGTAGCCGTTAGATCAAATAGATCTTGACCATCCATTGAGGAGGAGGCAAGTATAAATACCCCTCAAGGTGGTTCATTTGTAATCATCGAAATTTCCAAGCATTCAATAAAGTGTTAAGCTTTCTTCAAGAGATCACTTGCCTTTATCACTTTCCTAGCCAAGCACTTAACACACACACCACTCTAAGACATTGGTTAAGGCTGACTTAGCTATCGCGAGGGGCGAAAAGGAGCTAAGGCCGCACGTGAGCTTGTTAAGGGAACAAGTCCGTGACAGTTGGTATCAGAGACAGGTTCAGGTACGTGTTGTGCATATTCGGGAGTATGGCTGGAAACGTTGATACAAATGTGTCCTTTATCACCGAGGAACGTGGGAGGGATCCAAATCCCAACCCTAAGAAGAGTAAGCGTGATCAAAGCAAAGCTCGAGGGGAGATTCTTGCTTTGGAGGAAGCTGTTGAAGGGCTGGGCGCAAAACTCGAGAGGGTCGAGAATGGTGCAACCTTGCTAGAGGAACACATGTTCGAGCAACTTGGCCATGTGAAGGATGATGTTGGAGACCTCAATGCCCGATTTGTCCATCTAGAGGAGAAGGTAATGGATGCTATTCAATCTTTACATGCTAGTCTTGAGAACATGCGTGAAGAGTTGGCCTTGTGCAAGAAGGCTGCGGCTAGTGGTGGGGCAACCATAAACCTCACCAACACGCCGAAGGTTGACTATCCGAAGCCGTCAAAGTTCCACGGGGTCCGAGATGCCAAAGAAGTCGAGAACTACTTGTGGCAAATGGAACAATACTTCGACAACCTTAACCTTGAGGACGAGACGGCGAAAATCAAGACGGCCACATCTTATTTGGTGGATACGGCAATGCTATGGTGGCGAAGGAGGCATGCGGATATAGAGCGGGGCGTTGCACGGGTTGACACGTGGGAAGACTTCAAGAGAGAGTTGAAGAGACATTTCTACCCGGAGAACGTCGTCTTTGAAGCCCGCAAGAAGCTAAGGGAGTTAAAGCAAAGAGGTACGATTCGTGACTACGTAAGAGACTTTACAACCCTTATGCTCCAAATCCCCAACTTGTCCCAAGAGGATCTACTTTTCTACTTCGTCGACGGGTTACAAAGTTGGGCTAAGCAAGAGGTACAACGGCGGAGTGTCCAAACTGTGGACGAAGCCATTGCCGCCGCTGAATCCTTAACGGACTTCCAACACCATAGCTATGGGGAGGCATCCAAGAGAAAAGATAAGAACCCCGTCAAAGGTGGGGGAGAGCGGCATGACAACGTGGGCAGGGAGAACTCACGGAAACCGTCCTTCAAGAGGGGGGACAAGAGCTTGGGACGTGAAGAATATGAGGCCAAGAAGAAGTCTTTTGTACCGAAGGGAGGGTGCTTCGTGTGCAAGGGACCACACACAATGAAGGACTGTCCTAAGCTAGGTTCTTTGTCTGCCATGGTGGAGAGACAAGAAGTGGAGGCCCGAGAGGAGGAGACGAGCATTGGATCACTCCAAATCCTTAATGCTCTCAAGGCAAAACCGATGCCTAAGACGACAAGCAAGGGGCTGATGTACGTCGAGGCATGCATCAATGGGAGTCCAACAAGGGCGTTGGTTGACACGGGCGCAACGCACAACTTCATAAATGAGGAGGAGGCCAAGAGGGTTGGTCTTCAATAGACAAAGGGCATGGGTTGGCTGAAGACAGTGAATGCAAAGGCGCAACCCCTACATGGCGTAGCACGAGGAGTGGATCTACGTCTAGGCACTTGGAAGGGCCAAGTGGACTTTACGGTGGCACCATTGGACGACTACAAGGTTGTTCTAGGGATGGGCTTCCTAAGGCAGGTAACCGCTATCCCTATGCCATCTTTTAACACGGTTTGTATCCTTGAGAAGGATTCACCGTGCATGGTGCCGACATTGGAGACTCCCAATGAGCGGACAAGCGGCGGGGCTAAGACTTTGTCGGCGATGCAAGTAGCCAAGGGGGTGAAGAAGGGAGAACCGACATTCTTAGCCGTACTTAAGGTGGACGACAAGACGGAAGGGCCGACGGGCGTACCACCTATTATCGAAGCTGTCCTTGAGGAGAACAAGGACGTGATGCCGGCGAAGCTACCGGAGAAATTACCACCTAGGAGGGAGGTGGATCACAAGATCGAGTTGGAACCGGGTGCCAAACCACCTGCGATGGCACCATATCGTATGTCTCCAAATGAGCTCGAGGAGCTAAGGCGCCAACTCGATGAGATGCTAGACACCGGGAAGATGAGACCGTCGAAGGCACCTTATGGCGCACCGGTACTATTCCAAAAGAAGCCGGATGGGACGCTAAGGATGTGCGTGGACTACCGGGCGCTAAACAAGGTAACTATCAAGAACCGTTATCCTATTCCTTTGATTGCCGATCTCTTTGATAGACTTGGTGGAGCCAAGATATATACGAAGATGGATCTACAAAAGGGTTACTACCAAGTCCGCATAGCGGAAGGAGACGAACCGAAGACCGCTTGTGTTACCCGCTATGGTTCATTCGAGTGGTTAGTCATGCCCTTTGGACTAACCAATGCACCGGCAACGTTCTGCACACTCATGAACAAGATCTTCCAACCTTACTTGGATCGGTTCGTGGTGGTTTACTTGGATGATATCGTGGTCTATAGCAACTCGATGGAGGAGCACGTGGAGCACCTACGCATTATCTTCCGAGTACTCCGGGAGAACGAACTTTATGTGAAGAGGGAGAAGTGCATGTTTGCCACGGAGGAGGTACACTTTCTTGGTCACATCATCGGGCATGGGAAGCTCATGATGGACATGGGCAAGATCAAGGCGATCGTGGAATGGGAGGCACCGACCAAGGTAACCGAGTTACGTTCTTTCCTTGGTTTAATCAATTATTACCGGCGGTTCATCGAGGGGTATTCCAAGAGGGCAGCCCCATTAACGGACCTACTCAAGAAGGGGAAGACTTGGGAATGGTCCAAGGCGTGTCAAGAGGCCTTCGATGACTTGAAGGCCGCGGTAAGCCAAGAGCCCGTTCTAGCTCTACCGGACTTTGGCAAACCGTTCGAGGTACACACGGATGCCTCCGACTTTGCCATTGGAGGGGTTTTGATGCAAGAGAGGCATCCGATTGCGTTCGAGAGCCGCAAGTTGAACGAGACGGAGCGGCGTTACACCGTGCAAGAGAAGGAGATGACCGCAGTGGTTCATTGCTTGCGCGTGTGGAGACATTACCTCTTAGGCGCGCACTTCATCATCAAGACGGACAACGTGGCGACGAGCTACTTCCAAACTCAAAAAAAGTTGTCACCAAAGCAAGCTAGGTGGCAAGATTTCTTGGCGGAGTTCGACTACACTTTGGAGTACAAGCCGGGGAAGGCCAATGTCGTAGCCGACGCACTTAGTCGAAAGGCGGAGCTCGCAGCCATTAGCCAAATGGATGGGGACTTGATCGGGCGCATCAAGGAGGGACTTGAACACGATCCCATGGCTAAGGAGTTAATGAAGTTGGCCAAGGAGGGGAAGACCCAACGATTTTGGGAAGAGGACGGCCTTCTCTACACAAAGGGGCGTCGTCTTTATGTCCCAAAATGGGGGAGTTTGAGGAGAGATCTCGTCAAGGAGTGCCATGACACGAGGTGGGCTGGACATCCCGGCCAAAGACGCACGCTAGCACTTGTCGAGACCGCATACTTTTGGCCACAGATGAGGGACACTGTGGAACTTTATGTGAAGACTTGTCTTGTATGTCAACAAGACAAGGTGGAGAATAGACAACCCGCAGGTCTGTTGGAACCATTGCCTATTCCGGAGCGGCCGTGGGATTCTATTTCTATGGACTTCATTAGTGCCCTACCGAAGTCCGATGGGTTCGGATCTATCATGGTGGTGATAGATCGATTTTCAAAGTATGGGACGTTCATCCCGTGCACTAAGGATTGCACCGCGGAGGAGGCAGCACGGGGGTTCTTCAAGAACGTGGTGAAGTACTGGGGACTACCGAGGAGCATCGTGAGTGACTGAGACCCCCGCTTCACGGGACGACTTTGGACGGAGTTGTTTAAACTACTTGGGACACAACTCAACTTCTCCACAAGCTTTCACCCACAAACCGATGGACAAACCGAACGGGTGAATGCCTTGTTAGAGTGCTACCTGAGGCACTTTGTGAGTGCCAACCAACGGGATTGGGCAAAGCTCTTGGACATAGCCCAATTCTCGTATAACTTGCAGCGGAGTGAGTCTACGGGGAGGAGTCCATTTGAACTTGCAACGGGACAACAACCTTTGACTCCGCACACTTTGGCGACTTCACTCCACGATGGACACTGCCCGGGAGCAGTCAAGATGGCTAAGTCCTGGGAGGAACAAGCTGACCTAGCCCGCTCATGCTTGGAGAAAGCACGCAAGAGGATGAAGAAATGGGCAGACGAGAAGAGGCGGCCAAGGGAATACACCGTGGGAGACTTAGTCTTTGTGAAACTCTTACCACAACAGTTCAAGGCCTTAAGGAGCCTACACAAAGGCTTAGTCCGAAGATACGAGGGGCCGTTCCCGATTATTGCTAAGGTAGGGAAAGTGTCATATAAGATTGACCTACCCAGCACATTGAAGATTCATCCGGTCTTCCACGTGAGTATGTTAAAGCCATATCATGGGGACGAGGAAGACCCAAGCCGAGGGTTATCAAGTCGAGCACCCCCTGTAGTCACTAAGTCCTATGACAAAGAGATTGAAGAGGTGCTCGCAACAAAGGAGGTTCGCAAGAGGGGCGTTCCTCGCCAAAATCATTACTTGATCAAATGGAAAGGACTACCCGAGTCGGAAGCAACGTGGGAACCTGAGGACGACTTGTGGCAGTTTCGGGACAAACTCGAGGCGCACAAGGCGACGAGGGCGTCGCCAAGTTAGGTGGGGGAGATTGTCACGAGTTTCCCACACTCAGCAGATTACGCCGCGGCATGGCCAGATAATTGCGCCGTGGCATAACTCGTGACCAAGCCCAAAGCTGGAGTCTAGAGATACCAAGGAGAAAGGGGCAGAATTCTGGAGGTTCATAGAATACTCTAGACTCATGTAGATAGGTATACACTTGTATAGAATACTCTAGAATACCATAGATTTGTATAGAACATTCTAGAGATAAATCGTAGCCGTTAGATCAAATAGATCTTGACCATCCATTGAGGAGGAGGCAAGTATAAATACCCCTCAAGGTGGTTCATTTGTAATCATCGAAGTTTCCAAGCATTCAATAAAGTGTTAAGCTTTCTTCAAGAGATCACTTGCCTTTATCACTTTCCTAGCCAAGCACTTAGCACACACACCACTCTAAGACATTGGTTAAGGCTGACTTAGCTATCGCGAGGGGTGAAAAGGAGCTAAGGCCGCACGTGAGCTTGTTAAGGGAACAAGTCCGTGACAGCACGGTGTCTATTTTTATGACCTGGCCGTATTTTTCTTGGACTAAACAGTCCGCGTTGGGGATGCTCTAAGCATTTACAATAGAAAAACATTCTTGAGGTTTTTTTACTAATACGGATATACTTAAACAAAGTTTTTTTTATTTTGAAAAAATACTTGAACAAATTTTTTTTTTTTTGAGAAAATACTTGAACAAAGTTTATTTTTTAGTATATTATTAATCTGTACAGTGATGTCCAAAAAGGTTGGTCTTGTTTCCCTTTTTGGTAAAGAACTAAAAGGGGATTACCATGTATACCCCTCCTTTTTAATGAACATTAAAGTAAAAGGATGGATAGTACAATAAAGTAAGGTTCTTTGGTCTTTCTACCACACTTTCTTGATCTTTATGCCCAAAAGAAAGAAAACCATCAAATTGGGACGGAGGAAGTATGTATTAATTTTTAAATTTAATAGCAACCGATGGTGCTATTAATTTTTTAATCTAATAGTGCAACGGATTGTGCAAGTTTTTATTTAAGGTGACAACTACGGTACTTTTCTAAAAACAGGAGTACCGTACCTAGTATTCATTTGATTGGACCACATCACTTTATCAATTTTAATTTAGATTTAAATAATTCAACTACTACCTTTTCATTGGTCCATGTGGACAAATGTATGGTACATTATGGGTATCATAGAAACTACCTTTATTTAATAGCAACAAGAGATGTTGCTATTAATTTTACAAGTATTGCATGCAGTTTAAACTCTTCATCTTTTGGAACGGAGCGTACGCATGGACGAGCTACAAAGCTAGTTATCATCTTAATTATGAATATATGCAGAGCCGGTCCTTCCCCTAGGCCGGTGAGGCTTGGGCCTCAGGGCCCCAAAAAAATTTTAAAATTAGGGGCCCAAAAATTTAAATGCCTTTATATTATATATGTGTATGTACTCCCTCCGTCCCCCTAAGTTTGTCTCGTTTTACCTTTTTCGTCCGTCCCGCTAAGTTTGTCTCATACCATATTTGGTAACATTTGAGTGGTTAGAATTCATTTTTACTTTATTCACACTTTATCAATTTAATACCAACCACATAATTCCACTTTTTCTTAAAAATCACACCACACACTCCTTTGTCCCAAACTTAGGGGGACAGGGGTAGTATTAAAAAACATTAGTTATACTGATTGTTAAGCTTAAATCATTCGCTATAGAAGTAACAAAACACGTGGAACAATAGATCAGTTATCAACCAAGTAGTGAAGTACAAACCCGAACTCCCAAATTTGCAGATATGTTATTATTTCCAAAAATCTAGCTTTTAGAACGATTTGCTAAATTGATGAGTTATTGATTTGTGAATGACCGAATGAACTAAATTATTAATTTCTATTTTCTATTTGCTATAACTATTGACTAATTCTTATATTATTGATTGCAATCTGAAGTATTTGCATAAAAATGCTATTTAGAAATTAAAAGCTAGTTGATTCTTACTTGTTAATTTTACGAAGTAGTGAAGTAGGGCCGTGCCTTGCAAGTGAAATTTTTATATTTGAGAATTGAGATATATTCTTTATTTAAGATTATAATGATAAAAAGTGTGTAATTTTCAATTGAAAATTAATCAAAAATCTGATTTTTTTTGTTTATGTTATAATAATGTAAGATTTATATTTGAGTATTGAGTTTTTGCAATATAAATCTTCTATTTTCAAATATGTTGTATTTCAAAACAAATATTATGTATAGGGCCCTTTTATGAAGCTGGACTCAGGCCCAAGTTTATGTAGGATCGGCACTGAATATATGCCGGGAAAGTTCCCGGAATAGGACTAAAACAGTTTGATAATTCCAAAATAGGACTGACATGTTTTTTATTCTCAAAATAGGAGTAATTACTGTCAAGTTTGGAAAATACTGTCTAGAGAGAAGTGAGAGCTAGAGAGAGAAAGTGAGTAATTATATTTCTCAACCCCCTATAACTAGCCCCAAGGGGTCTATTTATAGGTAAAAATGTGGATTTGGGCTCCTAGCCATGGGCTTAGGAGGCCCATTACAATAATCATGTCTTCTTTGGGCGAAATAAGGCCACTAATGGGCTTAGTACAATACTTAGCAAATAAAGTAGAGAGATGTATTCTGCCAGGATGAAGTCTGGCCGACGCGGTGCCTTTTGGCCGATGCGGTCCCATGGCCAATGCGGTCCATGGGCCGACGTCGATGACGGAAGTCCAGGAGTGCTTCCTGGGCCGGTTTGGTTCCGGGCCAATGCGGACCCCACTGGGTCGAAGGGGGGCCACGTGGATGTTGTTCTCGTCATCGTTGACTTGAGTATGTGGGCCATGGGGTCCAGGCCCATATACTCTATCAAGTCCTATTTTGGGAATAAAAACATGACAGTCCTATTTTGAAATTTTCAAACCTTTTTAGTCCTATTTCGGGTAATATCTCATATATGCCTAGAAAATGGAAAGATGAGCCTAAAAGTTGAAAATAATTCAGCTTTAGAATTTGATAACAGATTTTTTAGCAAATAATCTCTTCAAATAAACCCAACATCTCAACCATAATCTCAAAAAAGATCATCCACATTATCAAAATAATCTCTAAATATTGTGAGGATGCCCAAGGACTTATAAATCTAATAAAAAGGTCAAAAAACATGGTCGGACACCTAAACACTTAAAGGACTAATGCTAATGCGCGTTAGCTAGACGACGCACGAGGTTGAGGTTATATAAGCTGATAGTGCAACATTGATGTGTCGGAGCTACTGCCTAAACCCCAGTAATAAATTAAAGCAAAACAAATACTCTATATGGGGGCAACGGCGACGGAGTCTGGCCGCCGGCAACTCCATTTCATGGTGTTCCCGATGATGGCCCCTGGCCACATGATCCCCATGATAGACGTGGCGAGGATTCTAGCCCGGTCTGACAGCGGCGTCACCGTTACCATCTTCACCACCCCCGTCAACGCAAAGAGGTTCCAGTCAACGCTCGACCAGGACCGTCGTTCCGGGTACAAAATCCGGAACCACGTGGTCCGGTTTCCGTGCGCGGAGGCCGGGCTGCCGGAGGGGTGCGAGAATGCGGACTTGGTACCCAAGGGTCAAAACCTCGAGTCCGCCTTCTTGGTCGCCCTCTACATGCTCAAGTCACCGGCGGAAGAAGCCATTCGAGGCAGCGATCCGCCGGTGACCTGTATAGTCTCCGACATGCTGATGGTGTGGACGGCGGACCTAGCGGAGGGGATGAACATCCCAAGAATCGTGTTCAACGGGTCGTGCTGCTTCTCCTTCGTCTGCTCGACTAAGATCATGGAGTCGGAGATTCTAGGGACGGTGGAGTCGGAGACGGAGATGTTCACCGTGGCCGGGCTTCCGCCGCCGTACGATGACAAGATTCAGCTTTGCAAAGCTCAGGTGAAGGGGTGCGTGGTGGACCGGAGTGCAATGAAAAGCGAGGCCCAGAAAGAGCTGGCGGAGAAGCTGGTCGGGGCGACGAGCTCGGCTCACGGCGTGATCGTGAACAGCTTCTCGGAGATGGAGCCGGAATTTGAGGAGGAGTATAAGAGGAAGTTCCACCATGGGAGAGTGTGGTGTGTCGGCCCTGTTTCCTTGAGCACCCACCAATCCGTCCAGGTACGTACTTCCTACCTGCTTCCCACCGGCTACCTCAGCTCCATTTCATCTTAGCTTCTCCACTAAGTTGCAACTGCTGCATTTTGTACGAAATGTTTCTTTATTTCGTTTGTTTTCTTTAATACTTTTAGGTCAACGTATTTAATTTGTGTTTTTTCTTTGCTTATTTAGACTTTTTAATTGATGATACTATAGGCTCAATCTATGGTGCATGGATACTTCACCCCAATACTATATACCGATACGGCGATACTCACCGATACGCGTCATGTACGTATTGGTCCGTATCCATAATTAAATAGAAGTATCAGGCTTATTTTTTAAAATATCGACACTTCCGATACCCGTATCCATGAACTGATAGGCGTATCTGACCCTATAACCCTCATTCCATACACGACATGACGAAAATTTAGTTGCCGCCAAGCGACTACAAGATGTGAAACATTGATAAAGATGATTTCGGGAGTATGCGAAATATTAGAATACTATAATTTGTCATTTTATCATTTGATGAGCTGTAATTGAAACAAGACTTGGATGTAAATGCAAATAGAAAACAAACAATATTATTTGAATTTAAATTAAAACATTAGCACTTTAGTTTTTTTAGTCTAATCTTTGCAATTTTATTATAATAGTTAATCTTTTGTGCTATTGTTATTTACTTATGAACACCTCAATTATATATATTTGCAAATTATACCCTATATATTTATTATCTATAAATATACTCTCGTACCCGTATTGTATAATTTTTAAAATTGCCGTATCATTGTACTCGTATTCACGTATCGGCGTATTCGTATCCGTGAAACATAGGCCTCGATCAATAGTCCAAATTGGGAAACAAATACTTTACTCGGGCTAGACCCAAAAAGGGATCGAGAAGGCCAGGAGTCAGCCGAAATAGGAAATTGATAAACGAGTCTTACTAGCATGAAAAGGGACATCCAAGCACACTACGAGGTTAACCAGGTCCAGATTGACCTGGATAGTAGGTCTCACGCGCGCAATGAGAATATCATTGAGTTCATACTTTTTAGGGCCTATGTTGCATCTTATATGTAACGAATAACTAGCAGTGAAAATCACCCAAGGAGACGTAGGCATCAAGGAGGCGTTTTTTAATTGGTGACAACTCCGGTACCTTTCTAAAAAATGGGGGTACCGTACCTACCATTCATTTGATTTGACCACACCACTTTATCATTTTTAATTTAGATTTAAATTATTCAACTGTTAGATTCTCATTGGTCCATGTAGACAAAAGTATGGTACCTTATGGGTACCAGAGAATCTACCCTGAGGTGATTTTGGGGAATTGTGTTACTAAAAAATGACTTATAGATAAAAAGGAGATTTTTTTTTCTTAGTATCCAAAAATGAGATCGGAAAGAGTTTAAGGATGTTTTCTTTTGGACTGGAATTTGTTGGTCTGGTCTGGTCTGAACCGATCTCGTCTGATCTGGTAAATGTCTGGTCTCTGTGTATTATAACTACGGAAGTCTGGTCTGGTCTAGTCTGATCTGATCTTGCCTGGTTTGGGACTGAAAACAGTCCAAAAGAAAACATCCTATGACACTATTACAACTCTACTAATTAATGTAATCTCACCTCTCTTTTTTTATAAAAGAGAACTTTATTAATAAAAAGAACAAACTAAAAAGTACAAAATACGAGAGAGAGAAAACACAAACGAGAGCAAATAAAAAAAAAAAAAAGCTAAACATAAATACCTCCCAATGTATAGCAAAAAACCTCTGAAACTAAACCTCAACCCTCAGACAAATCTGCATAGTTTCGCTCGAGCTTGAGATCTAGGTCTCAAAAGATGTGATCGTTGATTCCTCTTCTTGTACATTCTTTTGTGGGTGTTTAAATTCTGAGTATGCAGACAATTATCTGGCGTGACCAATAGAGCTTTTGAGAAATAATCTCATTTCTATTTGAGTCCCAAAGATCCTCCATCGTTGGAAATGGAACCCTTTTTTTGTTTTCTAATACCGCCACATGAGTTTTCTTTTTTATCTGAAGCATTCTCTATTTCAAAATATTTTTCATCATTACAGGGTCTCAAAGTCAAATTATCCAAAGTAGAAGTAAGAAGTATCTCAAATTCACAAAGCAAGTAATGTGAAACTGAGTCCACCCATTTCTCACAGTGTCATGAAAGAAATTCTTGAGTTGTGCAAATTCATTGGAGGTTTGCTCAGGTTCAATAATCATCAATGGGTTATGTACATCTTCAATAGAAACCAAATCTAAAAAACACAGTTGTCACGCTCCGGACCTATTGGACACGTCAACAACCCGCCGTACAGTACGAATAGTCAACCTCCGTTCAGCACATTCATACTATACGAGACGTCTAGAATATCATTCACACGTAGTACATCTATAAACCAACATAATGTAAAATCATTCATTAAAGCAGCGGAAACGATATTACAAGTGTTTAAGCCACACTTGGCAAATTAGGCATGCAAGCCCTCAAATAGTTATTCAGAAAAAACAATAATATCCATGAGCATTAAATGTAATTGTTTTTAAAACAGGAACGGAGGAAGCACGAACCACATCTCCTCTCCTTAAACTCTTCCGAAGCAACGACAGTGGTAGCAACCTTCAAGTTCTACCTGAAACTGTGAGGTGGCCTCCCCCGTGAAGGGGAGGTCAGTACTTTGAAACATTTGAAAAGTACAATGACAACTATACTAAGTATAATCAATGTTTCAATTTCGAAGACACTCAATCTAGGGTATTATTACATTATAGTTAACCCCGTTCATTTAATATCAATTCACTGTGTTAGAGCCCTACTTCTAGTCACTCCTACGTCGGTCTAGAGCCCTGCTCATAATCACCGCTATTTACATCGGTTTAGAGCCCTGCTCATAATCACTGCTATTTACGTCGGTCTAGAGCTCAGCTCATAATCACCGCTATTTACGTCGATCTAGAGCCCAGCTCATAATCACCGCTATTTACATCGGTCTAGAGCCCAGCTCATAATCACCGCTATTTACATCAGTCTAGAGCTCTGCTCATAATCACCGCTATTTGCATATCTAAGTCATTCCTTGGCATGTACTCTATTCGTAAAGTCCGCCTTAAATTATCTCTTAAGGCTACTTAAGACATATTCCTTACAATCCAATTCTTTAAGATTAAGTTCATCAATTATTTAACTAACATTTCCAACTAATATTTCAATACTAGTCGTTTATTCATTTCAATATAATTTCTCATTCATGTGTATTTTGGCCTTAATATCAAAATATCACTTTTATACTTTCATGACTTCTTCTCATGAAATAAAAGTATATTTATCACAATAAACTTCATGGTTAATACAACCATCATACCATCATATTCATATCACATAAACATACCCAATTTATTCATAAATTTGTATATTATGCATACTATACTTATAATCAATAGTAATTTCATTTAGGCATTATTAATCATTAATAATCCATGCAAATCACATTTTTATTCATTTAGGAAATATTGTGAAATTAACCCAATAATTATACGCAATATAGTCGGTCATTCTCACCTCGAATTAGCGTTATGAAGTTCTACCCCTCTTGGTTGAACTCCGACGAAACTCCGGCGACTTTTGACAAACTCCGGTGACAACTCCGGCGACTCTTTCAACTCCATGAAAGCTCTTGAAATACCTTATATAAGTTCTTAACAAGGTTTTATAATCATAAAACTCATATTAATACAAATAACCTCTAAAGGATTATTTTCCGGCGAACCGGTTATTTTGGCTCTTATGTCCGTTCTTGGACTTGGAACTCCCTCTCAACCCTTCCTTCTACATTTATAAAAATGTAGAGCTACTATAAGGGTTACTCATATGCTATGTAAGTCATATGGTAGTTAATGAATAGAGGAAAAACTTAATATAAGGTCATTACCTTAATCAACACGTTTTTTCTCCCTTTTTCTTCCTCAAACTTCTTTCTTCTTTCTTGTTTGAGTTGGAGCACGAGTTTGGCTATGGAGAATGTAGATTTCTGGGAGGTTTTCTCTTGCTTGAAGGGTGGTGGTCGAATGAATGGAGGTGGTGAGAGCGGATGGGTGGCTTTTGTCTTGTTTGGACCAATGAGTGAGGAAAATGGGGTCATGGGTGTACCTTTGATGCTCATCACCTCACCTCTCTCCTTCCAAGTCAAACAGCCTCACATTTGTATACTCTAGCACACAAAAATGTGGGGTGGCCCCCACTAATGTGGGAGGTCATCCCTTTGTGTCCCGATGTGTACAATTGCTCCCGAAAGTTGTATTTTTCGGACTAGTTTAAACATATTTTATTTTATCGGGTCAAATAAAATATATTATGTGCTCTTAATCATAATGACATTTAGAATGATTATACATTCCCCAACTTTAATTTATAAGTCTCCGAAATTCATTTCGGGTTGTTATCTGTTAAATTACCAATACTGGTAATTGGGCCTCAATTGACCAATCGGTCAACTCTGGGCCTTTCCATGGCCCAAATGAAATATCCACCACCATATAAATGTTATCTAGATCAAGATGAATAAAATATATGGTCTCGGGAATATTGGGAGGTCCTCGCTCCCGCTGTGGGGCCCCGCGTGCAAATTTACTATTCACGCGAAAGAATTAATAAAAATTCACAAATTCGTAAATTCATTAACCCTTCCATAAGGTTCAATAAATTAATCACTTAAAGTTAAATATATTTGGGGACGGTCTTCCATCGACTGCCATCACCGATCTTCCAGGGTCACAATTGTACACTGACTGCTTCTGGAGCTTTATTTAGTCTGCCATTCTGACGTAAGACAAAACGAGATGGAAATGAAGGTAAGCTGCCAACCGGCGATGGTGGCGAGCAACGAAGGTGCGGACCTGCAGTGACGGTGGGTGCTAAAGGTGTGATTTGCAATGCTTCAGAAGGCATCATGTTTCGACAGCGGCAATGTGATTCGAAAGCTGCAGAAGACAACGAAAATGAGGCAACATGTAGGAGGAGCCCGTACAGCCTCGCGGAGCAACAATGATGGAAGAGTTTGAAGATGGAGGATACTTAGTGATTGAAGCGAAACGGCGAGAATGAAAGAGAAGATAGGGGTAATATTAGATTTAGTTGATCTCCTTTTTGTCTAGTTTTAAGTGTGGTTTTTGTTGTCCATTACAAAGCATATTGTATTATTTATGTCATTTTTTCTCAATAAAAATGATGCAAAACTATTTTCCACTAGAAATTGAATCATTTAACCCATCAAGAACTAATATTAAATGTCAAATAAATGACTTCATTTGGAAATAGCTTTTATTTTATGATTTAACATCAATTTTTGATGTCTTAAATGAATAGATTTCTAGTTGGAAACTGACTCCACTCTATTTTTGCTATATATTCAAAGAACAGTATTATTAAAAGTACATTCCAAATACTTATTACTAATTTATAGTTACATGGTTGATACTTTAAATTAAAGTTATTTTGTCTTAAAGAAATGATGACTTTGTAAATCCTAAACACCAGGATCAGCCAGCACTAGAAGAAGGTAAAGCAGTGATGAAGAAGAATGAGAGTGGGGAAGAGAAGGAGCAGTGCTTGAAGTGGCTCGACTCGCAAGCGCCAGGATCGACAATATACATCTCCCTGGGAAGCTTGGCGAGGCTCACGACAGAGCAGATGACTGAGTTGGCTCTGGGGTTAGAGCTATCAGGGAGGCCCTTCGTTTGGGCGTTGGGGAGGGCAGACGAGCAGTTGGACGCATTTGAAGAGTGGGTGTTGGCCGATGGGTTCGAAGAGAGGACCAGGGGGAGAGGGGTGCTGGTCCGCGGGTGGGCCCCGCAGCTGCACATTCTCTCCCACCCTTCCACCGGAGGGTTTTTGACACACTGCGGGTGGAACTCCACGTTGGAAGCCATCTCAGCCGGAGTGCCCATGCTAACATGGCCGATATTCGCGGAGCAGTTTGTGAATGAGAAGCTGGTGGTGGATGTATTGGGGGTCGGGGTCAGCCTCGGGGTGAAGGTGTCGGCTCTGTGGGAAGGAAAGGAGACGACGGCGATGAGCAGAGTGGTGGTGAAGAGGGAGGAGGTGAAAGAAGGAGTTGGTCAACTCATGGAAGGAGAAGGAGAAGAGTGTCGGAGGAAAGTCAAAGAGCTAGGGAGAAAGGCCAAAACGGCGGTTCAGAAAGGTGGTTCCTCCCATCTCAACTTGATGTCTTTGATAGAAGACATTTCCTTATTTAGCTCTACAAAATCATGAGATTCCCACATA
The DNA here is from genome assembly GCA_945859915.1 of Cuscuta epithymum. Classification (NCBI taxonomy): domain Eukaryota; kingdom Viridiplantae; phylum Streptophyta; class Magnoliopsida; order Solanales; family Convolvulaceae; genus Cuscuta; species Cuscuta epithymum. The sequence goes on from CAMAPF010000198.1 coordinate 752,553, forward strand.
CTACTAGTTCAATAAATCTCGTTTTGATTATTTAATGAATCATTCTTGGCTTACACAAATTTTATACACATATTGTATACACCCTTTCTAGTTGTCTGTTTAGAATGCAACTTCTGAACGAATTGCCTATGTAGTCGGACAATTACTAGAGTACGTGCGTACACTACATGTGAACAAAATATGTGTACCAACAACATTTGTGATATTTGATAGATTATTCTAGAATAAAGTTATTCCATGCTTCAGAGTTATCACCAAAGCGGCGGTTCAGAAAGGTGGTTCCTCTCATTTGAACTTCATTTCTTTGATAGAAGACATTTCCTTATTTGGATCTACAATATCATGAGATCACACGTATGATTATTTCTATAAATCTCGTTTTGAGACATTGTGCATAGATATATTGGACATCAGTGTGCTGAGCAAAAATGATGTTACTCCCTCCGTCTCACTAACAATGGGACAAGAGAGAGTGATACGCAAATCTATACAAAGTGGTTTATGTGATAAAATAAGAATAAAGTAAGAATGATTTAGAGCCATACAAAATTTACCAAATAAGGTACGAGACAATCTTAGTGAGACGGATCAAAAAGGTAAAATGAGACAATCTTAGCGGAACGGATGTAGTACTACCTCCATCCCAAATTTATTTTCAAAATTGACTTGTTCTTGGTCAAACAGTTTCATTATATCACTTAATCAAGATGTCACTTTTTAATTAAATTCTAATTTAGAGTTTGCAACTTTAAAGAGATTTTAATGTCATTTTTGAATATGTAAATTTTAATTATTAAAAATTGATTTATTTATCAATATGGGGATTTAAATTTAACATTGATTGATCAAAAAATGTTGATTTCACAAATCAATTTGGGACGAAAAGAATATGTTTTTCACACCCTAAACGCTAATAATATCAGCATGTTGGGCTTGAAAAGCTGGTTAACAAACAGCCCCATCGCTTAGAATAAAGCTATTCCACGCTTCGGTATTATCACTTACCAGTTTAGTTGGATGTTAATTATTTTTAATTTAAGTGTCTTTTTGCTAATAAGGATATTTTATCTTAGAATGATGTAAATTCAATTCAATTTGGTGTAATAACAACCTATTGTAAATTTGTTATTAATTATTAAATGTCTAAAGCTACTTTCTAAAAAAATAACTTCTATAGAATGTAAGAAAGTACATTCTTATTAGAAAGTAGATAATTATTAGTTATTAAAATGTCTAAAGCTATTTTCTTCTATTGTACATTTTCTTTCGATGGTATTGTAAATTTGTTATTAATTATTAAATGTCTAAAGCTATTTTCTATTTGTGTCAAACTATAACTATAATTTTTTAGAAGTTTTAAATAATACAAAAGCTAGAAGATAACGACTTGTGCCTAGTATGAGAAAATGGGATAATTTGAGATTATATGAGACGTTACTTTTAGTCATTTAGAGATCCCAACTCACAATTAAAAAAATTAATTCCAAAAGCTACTTTCTAAAAAATATCTTTTATTTTATTAGAAGTTCTTAACATTGTTGCGTCAAACTGTAAGGATGTTTTTACTTGGACTGTAATTTGCCCCAGACCAGACTTGGATAGTTATAAAAATACAAAGAAACCAGACCTTACCAGACCAGACCAGTTCAGACCAGACCAAAACAGATCAGACCAGACCAGCAAATTACAGTCTAAGTAAAAACATCCTAAGTATCATTTTTCAGCAAAATTCACAAAAATGATCTCTACTTTTATGGTTTCTATAATAATAATCCCTACTCAAATTGTTTATAAAAATTATCCATACTAGCAATAGTATCCATAAAAATAAATTAGATAGAATTCAAATTAATGTCCATTTAATACTCACAAGCCCTACCTCCACTTTCCCATGCATTCACCATTCTCCGTTTCAGGCGTGGACTCGGTCCGGTTCAGGCTCGATCGGGCCGGCGGTTCAGGAATGGGGGGCCCGGAACTGGCCCGAGTACTCCCTGAGTCTGGTTCAGGCCGGGCCGGGCCTCGGGCCTTAGTTATTTTTTTTCCCCCTTTTCCTAGTTAACCCCCCTCCCCCTCCCCAACCCCCAAACCACCCGAAATGGCCCAAAATACCCAGCCCAACCCGAAAACAAAAAAAACGAAAAAAAAAAATTAAAACGAACCAGAACCGGGCCCGAGCCTGCCGAGCCGGTTCGTGATTTAGGGGGCCCGAGCCCAAACCGGAACCCAAACGGGTCGGGCCTACCCGGACCGGTCACTGACCGGGCCACCCGGCCCGAGTCCACCCCTGCTCCGTTTCAATTCACACTTTTATGTTTTAACCTAGAGAGAATCACATATGACGGAAATGATGTTGATATTAAATGAATTTTAATTTGAATTTTAACTGAAAATAAGAGTCGGGAAGAGAAAATTGGGAACAAGGATTGAGTATTAAACGGACATTAATTTGAATTCACCCAAATTTATTCTCATGAACACCTTTGCTAGTTCGAATCATTTTTGTGGACAATCTAAGTAGAGATTATTATTGTAGAATCCCTAAAAATAGAGATTATTCTTATGAATTTCACCTAATTTCTTAGAAGTTTTAAGTAATACAAAAGATAGCGACTTAAAACTAGTATGAGACCAGGGGCGGAGCCAAGGGGGGGTCAGGGTGGTCAGCCGACCCCGCTAAAAGTTCAATAATGTAGAGCTCTGAAATATCTTCGATTTGATATATTATGGATCCCGTAAATCATTACGAGTAAAAAGCTATGACTTCTGGAAAAATCAGCACCATTTTAACTTGAAATAAGCAAAATTTGATGTGTGACGTTCATTATAATCTTAAATTTAAAAAATAAAACAATTTATTCAATCATTAGTTGTGTGAACATTATGATACATTACATATATATCAATACATTAACTGAAAAAGGCTCAGTAAACTATCATTTATCTCAACTACATATGAAACATTTAATTCAAGTATTGTATAATAGTTATCCATCATTTTAATACTGTGTATAATTAAACTCCGACCCCCTCACACACTTTTCTGGCTCTGGCCCATTATGAGACAGTGGGATGATTTGAGATTATGAGACTTTACTTTTAGTCATTTAGAGATCCCAACTTGCTGAGTAATAAAAACAGATAAAGGGCAAAATGAAACAACCAATGCATTTCCTATCTCACCTAAAACATCGTGTCAAAGCAAGAAAACATAATTCGGGAGTGTGGTCTGTGGAAGTGCTAATGTACTACGTTACTAAATGATCAATCCTTTGTTATACATTTTTTTATTGCTATAAATGATTAGCCTAAGAATTTTACTTCTTCCAGACTAATAAACTACATTACAACAGCTAAAGATAACATCAACCAACTACGCAAGTCTAAAGTTAAATTAAATGTTAAGTAAACAGATAAAGAAATGGACAAAAATAAGTCAAGGCGCAACAACTGTTGAATCTAAACTAGAGCCTTGAACCTTTTTCAGTTTTACAACCCTAACAACCTGAGGTTTGCAAAACCTTCTACGTCACAACTTTAAGTTTGTGTTTGTCTTCCACTGAAATACTTGCGACAGTACCTGTACATTTTATGCCACATACTGAAGACAAACCTCATGTAGTCATGTCGCATATCAGAAGTTCCACCGATCTAGTTGGGTCTTGGCTTCCGCCATGTCTTTTTGAGCCTTCTTTCTCCGATAAAAGATTGGGCAATCTCGACTGCAATGACAAAATTAACCATTTAGAGTCAGTCTCCCGAAAACTGAGAAAATAATGTGTTGTGCTGTTTACAGTGAAAAATATATGATCTTGCAGATAATACTTGGATATAATGCCATGAATGGAGCACAGGTAGGGAAATAAATAAGTAATAAGTATGACTTTGAAGAATATCAACCTAGTGCACAACACATCCTGATGAAGGGAGCCTTGACACTCTTGACACTGTGTCCACAACCGCCCAAAAAGCTTCTCCAGATCAGCCACTACAGTTGGTTCAGTTAATAAACTGTTAAATAACCTAAACAGATTTCCAGCATATTTCACTGTACAAAATAGGTTTTGTCCTGCACAAATAGTAGGCCATCCATACCGTTGGCGACTGATTTGCAATAAAGTTCAGCTTCCCTTCCCTTGCAGTGTTTGCAGAGAGTCCGATCAGATTCACTGGTTAAATGCACAACAATTAAGTAGTCAACTAACACTTCTACTTTCTACAATGGAAAAAAAAAATCTGTTCATTTAGACAAAAATTTATTTATCTGTTTCTGTTTAAGTACGGGTTGGTATTGTGTGTATTTTAAAATTATTCAAGTATGGTCTGATGTGGTCTGTTTAAACATCTTGTGACTTGTTCTATTTAAGCTTGGTCTGGTCTCTTTAAGTGTAGCTTGGAGCTGAAATAATCAAATAAGTCCAAGTGAACATGTCCTTATACAATCAGAAATAGATTATATGATCATGAAAGTTGAACTGCCAGAAGCAAAGAAATCTAATGATCCACCATCCAGGGAGGTTGAAGGACATTGTGTAATAAACTAATGATCCTTGTCATTGTTGAAACATACCTAATTAGTGCTTTGCAGCCAAGGCAAGTTAATTGTTTTTTGGCAAATTTCATTATGCCACTATTGGAAGGAGTAGAAATGGAGATCGATCTGGTATGGCTTCCTTGCAGCAGCTCTTTACTGGCATTCTTCAAGATGGGCTCAAAAATCCTTAAAAGTGGCTGCACCAAGTTCAAAATCATCAGCTAAGCTTAAATTTTGAGTAGAGTAAAATTACTTATGTGGCCAACTTACCTTGCTAATCTGATTCTCAAGATAGTAATGTGGATCTATTGGGATGTTGTTTTCCAAGACATATATAGGATCCTCTGACTTTTCATAAGCCTGTATGTCACAAATTAAGCATGATTAAAACTAATGCCACAGAAATGTTGAACACTTAAATGAGCTCTAGTACTAAATTACTTGGATCAATTACCTTGGCTCCTTTAGCACCCTTAATAATGACATAAGGTACTCTATCACCCATAGTTGGAGCCGTAGCAGCATCTCGCTGTTAACCAAAATTTTCGACCAATGTCACATTCACACAGCTAAAAGGGTATGATGAAGAGGAGAAATGACAAAAAAGGATTGATGTAGAAGCTCAAATTGCAGACTTCTCAGTCAAATATGTTCCTTCCAAGGTTCTAGTCACGAATTCCCTAGCTGGTTGTTGGTGTTCTCATATATGTATGTCTTTAAGTTTTTAGACTAGTATTATGCGCGAATGTTTTAGGTGTAACTAGCAGCAGCACATGATAGGAGCTCAGCAAGTGATAATAAAGTAATGATATTCAGCTACAAAAATCCAAAGGTTTTTCTATTGGCAAGTATACAACCACAAGTCTTGTGCAAATAGATATGTTAATTGTTAAACTTATTATACAATGCTAAATGTTCAGAAGTCATGACAAACTGGGGGGTAATGGAACATTTTATTAAAAAAAAAATGTTATTCCATTAGGTTAGGGTAGGCCAAAGGTTACCATATATTTGATGCAATATAATATAATAGCGTACACAAATTTTAGATGTTAACAATAACAAGGTCAACAAAAACTGTTAGACGTACTCGAAATACTTAGAAGTCTAAAAAAACTATTTAAAACCAAAACCAGAAAAGCATCCCCATTTCAAGCAGATTTAGATTCACCTGATGTCCAAGACACGAGAGCACCAGAGTGCTTTTAGCATTAAGATTGGTCACACAAAACATTGAATTTTAGGTCACTGTGGAGAGAAAAAGGGGCAAAAAGCAAGATAGAGGCAATAATCTATTTACATTTGAATTAATGACCAAGTACAAGAATTACAACTAACCTTGCGCATCCGCTCTGCAAGTTCAACATGAGCTGTCTTCACTTCATAATCATCTCCTGTTTTTGTAAGGCCCTTTTAAATACAAAATGAGCAATTAATGTCAAAGGTAAACAGTAGCTTCTACGCAGTGTAATATATATGTGCGCTTATGAATTATGACCTAGTTTAATTGAGGGAAAATGCATTTACCTTGGTAATAACGAGAAGAGACAAATCCATGCGATTCATTAGAAGATCAGAAATAGTATTTTTAACATATTGAACAGCTCCAGGAACATCTCTATCTATCAATAATTTGTGAAGACTTTCAGTTACAAGGTTCTTGACCAAGAGACAGTTATCCCTACGAACTGTTTCAATTCCTGTGCAAGAGAGACATAGTATCGTCTTTACGAAGGTAACAATTCCCATGGTGAATTAATGGTCATATATATAATGACAACGATGGGCTTGGCTTATCGTTTGTTTAGGTGGGTGCACATGTGTGTGTGGTGGTTGGGATAGGAGTGGGTGGGGACCATTTTATAGAACATGCCAAAATGCAGATTCAATTACCTTTAGCATCCATTTTGTCAAATTTGTCTGGATTAGTCCATAAAAGGCCAGCATATCTCTTCTTGCTAATAAGCAAATATGGATAATAAACCTTCTCAAATTCGAGTTTTATAGGCTACAAAAAGCAAATGTACTACTGTCAGACAAAGTACACAATAAGTGAAAAGAAAGGTCATGGAAAGGACAAGTAGAGAAGAAAACCATCATCATCATCATTACCCCAGTGCCGCAAAGGCTCCCACCTACGATGGGGTAAGGGGGGGTCGGATGTACGCAGTCTTACCCCTGTACTAAAGCACAGAGAGACTGTTTCCGAATGACCCGTAGTGAAAAACGCGTCGAAAATTGCATAGATTGACTGCTACTTCATAACAAGTAGAGAAGAAAACCAAAGAGATAAAATGCAACTCTAAACGGTTAATTACGACTAAAATCAGCAAATGTCAATGTTTTCACTACACTAACTCACAAAAAAAATTGCAAATCAATAAGTACTTTTCTAAATTTTGAACTTAAGAAATTTTTAACCTGGAAAGGGTTTCTAGGTTTAGGCAGACTACCACGAAATCAGAAATAAAAAATCCAGCAGAACAAAGAAATACGGGAGAAGGAAAAGTGTAACTAAATCCCTGAAATTTCTAATTGGTCTTCTACACTTCTCCTCCACAACATTTTTATCAGATTAGGTCTAGGGCATTGAATAGACGACTCCAGATTTTTGGTTCTCCTGCATCTTTAGAAAAGCATTCGTTTTTTTTATTTGAGGGCAACAATATGAAACCTGAACTGGAGGCTGAAGGATATTTTAGCTACCATTTTGGAAGCATGTGCCTTTACATGCAATTTTTAAAGCGAGATAGTGAAAATTGAAAGTTGGAGATTTTTTTTGTTTTTCCTTTTGAAAAGTAACATCAAGAAAATATTAATTAATATCTTAGCAAGCAGTAAATATAATCGGAATGCCTAGAGGAAAATGGCTGAAACAGCATCACTACGTTATACAATAACAGCATCCAAGCCATAATCCCAAAAGAGGTTGGGGTCCGCTAACATGAATCGACATATGACATCAGAAAAGATATTGAAAAAGAATACACTATAAACAAATTAAGAAAGCTCGATCTGAAAGCATAACATTCATCAATTCCTGACCTTAAACAATATAGCTTGCAGCTTGCTACATCTTAAACTAGGTATTGAGAGCATAATATATACAGTTCATACAGTTAAAAGATTCCACTAAAGTTGTTGATAGGACTTGGAAGTTTTAAGATGTAGTTTAATGGTCTGCAATAACGTGTAAGATAATGTAATCAAATATAATTTCTGTGAAAGCTCACATTTCACAGGCAATTGATTACATTACATTGCATGCATCTTCCCAAACTACACCTAAGTTCATCCTAGACCATAAAGCGGTGAAGAAAGGCGCCTTTTAAATAAGTGACAAAAAGAACAAACCATCACTGGAAAGAAGCACTCTCACGTGAGTAACACAATAAATGGAAAAACATTCACTAATGCTAAATCCGCTTCCTCAAGAGTAATAGAAATTATATCAGGTTAAGAATGTCAAGCATCGCAAAAAGGATCATTTCCCTTCAAAATATCACAGTTAATAATAGGGATAATATAACAAGGGTCTAATTGATTAGAAAAGAGAAAATTTCAAGAATTCACATTTGAAATGACAAGGAAAACTATTACATTGATTAGAGGCGTAATTTGGGTAAAATACTATAGCAAGCGAAGAGCAAGCACTAACTTTGATGAATGTACCACTGATGAAATCTGCAGCTTCTTTACCCAAGATCATGGCTTCTTCCACCGTGGGCACACCAAATTGCACCATGACTGAATCTGTATCTCCATATATAACCTGGTACAAAATAAGTGCTTGATGATAGAGAATATCCAGGTAGAACTTATGTTAATAAAAAGGCACCTATCACAAGTGTTACTAGTAGTCTACTATCCTTTCCCACTTAAGATCCCCTTCATCAGCTCGTATGTTACTAAATAAGCACCATGATTTTTAAAGTATTAACATTGTTTAATTAGGAGGATTTTTTAAAATGTTTTCATTCAGTCAAATAGAAGTTGAGTGGCTATTTGAAAATCTCAGAAGGGAAATGTGGTCAGTAAATATGGTAAAGGGAGGGAGGGCATAATACCCATTACGCATGTTCATCAGTTTAAGCTTAAGAGAATTTGAGGTTGAACTGTTTAAGAAAGAGGGACTAAATAGTCACTTAATTTTCTATGGGTTGTTAACCATGCAAAAAGCATGAATTTATAGTGTGACTACAATCATATAAATACAATATGCAAATGTGTCTTAGTTTAAGCTCAGCTAACAGGTGACAATAAAGATTGATAATAATATACCTCAGCATTGTGTTGGTAGCCCCCAAGTACCTTAAACTTATCTTCAACAAGTTTCTTAGTGTGTTCAATCATCTGACGCCCTTTTAAAACATAGATACTTTTGTAAGATCAAGTGAATTTGAAAAAGAATATTCTGCAGTTGTTTTGAATTTATTGTGCAATTCCATTCTAGACATGGTAAGATCAAGTGAATTTGGGAAAAAAATGGGGGGTAATTTGAGTTTGCACCCCATATTATTGTCTAAATTGGACTTTGCACCCCGTTTTTAAAACTCTTCGTTTTTGCACCCCAACCCCATATGAAAAGACAAAAATGCCCCTCCATTAATAATTCTGTTGACCTTCAACATATTCCTGATTGAGGGCATTTTTGTCTTTTCATATGGGGTTGGGGTGCAAAAACGAAGAGTTTTAAAAACGGGGTGCAAAGTCCAATTTAGACAATAATATGGGGTGCAAACTTCAATTCTTATGTACGGAGTATTAATTATGCGCTTCCATGGATAAAACTGATTATAAAAAAAATAAAGTTAAAGTACCATAGCTTGTCACACTTGAAGATATTTCTAGACATGGTAGCTGGCCAATGGTAGCTCCAGTAAACCCATATACAGAATTTGCACTAATCTGAAACCAAAGACATTAAATGGCTCACACTGTTACTAGTTGCATGCTAGAAATACAATACCAGCTTATGAGCCATGCAAAGGGGAAAAAACTATACTGGCTGGTATATATAACTAAGCTTGACATGTCTAACCTTCAAAGCCAGTTGACGTCCATCTAAAACAGCTTTTTCAAGAGGATCCTTTGCCTCCTGAAACAAAACTATATGGTGTTACAGGTGTGGTTGGGAGATAAAAAAAAAAAAAAAGAACGATAAGTATGATAGTTGGAAAAACAACTCAGCTTCCCACCCTAGGCAAGGAAGTGTCCGTCGGTTCCACCGAGCGCACAAGAAGAAGTATTCTCCAGAAGATTGATGATTTTATTCATTAATATGGAACTTCTATTTATACTAGTCCCAAGAGTCTTGGTTGTCTAGTATTTAGAGTAACACTAATTCTATTACCATAATTTTATTAGGAAATAAACTAAAATAGAGTATATCTACTAATAGGAAACTGCAACTAATAATATCCTTAGGAAACTAACACCTAATACTTTAGGAAATTTACTTTAGGAAACTAATAACAACCTTAGGAAACTAACACCCAATACTTTAGAAAACCTACTTTAGGAAACTAATAATAATAATAATAATAATAATAATAATAATATTAATAATAATAATAATGAATAATAATAATAATGATGATGATGATGATGATAGAAATAATGAGCTTCTTCTTTCCATATCATTATTCCCCTCTTGAACATCAAGCTTGTCCTCAACTCCTCAAGCTTGAAGCTAATAACTCATGACAACCAGTCTTTCCACGATCAAACAGCATTATTATATGATCAATCATCACCATGTTGGTTGTAGCCGCATGACTATTAGAGTATTAGTAATGGACCAGTGTCCCAATATCTGGCCAAATTCATCAAAATTTCCTCTTGCTAGGAAGATCCATATTATTTCTTGCATCTTGGTCGTGGGCAGCAAATATGCAGGAGGGAAGGATGAAGGTGCCAACACTGGTTGTTTCAGCTCCACGGGTGATAGCAAGAGTGTTGTTGACAGTGTTAGATTGGCATGTTGCGAAAAAACTTGCTCTGTTGGCAGTGACAAAATTGGCAGTGGTGTGGATAGCAAAGATTGCTTATCCAACAACGGGTGTGGGAACAGTGGAGATGCTGACGACCATACATGAAAAAATTGACCTTTTGGTGGAGGAGCTTCCAGCAATGTCGCCACAAGGGCTGTTGTTGGCGAAGATAGAGAATCATATTGTGAGTGTTGCCTGCGCTCAATAGCTTTTGCCAAACTGATTGCCATATCCACGCTGCCGGGATATTGACATTCCAATGCAAGACGAATGTCATCTTGAAGTCCTGCTGCAAAGAAGTTCACTTGAGTCTGTGAAGGTAAGCCCTCCGTGTGTGCCAATAAACACTGAAACTGGCTAATATACTCATCTAGAGTACCTATTTGCTGAAGTTGGGATAATTCATCTTCCGGTGATGGAACCTCGTAACATATCCTCATAGAACAACAGCTATGGAAATTGAGTTTGGAATAGTGGGGCACAATGTTATTCGCGCTATGGACTCATGGTGGTGTTCCTGAAACTCCCTATTCTCACCCTGGGATCCGGAGGGACTGTTGCTGTTGAAGTCAGGGTGTGGCCCTGCAGATTTACTAGTCAGGGCAGCAAGCTGTGTGGAAAAAGATGTCACGAAATCTGTAATTTTTGCTTCAAGTGATCCTTGTTGCTGGTTAATATCTAGCATGAAGGTTTTGAGTGTCTTTGTGGTGACGTGATAGTTCCCCATCATCCTGGATACTGATACCAAATTGTTACGGGCGTGGTTGGGAGATAAAAAAGAAGAACGATAAGTATAATAGTTGGAAAAACAACTCAGCTTCCCGCCCTAGGCAAGGAAGTGTCCGTCGGTTCCACTGAGTGCACAGGAAGAAGTATTCTCCAGAAGATTGATGATTTTATTCATTAATATAGAACTTCTATTTATACTAGTCCCAAGAGTCTTGGTTGTCTAGTACTTAGAGTAACACTAATTCTATTACAATACTTTTATTAGAAAATTAACTAAAATAGAATATCTCTACTAATAGGAAACTGCAACTAATAATATCCTTAGGAAACTAACACCTAATACTTTAGGAAATTTACTTTAGGAAACTAATACTCCCTCCGTCCCAATTTGATGATACCTTATTTCCTTTTTGGGAAGTCCCAAAATGATGGTACCATTTCCTTTTTTGGCAAAAATATTGATGTTCATTTTCACTTTTACCCTTCTTATTAATTTCAATCTGCAACTTTGCCATCCTATTCTTGCTCCCAACCTTCCTCATTTTCCCCTATCCCTACGACCACCTTTATACTCTGTATGTCCGTCTCCCCCCTCTTGAATAGTTGGTCTCCCAATCTTCCTCCCCCTCTTCGAAAGTTCTAAAGCTCTTGGGATTCGGCGGCCATAGAACTGACAGAAGCAAGAAATCTCATTTTTTTGGTTGGTTGGCAAATAGCAGATCTTAAATCTACTGGTTCCAACCGAACCCGGAAAGATCCCCAACCGAAGGTTGGGATTCGGCGGCCGGAAAGATCCAACCGAGCCCACCAGGTTCTCCATCCAGTTCTTCAAAATCACGGGTGACCCGGGTGTAATTGCCGCCAGAAATTCCACTAGTATGTACCTCGGCCGCCGCAAATGGCATAGATCTGATTAATAGTTTCATACAGTTTCAATGGCCATATGTTTTGATGTAATCTGGCTGGTTCCCTATCCCCAATTTTTGTTTGCTTTGTTCAGTCGAGTCCAATCCGTCAAATATATTTGATTTTACATTTCTAAATTTAAGAATGGTATGGAGTAATGGAGATAGAGGTATGGGTGTCATAGTGAGAAGAAGATGGACGAAGGGAAATGGAAAAGAAAAAGTCAGGGAGTCGCAGTACCTGGTAAAGGAAGAGCAACGCAAGAGAAGAATTAAGGGCAATTCTGGAATTCACATACCTTTTCTTAATCTCCGTGTCCAAAAGAAATGGTACCATCAAATTGGGACGGAGGGAGTAACAACCTTTGGAAACTAACACCCAATACTTTAGGAAACTTACTCTAGGAAACTAATAATAATAATGAATAATAATAATGAATAATAATGATGATAGAAATAATGAGCTTCTTCTTTCCATATCATATGGTTTAGCCAAGGTTGTCACGGGTTTAACCAAGGGCTGGTTCAGTTCTACAGTTCCTGGTTTGGAAATCCAACCTCTAGTTCTAGTTTAATGAGGAAAGATGTAAGTTTGAACAGGTTCTAGTCATATTAGAATATTGCAGCCAGTGAAAAAACTTCTCGCGTTTAACGAAATTATTATTATTAGGCTAAAGGGTCAAATAGGCCCTCGAACTAACTTAAAAAGTGCAAATCACCTCTTATATAGGAGGCTCTGTCCGGCCGTCGCCATTTGGGGCAGTTCCCGGTGAAATTTTTTGATGAAATTTCATGAGCATCTTCTTCTTTAAGTCTAGTTTACTCATACCAAATTTCAGCTAAAAATTCAATCGGGAAGACAGTTAAATGAATTTTTGAAGATAACTGCGCAGTTAAACAACGTTGTACATTTCAGAAAATCATTTGACTGTCTTCCTGGTTGATTTTTAATCTGAAATTTGTTATGAGTAAACTAGACTTAATGAAGGAGATGTTCAAAAAAATTCATCAAAAAATTCCATCAGGAACTGCCCCAAATGGGGACGGCCAGGACAGAGCCTCCTATATAAGGGGTGATTTGCACTTTTTAAGTTAGTTTGAGGGCCTATTTGACCCTTTAGCCTTATTATTAGCCTTATTATTATTATTATTAAGTGATGGGAGTCTGCCCATGATTGGTGGATGAGTGAATCCTCTCTTTTCCCAGTCTGAGCATAGGACTCTCAACTGAATTGTTTTTCCCATGGGATCCATCTTAATTAGGGTTTCGAATTGATAAACATGGTGGGGTTTCATCTCATCAGGTTAAAAGGATTATAATAAAACGTTTGGGGGGGGGTTGTATAAGGAATTGATGGCAATATTTCAAAGTCCACGGATTTTAAAAGTTTAGGTGTATTCAATGTAGACTTGAAGTCTAAAAAAGTCTAGGTGTATTCAATCTAGACTTTTAAAAGTCTAAAAAAGTCTAAGTGTATTCAAACTTCTATTCATTCTTATGGACTTAAAAAAAATCCATGTATTCTCATGGACTTTTAACTCATTCTTAGTACATTAATTCTCTCCAATTGTCTCTTCTCCTCATCAAAGATTTCCGTGGACTTTTTCTTTTGTCTTCTACACGTCATGAGTACGCATAGATTAGTAGATTTTTGAAAATGCATCCAAAGAACTCCTGGAGAAATATAATTCAAGAACCAATATTTGAGTTAAGACTCAGAGATAACAAACACCTTTAAATCCGCTTTTGCCCTTTTACGAGCCCCCAGGAGTTCTTCAAGAATTTCTGGGAGTATTCCCTGAATAAAAGAATAAAATTAAATATGCTAAGATAATAGCAGTCTCCTTGTGATTGACAATGGAATTAAATATAAACAAGGTACTGATTCATTAGGAGTGATACAAAATTCAAAAAAAAATCAATACAAAATAACCTTCTGCAAATTTGATTTGACAAATGTTTCACCAGAAGGAGTCTTGTGTACACACTCCGGGGGGAGGTTGAGTTTGCGCACATCATCAGGGGTTACCTAGACAGATATGGTAACTAAGTTACTATGACCAACTATTTATAAATGTTTCAAGAAATTTTTGTGTTCTTAACAGGAGTCGAAAAGAGCAAGAGAGTGAACTAGAGTCAAAAGGCAAAATACTTTACAAGTGTGCAGTAACACAAATTATAAGCCATCATGATTGATGGATATAAGGATGCAAAATCCAGAGTAGCAATTGGTTTCTCATAGAATCCAGCACGGGGCTCCAGAACCTGTGATTCAGAGATAGAAATCATTGCTACCAACATTGGCGAGTATAAACAAGAATTAACAGTTAACGCAAGCCTCAATGACTTATTTCGTGGGCTATTGTTACACAATAGTAAGTACGTCTAGAGATGTGAATATCTTTAACTTTACATTATTATATTGATGTTGTTAATTGAAGTCAAGAATTTAGTGGATTAAACAAAATGTATATGCTTGGATTTTGTTGTTGTTGAAACAAAATGTATATGCTTACTGTTGCACCCTCAAATGTTCCTTGCTCAGTCCCAGCTTGTTTGGCATTTGGAAGGACGAGATTCTTTTCTTTAGCCTTCCTCAAAAGTTGAGAAAGAACCTGACAACAGTTAATTGCAATTTAAGCATATCCACATCTTTCACTACCGAACGAAGAAATAGAGAATAGGGAAAATTATATACTTAAGTAAATAACCTTAATGCTCTGTCCTCGAGCCAATAGAAATGAAATAGGAACGCCAGTAACTCTAGCCATCTCCACATAGTTATAAATGAACATTAATTTATCCAAAAGTCGTTGAGGAAGATAAGCATCCTGCAGGAAGAAGAAAAACAGGCATTCACCAATTGTAGTCTTTGGCGTAAATGTTCACAAAAAAATGTTCATAACCTTTGACGTAAATGCCAATTGCAATTAAAGATAATGTTATTGAGGCATGCATAGCTATGTAGGCCAGAGTAAAGTTGTTCAAACTACAAACTATACCAATTGTTTCAAAAAGCTATTTTTGAGAGCAACAATTGGAGCAGTCTTTGATTACTAAAAAACATCTAATATAACCAAAAGCTAAGCATTTTTTTTGTCATTGGGATTACTTTCAGGATCAGTGGCGATTTTTTTATGGATTGCCCCCTCTCTTGGCATTTGGCTGTACTTTCTATTCCAGAGAAACAACACTAAGTAGTTGCATTAAGTAGTTGCATTATAATTGCTTGATCCTATCCTAGATTACTAAGAGAAACTTTTCTGTCATAAAAAACAAAAGAGTACTAAGACAGAGACAAATGATAAAAAAGAAAGCTTAGGAGTCCATTTAACTATTAAAGTATACATGCACACAATCCTGTTAAAATTTATGTTAAGATAAGCACATCTGCATATGAGATGAAAGTAATTCAAAGCCTCAAACGAAAGGATGATAAAACCTAACCGAGTAACCCTTCAACTAAACTGACAGGTCATACTTACCTTAAGACAGTATACGGCAAGACGCCTCCTTGTTTCGGAGTTACCATTTTGAAGATCAGATATGATAGAATGATGCACATCCTCTTTCTGAAAGCAAATTAATAACCTCAGAACATAAAGAAAGCAATAAAAACAAATCAAAGGAATGACATGAAGAAGGCCATTGGAAATTATTAGTAACTATAACTCACAAGGAGGTATATAACAACCCCATTCTCCTTAAACCCAATTTGCACAGATAGATCTAGAACTTATTGAGAGTGCATCAAGCAAAGAGCATGTAAATTGGAAAAACAGATCTAAATGGCACAAAATAGCAAATTGGACAAATGCAAAGGAAAGCTGAAGTGGATAGCTAGCGAGTAGTTAAAGAAAAAATTAATGACAATCATATAGGATAAACTTACTACTTTGTTCCAATAATGATCACAAAGGTACTTTCTGTAAGTTTCAATAAAATTCATGTCTGAATATGTGAAAGGTACTATTAATAAGAAGCACGAGCATTGCCTGTTCATTAAGAAAATGTGCTGAGACTGAATTAAGTGAATATGAACTCAATTTATAATCCCTCTGCACAGCCTGCCAATAGAGCATAATATATCAGTCAGACAAAAGTATAAAACCATGAAGAACTATTTTTCGCATGCACTTTCAATGAATTTGTGTGTTTATAAACCTGAATTAAATCAAACTGAACCCTTCCTTCTAAAGTAATTTCTTTACTTTCTCTAGTTCCAAGTTGCCTGAAATATAAAAACACCATAAACATCAGCAAGCATCTCTGAGGAATACCAAAGAGGAATATTTTAAAAAAGGGAGGTAAGTTTAAGCACTGCAATGGGATTGTTTCAATATCATATGGATAAAAAGGGCACCAGGTTAAGTTTTAGTCGTGAAAGTAAATTAACAACTAGAGCAGGCACAAATTATATTGTACATCCGGGAGTACGCATATCCGGTGGTATTTTGAAATTTCTTAATTGTTGCTCATTTTTTCTAAAGGTTGCTCACCTCTAAAGGATCTTATTTTCTTTTCAATCTGCTTAACGCTATGTTTGGATTGAGTGTTAGGGAGTGTTAGTAAAGGAAGTGTTAACAAGTGTTGATGTTAACACCTGTTTGGCAGAGAAATTAAGAAGTGTTACAGGGCGTTAATAAGTGTTGAGAAGTGTTAGTAATTACCTCCCCAACACCCCATTTGTCCACTTTTTTAACACCCCAATTTGGAGTGTGTTGAAGTGTTGACAACTACTGCCCTTCATTTACGGATAAAAAAATTGCCGCATAGGCCTCTCGTTTGGTCGTCCGCTCGTCTGCCTTCATCTTCTGCGGCAATCTCTTCTGCGGAAATCTCTTCTGCGGCAACATCTCACTCCTTGTCAACATCTTCTGCCTTCATCTTAGTTCTCTGAGAGACAGACGTTATATACTCCTTATATGTTTCTACGTTTTGCACTATCTGTTTGTAGATCACGCTTTGCTCTCCATTTATTTTATTGGAATCGGACAATTTTTCATGATATATGGATCGGGTTTTTTTTCACGATTGACTCGTGGTCAACCTTCGATCGATTAGCAGTTTCCATTTTTTTATTGAATTAGTGCTGAGCTAGTGCAATTTGCGCCGGCGTTAGTTTATCGAATTAAGTAGTGTATATACTCCATTTTAAAAGCATGAGGATACTTGTGTAAATTTATGTGAAAACACTTCCTTTACTAACACTCCATTTTTTTACTCTTCCAAACAGGGTTAATTTATATTTAACACTTACACTTACCTTCCCTTCCGGGCCGCCGCCAACACTTACTTACACTTCCATTACTAACACTCTCTGACACTCCATCCAAACACAGTGTTAGTCTATGTTGCACGGAATCATGAAAATCACGAGGAAACGGGAAACGTCATTTTTTACTCGAAAAACAAATGTTTGGAGAGTTTCCAAAGAGTTTCTGTAGAGTTTCCGAAACAGAAATGTACTCTTTTCCGACAATTTCCGTGCTAGTTGCTATATAGGCTTTAGTTGATCCGGTGATACTTTTCCTCTAAAGGGTGCTCATTTTCCACTAAAGGATGCTTTTTTCATTTTCCTTGGAAGAATGCTCATTTGCATATGAAGGTTCCTCAATTTCCTCTAAAAACTGCCCATTTTTGTTGGATGTATGATTATCATGGTACATCCAGATGTACCATATACGAACTGCTGGAGTAGGATGCTGGTCTTCATTTATTAGGTAATACTGAATCTTACATCTCTAGCTCATTTTAAATGCTTAAAAAGTCGGAAATTAGTACATAATACCGGGAAATTTTACTGTACTTTTACACAAGACCAACCCTCCCAACTCCCAAGTCCCCCCAATTAGCTTGTAGTGTGAGCAACTTAAAACATAGGAAGATAACTATACATGAGTAAACATGAAATTCCCGACCCATTATCAAATTGTAAATGTAAGCAAACTTAATTCACTATAAACCTATAAAATCAAGATGCTAGATGCCCTTCATGAAAAAAAAAAAACACAAACTATCACAGAGAAGTTAAAGTTGGAAAGCATTCGGGATAAGCTTGTTAGCATACTGGGTGGAAAACAAGCTGCTATGAGGAAAGTACAATCTTGTTGTATTTCAGGTGATCTTGTGCCGTCAAGAGTCTACGATATTCCGAGAGTGAAAGGGTTCAGTAAGCCGTGGATGACCTTCATTTGGAAATCCTATATTCCCCCTATGTTTTCTTTTACAGTCTGGATGTGTTTTAAGAATAAGCTCTCAACAGCTAGTTCTCTTTGGTTCCTTGAAATTGATGATACATGTTTTTGTCTTGCTGCACCAGAATGTGTAGAGCATCTATTTTTCAGGTGCCCGATTATTAACCAGATCTGGAAGGGGGTATGTGATTGGCTAGGTGTGAGAAACAATCTCTCGACAATGAGTAGTGTCGTTAAATGCTGCAAAAAGGAGTATAGAGGAGCAAGGTTGAGGAGTAAGGCCATAAGAGTGGCTTTTTGTTGCTGTATTTTCACCATTTGGAAGTCTAGAAATTCCAGAATTTTTGAAGGCTGCCCTGCTATTGTTCAGAATATTATTCTGCAGATAAAAGTCCAAACATATAAGATCTTTTATACGTTATACACTTATACCCAATTGATATGATTGATTTTTGAGCCTCCGTTCATACTGTTAGGATGTGAGTGTTTTGTTGATTCTGTTTTGGGGTTGATGGATGTTTGGGATTAATGTTAGCTTGCAAAAATTAAGTTAGAAAGATCTGATATGGGGTTTTCTTTTTCTGCTGTAACTTGTAAGTGACTCTATTGTTTTTAGTATAAATTTACAGTTCATCTAAAAAAAAGAGAAGTTAAAGTGGGAGTTCAGGGAGGGGACTTTCTAATAGTGATCATTTTAGCAACAAAATATCATGGGACCTTGAAGAAAAGGTTGCATCTTTCACACGAGCCCTGCTGTTTCTTATCCGTCCAAGGATAGGAAATTCTGCCATCCCTAAAACCTCAGCTCTCTGCATCCAGGAAAATGTGCCAGTGAATCAACTAAATATAATTAGACATATATAAATGTTGAAATTAGTAAATATTGGCAAGGCGGATTATTAAAACATTGTCCACTCATGACTCACCCGAATGAGATATGGCAAATCAAAGTTGCAGATGTTATACCCGATTATAATATCGGGGTCAACTTCACGTACAAAATCCTAAAATGTTAGGAAGTTATTATACCAAATAAATAAAACTTAAAATAGATTGAAACAGCTAAGAAAACCTTAATTATAAAGCACGCAAAAGCCAAATTCGCATGCCATCAACAGGCAACCAAACATAGATTGCTATTAAAAATCACTTTCAAATTGTAAAGTTTATTTCATCTAGAACAGATGGACCTAAATTAAGAAACTCACCCTCCAAGCTCGTAAAACCTGCCGTTCAGTTTCAAAGGACATCACATCAACCCCAACTATTGGTGCGCAAGAGTTAAGGGTCATAACATTACGCACAAACGGCTGATCCTGCCCTTGTAATGTAACTAGGTTTGCTACCTATATCAAAATGAGAATTTGCATTGGTAACAAGAAGCCAAATAGTCAATACAAGCAGCATATGTTGTGCAACAATTTTCAATGAAATGCATTAGTGTTAAACCTGGATAACAGGATCATGGATAGGTTCAGGAAAGTGACCTTTACGCCCAGCACATTCTATATCAAAACTTAATATACGAAAAGGAGCCATCTTTGAGAATTCTCCTTCAGGTTTATGGCTGATCAAGTCAGAATATCTAAAGAACAATAATAAAGGAAAACACATTGTAACATGAAAATATGTAAACAAAAGAAGCCTGGGGCACGTGTGGGTTCTATAACACCTCATTGGCTCATGTATAAGGATACAGGCAATCGAACTCCAGTTGGGAATAGGATATATTTTTTGCAGATTTCTTGTACTTTCCGACAGGAACTTCAATCCAGTTTCCACCAACAATGCCACAATCAATCATAAAGCGAAGAGCAAAGAGGACATTACTTTCATATGTCATAAAGCTCTTCATACCCAATCCATCAATTTGAATGCCTCTATCAAGTATACCTGCGAAGTTTTTTATTTAGACGAGATGAAAATACATTTTATCGCATTAATTGTGAAAAATCAAGGGAAAAGGTTGAAGGGTAGCACAAACTTCAACACCATTTTAGTCAACCCAATTATGCTGGTAAATGCTAGTTCCTTCCAGATTCATTTTCATTGAAACTAATTTTAATTATTTTACTTATAAAACCATAAATAGAAATGTAGTTGACCAAAGTAATGCACATGAAAACAACACAGAATCTAAAGTATGAAATGTGCCCTCTGGTTTTCATAACCCACATATTGTTTCCTTACAGTCAGGAAATGACTTTGTAACTACCTTCGAAAACAAAGTAGATGATAATAACCCCACTTATTCAGAAAATATAGTAGCTAGTTCATGCCAATTTGACTGTAATATGTATTTTAGCTTACTGACTATAAGGCTCATCCATATCAAACAGCCAGCAAAAAGTTCACTATTTCACCCACCCACCCTATCCAGAAATACAAAAGACTAAAAGAGCACATTTTGAACTTTCAGTAATCAGAATGTGACCCATTTCCACATAGGACTTGGGAGACCAATTTACTTAAACTAGTTGTAATTATTATTTTTAAAAACACAACTATCTACCTTCGAAAATAAAGGTCAAGGAAAGCAACATCCATGTGAGAACTGAGGATATTATTGTATGTGTATTAATGTATTGTGTGTGAGAGGGTGGGTGAGAAATTTCCTTGGGCCACAAATGAAAATAATATCAAGTCAAAACAAAATTCTGGTCCTCTATTACCTAAAAATGGGCGGATTGGATTGATTACAATCAAAAAAATTGTGGCATTATGGTAACTTAAACTTAAATGTGCTACTTGGTAGCAAATGCATCATTATCTAACAAAGAACAACACCTTTAAAAACACTTATATATCAGTGGTGCACTTAAGCTGATATGCAGATACACCTATAATGTCCTTCTATAAAGCACAGTACCTTATTTACAAAATGTCACCATGTTTTTAATTAAATTTTCACTCTTCTATATAAACATCACTGTATATTTTAAAAAATAATAAATTCCAACCATAACTTGTTTAGATGCAAGGCCAAAATTTAGTTTCATTTATTATATGGTAAGATCAATGAAGCATTCTCAATGCCAAAAAAAATCACTTGCTTTTAACTCTCAGATTGAGAAAATGGAAGTGTGGATGAGATTATTTAGGAAGGGAAGAGACAATGTCAATCACATACATCTCAACTTAAAAGATATGGAAATTAACCTTTGGACCGCCGGAGAAGGAGAATGAGAAGAACTTTTTGGTCAGAGAGAATGTTGTGTGTGTGCATATACTTATATGTGCGTGTAATGACTCTTTTAAGCACACTAATGTTCAATTTCCAATCTTTAGATCCATCAAATTATGGAATATTATTCCCCTTATGTTCCTTTTATCCCGTAACACTGACATAGTAATGTTATTTAATCCCATGTGGAATCAAATTTCTATTCCTTTGTGCATTGCATTCAATAAGTCTGCCATTAAAGTTTAGGACAATGATTGCAATAACTCGCCATGTTCACTTATGGTGGAGAGGCACATGATCATTCAGAATTTTATCACCATCACGATCATTTAAACTCCTGGCAAAAAGCCAAAGCACATTCTCATTATCTTTGAGTTTTATCTTAATACGCATACAAGATAATAGAAGAATGAGAGGAAAAAAATGTACTAGTGCATCAAATAGGGTCACTCAGAATGAATTAAGTGGATATACATTAAGTTTGAGGGTAAAAGTTATGGTGTAATCCATTTTCCGGGGGGTAAGAGTTCCAGAATTGATAAGTGTGATTTATGCATGTGTGTACATCAAGGTACACGGATGAACAGGAGATACTAAAAACTAATGCATACCACGACATGTTGTAACCATTGTTGGCAATGCCACTACGATTTTAAGAAAAGGTTGAGAGCTCTGTTGTTGGTAATACATTATACTTTTCCTGTGCACCATTTCAATGCGAAGAACAAATTTAGGGACCCTATTGCTTCTATTTGCCTCTTTCATTCTATCCTGCATATATACAAAAAAAAAAATATTACCAAATAGTCAAGTGAATCTCAAACCATGTTATAGGAAAAGATATTATAGCCAAGAAAATCATAAGTGAATCTAATTACACACATTTATATCTCACATGTGACATACCTCAAGAATTTGGTGAAAACGAGATATGTCATCGGGGCCCATCCCTGCAGGGCAACTGATGTAGAAATATGGTTCAAATCCATGTACATGACAGCAAACACTGTGCCCTGACAAACACCGTCAAAGGAATATTCCTAAAAAGGTACAACAAAGGGAGTAGTGCACTAGAAGCTGAAAATTTTGGTACTATTCCAGCTCATTTTAGGAATGTGTTTACAAACAAACCCACAAGGATATCTCAGATTCAAGTTTCTAGATTTTTTAGAGAACAACACAAATCTTCAATATTTGTAAGAAATCACTAGTGTGAAATAAATTGATCCAGAATAGTGTGCACATGAGAAAGACATGGAGTTTAAACAACCTTCCCTGGTGACTCCAAATATTCTTATAATGGCAGCGGCACCAGAAGATTTGGGCAGCAATTCTTTGTGGCTCTCCCCGATCACATAGTCTATTTCCAGTTGCTGAAATACTATGAAAGAGAGGAATTGCACAAATTTCAGAAACATGATTACTTAGAAACACAACCAATTGGATAACATAAAACTGTATTTATATTTGCAGTCTTATGTTGACTAGAAACTGTAATTAACAGATTGACCTTTCATAACCCTAGACATCAACACTCAATGTAATAATTCCGAATCAGAAAATAATGGATTGTAAAAACGCGGCACAAAGTTGGACCGGTTGAAAGCTAATTGATGAAATAAAACCAAGCAATGAAGTTATAAATTTCGTGCACATTCACTCACTTATGCTTTGAGACTGCGAAAGGTAAGCTTGGGAAAGTGGTGGCCTCTTCCATTTGCAGAGACGCTCAGCGATAGCGTGCTTCTCCTCGAGTTCGCGAAGGACCTGGGTGTCCTCGTCGTACTGAAGCAATGTTTCTTCAAGGAAGATGTCTTCGTCTACGTCCTCCTCCACCGTAGCGTGTTGCTTCTTCTGCTGCTGCTGTGGTGATGGCGTCACCGCCGACGGTGGTCGCTTCCGAGCATTGGCGGCCTTCATAGTTAGCTTGAGCTTTGAGGAATCGACCGGAGTGAAGGAATTGGAGAGAAGTGAGGGAAAGGGTTGATTAGATTCCCGCCACTTCTTTGATCTGTCAGTTCCTTGGGACTGAGTCACTAAGGAGTGTTTGCACACCTACTAAAAAACACTTTTGGGGTGATTTAGAAAAAGTGATTAGTGATAAAAGTTGACGGTGTTTGAGAAAAAAGTGATTTTGAAAAGTAAAAATTGGTAGTGTTTGGTAAAAGTAAAAATTGATAGTGTTTGGTGTATAAAAAGGAGAGAACCACTTTTGACACAAAAGCCGAAAAAAGCAAAAAATTGGTAGTGTTTGATAAATAAATGTTTTTTAAGCCTAAAACTGAGAAGTGCTTTTTTTAAAGCTGTTGCAAACCAAATTATTTCTCAAAAACGAAATTAATCCAAGAAAAATGAAAACGGACCATTTGGTCCTCGTACTATTACGAAAAAATCATTTAAGTTCTCATATTTTTAAAAAAGTCGATCAAATCTTCGAACTTTGTAAAAACGTTCAATTAAATCCATTAGCAGGTTACTCGCTACGTCGACAAGTTATTTGCTGATGTGGCACACATGTAGTAGCCTGGTACGCAATGACTTTGCTGACGTGGCACACACTTGAAAGCGTAGTTAGCCGTTTACTAATGACGTGGTGCAGACATAAACTGACATGTATGCGCCATGTCAATGTGTGACCTGCTGACATGACAGGTAACCTGCTAATTGTTTCAATTGAACATTTTTTTTCAAAGTTTAGGGATTGGTTGATTATTTTGAGTGTGGGGATTTCATTGGCTTTTTGTGATAGTACGAGAAACAAATTTACAATTTTCTCAAAAAAAATATCATACGAGCAATTGTAATTTACCAAGTACCTTGGAGATTAATAAAATCGCATGTGATCTCCCACAAACGGGGAATAAAATCACATGTGATCTTCCACGGAGGAGGTTATATGTTCGAGTCTCATCCCAACCACCATTGATCTCTCAAAGAGAAAGTCGCAAGTTCAAGTTTCATTTCAATCAAGAATGTTAGCATTGTTTGGGCAGATACATAATATGTTTAGGAGGATATTTCAAACCATTTTTGAGTTATTTATATTCATCCAGGATTGTAGCATAATTGACGGGACATCTTACTTACAATTCTATGCTTCTCTTCGTCTCATTTAAATTTTCACTTTTCTTTTTGGGACGTTCAATTTAAATCTTTACATCTTCTTTTTTGGCAACTCATTTACATCAATTGTCCTAATTATCCTTCACTATGCACCCACTTTTTACACTTGATTAGATAGCATTAATTAACCCTATAGGTCAAATGGTATGAAGACATTTGTTCTATTAATTAGTCTCCTAAAATACAGTGTCAAAAGCAAACGTCAAGATTTAACCGGACGGATAGACCATCTCTACAAACTAATAAGGATGAATGAGGGTAAGCCCCTTTTAGGTATAAAAAAAATGTTCGTTGTAACATGGTGTTACGAAGGCTGGTACATCACGCATTCAGACTTGTTCGTTTTGAGTAGCGCCGTTGGTACTTTTGTCTCTTACCGTCTTGCTATACCTTTCGTCTGCATCCTCACTCTGTATTCACCCTGTTCCCACATCTCCACCCACCAGACTCCCAACCTCGAATTCGCCAGCTGCAAGGTAAGTAGACGTCGCTTCTCCCTATTTTCCTTCGTGAATTCACTATTCACATGAGTTACGAATCTTACGATTAACGAAGCACTCCTCGATTCATCTACTGACCCAGTACTCTAGACTTTCTGGCACAATAAAGAGGAGCTCGATTGCTGAACCTCCCTATTTATTCATCTAATTTCTAAACCTCCCAGTAGGTCCGTTTCAACTAAATGCTTCAGCACAATTTTAACGATGTTGAGCAATTAAGAAGAAGCTTATTAATCTTAATTACAAGAGCCGATTACTGCAATGTTGTATGTACATTGAGTTCCAGCATATTTATCTTTCTGTAATGGATGTCAAGATGACAACTTGTGCTTATAGTATTTTGCTATTGTTAAGAAGCACACCAGGTATTTGTGAATTGACCTAAGTTAGAGTTTTTTTTGTTTCTGATTGTTGGATAACTTGATTCTAAGGAAATCATGTGTAGAGTTTAATAGTAATGTCAATTTAAGATATTTAGAAACAGCTTTGTGAAAAAAAGTAAGAAAGCTTTATTTGAATTCACTATTTTCCTTCGTGAATTCACTATTCAAAGAAATGCCTGCTACTGAGATGAACCAAGTCTACCTTTTTAAAGGAATGCTTTTCAAATGACAATAATCGGTACTATGCAATGAAATTCATGTTGACTTGGAGGTATGCATACTCTGCAGGTACGAGATGTAGTGTCAAACATTTCCCATCCTGGTTTTAGCATATAACGGCACTTTTTGCCGTTCTGGTTCCGGAAGGGTGTACTCTTTCGTGTCTAACCAATCATGCAGTTTATTTACACTTTTATAGTTTACTATTGTTGCTGTATGTAAGGTTGGTACCGATTTTTAGCTGCTCCTTTAGAGTAATATTCAATAAGGTCAGGCTTGGTAGATTGAATCGCTTCAAGTGTATTTCTTTATTTCATTTTTCTCACATGTTTTTTAAGGTTCAATTGATTTAGATTATGTGCATTCTACTTGATATATTTCTTGGTAATCAGCCTATTTTTCATATCATTATAGTAGTACAATGAGTTTATTGAGAAAAAATATTTGAAGGATGATGATAGGGATAGGCCCGATTTTTTTAGTTTCTAGCTAAATTTTGTGGGTGTAACCATTCTAATTTCCCCTACATCAACTTCACTTCCTTTTTTTGTTGAAACTCGAGTATATTTTTATTACCTTCTTTTCCCATTTACCCAAAAAAGTATATGTTGTAACTATATACAAATGAAATAAGCTTTGGGATAGTGGGCTAGGGGCAGGGCAATAAATTACTGAGGGGTGCAACTGTGCAAGAAGTGAAGTGTTCTGATCCATTGGGGGAACCAAACTTCCATTGACTTCAAACTGTATGTCTGATCTAGCTAGCTAACAAGATTTTTGTTAGTGAATTAAGTTTATAGATAACTTAGTATTACAATATAATTGATATGCTCAAGTATTATTGATGGTTGGTACTAATATGAAGTACAACAACAACAACAAAAATATAGTTGGAATTTCATAGACTTATTAGATTTAGGCTACATGGTGATAGGTATTACGTTCCATCATATCGCTGATCAAGTGATGATAGGTATTAGTCACTCAACTAAAATTAGTTCTCCTATATATGCTTCTAATGAGACCAAATGAGGTTTCAGTGCCTATATATGTGATATTTGTCATCAATATAGATGACTAATAGTGTGTAGAATATATATACCATAGTAAAATATATATTAGACCAATCCGTTTTAATATTAATATAATAAAACAGACTATATGTATTCCTATTTTGGTGAGCAAAAACACATGAATAAAAGTTTAGATTAAACTGGAGTTTGGAATGCATGAGTCACGAATGTGGAGTGCTTACTACATACGTAGTACAAGTATATTTTATGACTTGTGCTATATGATGACGGGTATTACATTCCATGAATCAACTAAAAATAGTTCTCTTATATAGTTATATTTGACCAGGGCCGGACCCAGGAAGTTTATCTTGGGAGGGCGGTATCTTCAACAAAATATTTTTGGGGAGGGCAAAAATTATCTTTTGGTATATATATACACTAAATTTTTTTCTTGTTGCGGGGGCGACCGTCCCCCTGGGTCTGTACTACGGTCTGCCCCTGTATTCGACTCTAATCTATTATTTCAGGTCTTTGGAATTTTACCGAGTGAGGTTACACTCCCATGTTGCGGTGGATGATTATTAGATGTGATATTGTGAATTGTGATGCATTTACATTTAAGAATGGCTTTATCCATGGATTTTTTGGCCCTTTGTGAGATATATCACAATGACACCTTGTGATACAACTCTATTACACGAACTACCATTCCATTCTATTATATCTACGAAATAATATTGGGCATTTACCCTTCGCGCATAGTGCGAACAAAAAACTAGTATCTATATAAGAGTGAGTGGGGAGCATACATTTACATTATCCGATGTGGAATGCCCTGCTAAAAGGGGCATTGTAGCGACTCTAATCATTCAAGTGTGAGAGACGCTGTAAAAACCTAGTGGCACCACTTCAATTTCATTAATGCATTATTATTAACTTCCGTGGTGCATGATGTATGGCGACGATATTGTATTGCTTGATGAGACGTAATCAGGTCTTAAAGAAAAGTTGGAAGTATGGCGATAAACATTGGAGAACAAGGGTTTCAGACTAAGACGGAGCAAGACAAAGTACATGGAAAGCAAGTTTGGTGGAGGTAGAAGCAGTGATAATAGCGGAATTGCTCTAGATGGTAAGGAGATATCGGTCAACGATATGTTCCGTTACTTGGGCCCCATAATTCAGAAGGACGGTGAGTTAGATGGGGATGTATCCCATAGAATCAGAACAGTGTGGATGAAGTGGAAGAGTGTGTCAGGATTTCTATGTGATAGAGGTATGCCGACTAGACCGAAGAGTGAGTTTTATAGGACATCAATTATGTCTGCATTACTGTACGGCGTAGAGTGTTGGGCGGTGACACAATGTCACATTCAAAAGATGAGTGTGACGGAGATGCGCATGCTACGTTGGATGTGTGGGCATATTAGGAAGGACCACGTGAGGAATGAGACAATCAGACAAAGGGTGGGGTTAGCACATATTGAAGACAAGATGCGGGAGTCGCGCCTACGGTGGTTTGGTCATGTGCGTAGAAGACCGAGTGATGCACCTGCCAGACGAGTTGCGATGTGTGGAGAAGAGGCAGGGAAGAGAGGGAAAGGAAGGTCCAAACAGACGTGGGTTAGGGGAGTCCGAAGTGATATGCTTCTTATTGGGTTAGATTAGGGTATGGCTTTAGAGAGAGCAAAGTGGAGGACGGGTGTTCGTGTGGAGGAATGATCTCATATTATCTTTTCCCCTCGTTCGTTTTTCTTGTTTTTTTTATCCTTATATATATAAACATTATTTTTATCTTTTTTATTTTATCATTTCTACGTATATTCATTTCTTTTTATATTATCTTTTTCATAATAACTTATTTTTTTTATCTTTATTTTATTTCTTTTGCTTTTGGGGGTGATATCATGTATCGATTCATGTTAGCCGACCCCAATATCTTTTGGGATTAAGGCTTGGATGTTGTTGTATTATTATTAACCTCCAAAACGGTTGGTGGTTTTGATTTTTTTAATAAAGTGATACCCCTACAACAGTTTGACGAACAGAAGTCCTCCGGCCATAGTCTAGGTTCTCCTAGTCGAGTTTTTCCAGT
This sequence comes from Cuscuta epithymum, assembly GCA_945859915.1. NCBI lineage: Eukaryota > Viridiplantae > Streptophyta > Magnoliopsida > Solanales > Convolvulaceae > Cuscuta > Cuscuta epithymum. Next base: position 781,432 of record CAMAPF010000198.1, read on the forward strand.
GGAGATTTGACTCTTCTTGTCCGACGTTTTTCTTGTTGTAAGAAGGTCGCACATAAAGCTTTCGTTTGACTCTCTCTTTCTCATGGTTGTTGTCGATCTTAAAGGAGGCGTGAGTGCGGCTACATCTTTTAGAAACGAATCCAAGGTTCAAGAAACAATAATCATATCTTCTATGTAAGATCTAAAACAACGTTGTTTCATTCCTGCCATTGAGAAGGAGATAGAAGGGTTAATTTCCGGCGAATCAACATGAGTACGTAGAGGGTGAAGGGCTAAGCAAGGGAGAAGACATATCGGCGGTCCGCCCCCCTCCTGAACCGTCGCCTTGGAACGGTCGAGATGCTAGGGTTTGGGAGATTTATCAGTTATTTATTTTGTATGGTTTTATTTTCGCGTTTTTTTTGTTGCTCTGTTTTTTGTTGATGTCTTTAGTTTTATGTCTACAATTATGATCGACAAATCTGCTAGATATTATGTCGTTGGAAGGATCTACATGGCCAGTGATTGTTGTGTCACACTCGTTTGGTGGTTAGCGATTCGTATTGCTCTTTCAGAGGTGATCGTCTCTAAGTCTAGCCATATGGGTTGATAGTGCTTGTTGGTCTTTTTGAGTTTGTTGTAACGATTCCTTTCCTAATGAATTTAATATAAAACATTTTGTTTTAATTTGATGATAATAAAAAAGTGTGAGACGTTGTATGAGTTTCCTAACAGCCTAGCACTAGTAATCCCACATCATTTTGAGCAAACTAAAGATTTACTAATACAAATAATTACATATTTATGACTAAAATATAACTTGATTACAAAAATGTGACTAGTGACTAGAGTAGTAGTGAAATTATAGTAACTTATGTTCATTCTTTATACTTAAGTTACCATGACATATCATTGTAGTAATTAATAGTCATATTTTTGTAAATATGTTTTATTTTGGTAATATTTGTGAAAAATCCTTCTAATAAGAATTGCTATAAATTGTAGCAATGTAAATGTTATTTTTCATGTTTATGACAATAATATCAACCTCTTTCTTTTTTATTTGCATTGTATTACTTTAAAAATCTCTTTTGATCATTGGACCAGTTATTTGATTTGGTAAGTCTTATTATCATGCCCATAAAAAAATACTTCATCCGTCCCTAAATAAAAGGTATTGTTTCCTTTTTTGGGTTGTCCCTATATAAAAGGTCATTTTCCTTTTTGCAATCAAAACAGTGTAAAACAGTGTGTCATTCAAAGTATGCATTTTATATAGAGACAGAGGGAGTATGTTTATTTCTTCAAAATTTTTATCTTCTCTTTCATAGTAATTACTACTTTCACTCAGTGTTCTTTAGAGTATCTTCATTCATGATATTCAAATAATCGATTTTTCTAATACACCTAATTGCCACATCATTCTTACGCATTAAATGTTGAATAAACTCAAAACTTAAAATTATTCATCAACAATGATATTCATATAAATAGTTTTTCTATGACATGCATTAAGTGCGTTTTAACTATAATCTACAATAATCCGGGATTTGAATCTTGATACCGAATTTTCTTTTTAAATAATCCATTGATTCCACCTAAATAATCTCTTTACCTCAATGTTAATGTTTGAACTAATCTACCACGTCATCTAATTAGTCTTGAAATAAACTAACCAATGGTTATGCCCTTAGATGACAAACGGCAAAAAATAACAATATATCATTTTACATTTGCACTTTTATATCCTCAAAAACTGTATATATTGAATAAAGTAGCAATTAAGCTCAATCTTGTATAATATATTTTGGACATTTATCTTTGTCTTCACATATCACTATAAAATATTTCATAGTACTCCCTCCGCCCCCCTATAATTGTCCAATTTTTTCATTTTTGGATGTCCCTCTATTATAGTCTCATACTATATTTGGTAACATTTGTGTGACTCTAATTCATTTTTACTTTATTCTCGCTTTATCAACTCATTATCAACCACATAATTCTATTTTTCTTAAAAACCACGCAACTCCCTTCCGTCCCAATAATAGGGGGACAGGTAGAGTAATTATCAATAGAAATCTAAAACGTCTTTTCACGTCCAGGCTTTGTCTATTCTCATCAAAGCTTCAAAGGCTAGAGACTTGGTCTCAACACGTTACCACGTCTTACACCTTTTAGAACATCATTCATAGTTTAGTAATCTCCGTTTCAAAAGTGTGAATCATTAGATTTGACACTACTTTTACAATGTAGAAATACAATTATATTTTGAGTGAGAATAATTATATCCCCTTCTCACAACACTTAACCAAGTTTGACTTTCGTGTAAAATAATAATGTGAAAAATTCCATGGTTGAGATTTATGTAGATTTATGTGGATAAAAGAGAAATAATTTTAAACACAAAATTTTTGGGATAATTAAATGTGGAAATTTAGCAAAAGGATTATGAATTTGGCAAAATCCTATAGAAAATGGTAAAATATATAATAATAGATAAAATAATACGGAATATATAAGGGGGAATATACACTCAGTGAAGGAGAATTTAGTCAAGTGTTCATTTTTTGGAGAGTAAAAAGTAAAAACATGTATCTCACAAAATGGTACAAGTGAAATGATGAGACGTTTCCAGAGCAAAATATTGCACATATTTTCTTAAATTGAAGTACCATTATTTTCTTTCCGAAAAAGCCTTATGCACTCTTCGTTGGTGGGTAGAGAAAAGTTTGATTTTTAATCAAAATGTCAGCACATTATTTTAATCGAAACATTGCACTTTTTTATTTTAAAAATAATGTGTGTGTGTGTGTATAACATGTGTGCCCCGATGTAGATGATTTTACAAGTGAGACAACAATATAAATAAAAAGTTAAAAAAAAAGGCACTTCATCTCGCACAAAAAGGGGCATAAAACTGATAAAAGTGCTATGGAAACATACGGTGATCCAAGGTCGAACCATGAATCCTTTCCAAATAGAAAAGAAAAAGTGAACAGAAATGCGTTATAGTTATATTTGCTGAACTAATCCAAGTTACAGGCATTCTTTCCAATTTTTCAACCATATCAAAACCAGAAAGATTTTTATATAAGGGAGGGAGGTGAGGAATTACTACTTAGCCATCATAACCTTAACAAACTCATCATAGTTGATTTGCCCATCACCATCGACATCGGCCTCCTGGATCATTTCATCAACTTCTTCGTTTGTAAACTTCTCCCCAAGGTTAGTCATCATGTGGCATAGTTCAGCAGCGGAGATGAAACCATTCTGGTCCTTGTCAAAAACTCTAAACGCCTCTTTCAGTTCCTCCTCAGAATCAGTGTCTTTCATCTTCCTCACCATTAGATTTAAAAATTCTGGGAAGTCAATCGTTCCATTACCATCGACATCCACTTCATTTATCATATCCTGGAGCTCAGCTTCAGTTGGGTTTTGTCCCAAAGACCTCATTACCGTCCCAAGCTCCTTGATGGTTATGCAGCCTGTACAATCATACCATGACATTTCCTTCCAGATATTAACACAAACACAATATTTCTACATGATATACGAAGTAATAGGCATGCTAATAGAAACAGAAAAGAAAACCCGGGGAGAAGTATACTTAGTCCTATTGTTATATTGGGCCTAACTCACCCTAAAAAGATCCTAAGAGTGAGGTTTAATTACACTTCAATACAATTGCATACAAGACTAGACTCAAACTTAGTGAACAATGGTTTCAGGATACTTAACACCCCCATTGCCCAAGCAGGATTAGACAGCTAAACAACTGAAACAAGTCATTCTGTTGGCATCAAAGCCTCAAAGGCACGTTTAAGAGTCGTCTATCTTTAGTAACTTTGCCACCTAGGCTCAACTACTACCAAGGTTGTCGGTGGTCACTTTGGGAAATTTATTGTTGCTGTGTTTTTTCAGGGTTGATGTTGATGGACCAAGTTTGGCAATGGAACACCGGTGGCGAGCAACACGGCACTGAGTTTGCGAGGTTCCACCAGAACTGTGAAGGTGTGGGTTCTGGTTCATAAAAAAACTAGATAACTAAATGGATGGAAAAATTGGCCCAAACCAAGTCTCAAATGTGTGGCCCAAGCCACACCAACAATTATCAAACCAGGTTCTTATACCAGCTAAATTGAGCTAAAGGATTCTAAAGATGTGAGGCTTACGTTACCATCAAAGACTCGACTCGACATCTTTAACAACAATAATTATGCAACACTTTAAAGTTTAAAGTATACATAACATAAATTCTAATATTCTCTAAGAAAGATGTCAATTTCATGGACTGAATGGGTCTCTCTACAAAAATGTTATACAAACGATCATCTGATGGAATTGTCTTGTTGAAATTTTGGAAACAGTTGTTTAGGTGTTTGTGTCTTAAAAATAAAGATTCACAAATTATTTTATAGAATTGGAGAAGACCATGATAATGCACCTAAAGCTATGTCAACCATGATAAGAACAACCTTCACAACTTACAAAAATGAAAGGTGTATCAAACATGCATATTGGCATAATATTTTTCTCTAAATAAAGGTGAGCCTATGCTATAGCTACTAAATCCCTTCCTCCACTTTAAAGTTTGATGCTTTGATAGTGCAAGATGTTAGAACTTTGAAATTGGTATGACTTTATGAAGAGATTGTGTTTGTGAAATTAGTAAAAAGAAAATACAAAGTGCAGGTTATTATAAATTAGATCCAAGTTATTAATGGCGAGTGCCATATTATGGCAGATTGCCGAAGTTCTGCCATATAGGGCCACCATAAACTGCAACTCTACACAAATTTCATATGGTGGTCAGCAACATTTCGAACACCGAGACACCGAGTACTTGGAGAGTTGGAGTGCGAATTTAGAACACTAAACATAATTGCCATAATGACTAAACATAATGAACTGTGAAATCAAGTGAGATAAAGTTACTAAAGAGATGAACATTTCAAGTACTTCATAACTACGATCTATTCATCCAGCATCTAAAAAAGTAAAATTATTGATTAATAAATGTGACACGAGGATTAATGCCAGACTATCAAAACAGAAATGAATTGAACCTCACAGGTATTTTGTAACCATGCTAATAAAGAAGGAAATCTCAATAAAACTGCATTAAGAAAGAGAGAATAAAGAAAATGGGTGGAAATAATCTGAATTGTGATAAGATCATAAGATGGATCTATGATAACACCGGGAAAGTTATATTCTATTCTGGACAAAGATGAAATAGCAAAAACAAAGACAAGCAACTTGTACTACTAGCTAGGTCCAAGAATACTAGAAAGGAAAAAACAGCCTAATCCCAATTTTGTTAATTTGAACATGTTGTAGAAAGGTCAAAGGTGAACACCCCCTGAATGTTGAACCACGAAACTTAAAAAAATCAACGAAATCTACACACAAGGAAGCACATTGGTGCATATGACATTCAATTAGAGAGAAATCACAGGCAAGGATAATACCAAAACACAGTTCGTAGACGACACTAATCAACATTGGAGGAAATGGGGACTTGGGGTGCTTCCGATCCCCCAAAAAACAGTATTAAGACTTGATTCTTATATATATGCCCTATATTCTCAGTAAATATTACTCCCTCCATCCCGTTGAAAGGTTCCCGTGGGTAAATGGCACGATTTCAGGCAGTGGTTAAATAAAGTAATTTGGGTAAAAAAAAAGAGGAAAGAGAAAAATTAGAAAAAGTAAACATATAAAGTGAAAGTAATTAAAGGGAGATAAGTTGGGGGAGGGAAATTGTGAGACTTTACATGTAATGACAAGGAAAGAGAAATTTGAGTAAATTATTTCCTAAAATGGAATGAGAACCTTTAAATGGGACACTCAAATAAGGAAAGTGGAAATCTTTCAACGGGACGGAGGGAGTATCAATTCTTATATGTGAGAGCTAGACTTGGATGTTGTAAGAGTGGCTTCAAAGGAATACTGCTAAGGTGAAGAAGAACAAGAGACTTGGATGTTGTAAAAGTGGCTGCCAAGGAACGCTGCTAAGGTGAAGAAGAACAAGAGACTTGGATGTTGTAAAAGTGGCTGCCAAGGAACACTGCTAATGTGAAGAAGAAGAAGAAGAAGAAGAAGAAGAAGAAGAACAAGAAAGCCTTATCTTTTAAAACCCAAGAAAAAACCAAAACCGGTTTGGCCCTGAGTGCTTTAAAAGAATGACTTAGGATGGCATAATTTTGAATTAGGGTTCCAAAATAAATAAAACTAAATATCGAATGTCACTAAAACCAAGTGTCCATCCAAAACCAGACAATTGCAGTTAGGGTTCACTTTTTCTTTAAAAAAGCGCAGTTTTCTTATTTATAACCATCCAAAATAGAGTCAACCGAAACCAGCATGTGTATAGGACCCAAAATGGTTAACCCGATTTAACTGAAGATTCTTTATTGGGGAGACCCAAACTGACTCTACTAGAATTGGCCTGTTTCCACCTCAACCAACCTATCCCGCTTGAGAAAAAAACTCCCAAACCCTTAATTGACATTTCTTCCTAATCTAAATATGTTTAAGAGATTCGAAGCTCGAGACTCGTTTACAATACAAACATTAGAGTACCAAAAATGATATCTAAAAGTGCACAAAACTTGAACTTCTTCATATAATGACTTATAAAAAAGATTGAAAAGAATATTTAATTTTATTAAAAGCATGCTTAGCTTTTAATAAACTTGAAGATACATAGTGGAGTAACTTTTCTCTTCGAATTGATGCCTAAGGAGACCGGGGAAGTTAGATACGACGGGAAGTAAGCTATGTGGGTAGTAAGGGGAAAATAAGAAGGGAATTTTTCGCGAAGATTCAAAAACGGAAAGTTATATCACTTTTTTCATCTTTGAATGTTTCTTTCAAAAACAGACCACCACAAATTTGTTTTCAAAAGTAGACCCATTCACATGTATGAAGCACGCTGAGTCAACGTCAGGTTTGAGCACTGCTGTCCTTTTCACAAAGTAATGCAAAGTATGTGCATGCACTCAATTTCTTTATTTTTAAATAGAAAATGAAAAATTCATTAACTCATAAACAATAATGCTTATAAAATAATAAAATTTAAAAAGGGAATTGATTTTTAAAAAAAAACATAAAACATAAAATAAAAAACAAATTCCAAAAAAAATGGAAAATTGTAGTTTAAATTATAAAAAATTAAATAAAATGAAATTTTAAAAAATTAATCAGAAAAATTAGAAAACGTATAGAAAACCTGAAACAAAAATCTCAAAAATTAACATTAAAAGGTTTGAGACAGTTAAAAATGCGGGAATTGTAAAAAGGTACAAAATACGACTTTGTAATGTAAATTTCTAAATAGTTCATGTAATTTATATAAAAAATATAAAATGTTAAATATATAATAAATTGGAAGTTTAATAAAAAATGAAAAAATATAAATAAATGCGTAAAATTAGAAACTAATTAATATAATCTTTTGTGAAGAAGTAGTTATATTTACAACTAATACGTAGTATGAAACTAATTAGAAACCTTTTTGAAGAAGTAGTTATATTTACAACTTCAAATAATACATATTAAAATAAATTAATTAAATTTGTAAACATTCAAGAAATTTCAAATTAAGTTTATAAATAATGAAAAACTTAAAATATATTCAAAAATTTATAAATATCAGAAAATTATTGTAATTTTAATGAGTGTATAATATAAAAATTCAGAAAATAAAAATGTGAATAAATAAAATAATGAACTTGAAAAATAATTAAATATGAAAAAATTGAATTTTGTAAAGTAATACATAGTATTTCTTATAGACATTTTTTTATAATAAATATTATCGTTTTATTGTTAGCTTTACAGCTAATTGTTTCTTTTTGTTTATAACTCTATTTTTTTTTTTGTTTTTTATTGTTTCTTTATGTTTTGAGTTGTTGTTTATATTCATAAATCCAAATAATCAATTTAGGTGCGTGTGTGTATATATATATATATATATATTAATACATATATATATATATATATATATATATATTTATATATATATATATAATATTATATATTTAAATATATATATATATTTATATATAACTGAATTAGTTTTCATTGTTATATTAATAATAATTAACTGAATTCTTTTGGATCTCCCACATTTCGGGCATTGTGCAGTTGGAGTCCCTGCACTTGCTCTGATCCGACTCTGTTGCAAGTTGCAACTATAATAAAAATAGATGTACTAAAATATTAGGAGCTTACTTATATTGTAAGTTGTTTGGTTAACGATTTAGTTACTAATACTTACAGAAAAAGTATTAGGAGCTCGTTTGATAAATTTTACTTAGTTTTCTGTTTATCACTCTACCAATTTTTTACCACAACAACATCCCAGCTTTATTCGCAAAAATCTTTGGGGTCAGCTAACATGAACCGATATATTAGAGTCAAAAGGAGAAGAAAGGTAAGAAAAATAAAAAGATAAAGTAAAATAAAGTGGATATGATAAAGGTAAATATAAGATAAAAATAATATAAGAACATAAGAAAGATGAAAGATAAAAAGATAAAAGAGTATAAGAAATGTAAAAATAGCATAAATATATAGAAAGGTAAAGAAGAAGAAAAATGATAAAAATTAATTGAATTCTTTTGGATCTCCCACATTTCGGGCATTGTGCAGGTGAAGTCCCTTCACTTGCTCCGATCCGACTCTGTTGCAAGTTGCAACTATAATAAAAACAGATGTACTAAACTATTAGGAGCTCATTTGATAAATTTTACTTAGCTTTCTGTTTATCACTCTACCAATTTTTTTCTGCAACAACATCCACGCTTAATTCGCAAAAAACTTTGGGGTCGGCTAACATGAACCGATATATTAGAGTCAGAAGGAGAAGAAAGGTAAGAAAAATAAAAAGATAAAGTAAAATAAAATGGATTCGATAAAGGTAAATATAAGATTAAAATAAGGCTAAAGGGTCAAATAGGCTCTCGAACTAACTTAAAAAGTTCAATTCACCCCTTATATAGGAGGCTCTGTCCGGTCGTCACCAATCGGGGCGATTCCCGGTGAAATTTTTTGATGAATTTTTTTTAGCATTTTATTCATTAAGTCTAGTTTACCCATACCAAATTTCAGATAAAAATTCAACCAGGAAGACATTCAAATGATTTTCTGAAATGTACTGCGCTGTTTAACTACACATTTATCTTCAAAAATTCATTTGACTGCCTTCCCGATTGAACTTTTAGCTGAAATTTGATATGAGTAGACTAGACTTAATAAAGAAGATTCTCAAAAAATTTCATCAAAAATTTCCACCGGGAACCACCCCAATTAACGACGGCCGGACAGAGACTCTCATATAAGGGGTGAATTGCACCTTTTAAGTTAGTTCGAGACTTCGAGGGCCTATTTGACCCTTTAGCCTAAAAATAATATAAGAACATAAGAAAGATGAAAGATAAAAAGATAAAAGAATATAAGAAATGTAAAAATAGCATAAATATACAGATAGATAAAGAAGAAGCAAAATGATAAAAAATTAGTCCTCATTTGGAGATGCGGGGTATCGATCCCCGTACCTCTCGCATGCTAAGCGAGCGCTCTACCATCTGAGCTACATCCCCTTTTTACCATTTTTTACTAAATGAATTTATTTTCGTTTGTGTGATGAAATTGTACAATAGCTAAATATGTGGTTTGTTTTGCAGCTTTTGCTGCTTGGATTGGCCAAAAATCTCTATGTGAACTATCTCTGGTATTTTTCATTTGATTTTTCTAAATTTTGTTTATAAAATGCATTTTAATTAACTTTTTCATAATTCAACTAATTCAATTGTTTCCGCCATAATTTTCACTAAGTTTTGCCCCAACTTAAATTCATATTCTACCCAATAGGGCCTATTATCTTCATTGTTATTCACTTATTCCAATCAGGTGAGATAAGTCATAATAATTAGTATTTGTGGCACGTCTATTACTCTGTTGCTATTTTTTTTTAACTATTCTTATTAGGGGTTGGCAAACGGAACTGAAACTATATCAAATCGAATCGAAATCTAATCATATGTAATTTAATTTAAATTTAGTATCATTTCTTCCAAACCGTATTAAACTTAACTGGATTGAAATCGAGAAAAACAAAATAAAACCAAACCAAAATTTAAAAACCAATAAAATATTCATATATTATTAAAAATAGTAAATCCAACCCAATCCAAATCGAACATAACCGAACCGAAACATAGTATGATTTTTATTTCGTAATCATACTTTCAATCCATTGCGAACCGAACTAAATTGAAAACCGATAAAAATATACCAAAATCTATATATCCACCCTAATTCTTTTACTCAATTAATAGGATGACATTCATCCTAATAAAACTATTACGCTAAAATAATGACAAACGGAAGTTTTATCACCATATTTTATGTACTCACTATTATTATTAAGAGTTTCTATATCACTAGATATTTCACCACATTCAATTATTTCAAACATAGGTTGGACATGAAAGGAATGGAGCTTTGCCATACCGGTTACGAGTTCAACTTTTGGGAGTAGCACCTTGTCAAAATGACAATGTAAAGTTTATTCCGTACGCATGCTTGTCGTGAGAGTGTGAGCCTTGCATATGTAAAGTATTGAAAAAATGATTAAAATAGATCATCATCTGTCACCCACTACCTCAAAGGCTCTTACCTATGATGGGGCAGGATGCACGCAGCCTTACCCCTATACTAAAGTACACCGAGATTGTTTCTGGATAACTCATAGTGAAAATCGCGTAAAAAATTACATAGACTGACTGTTGCTTCATAACAAAGAAGCGCACAGAGTTTAGTTGGTTATTTTACTTTATTCCATCAATCCATCATATTCTCAAGCCAAGAAATACTGAGTTTTTGGCTACAATGCAAATGAGTAAAATAGATACTTAGAAAAAATAGATTTGTTTAAAAAATTTATAGTAGTATGCAATATTGTAACAATTGAAATATCATACAATCATTAAATGTACTAAATTTTCATAAAAATTGGACATAAATAAAAAGTTATAACAATTTAAGAAACGGCATGCCATATGCAGGTAGGAAGGAGCGATGTTCACCCTCCTTAGCGGGGAACAAAATTGAACTGCTTTATGATCCTCATATACAATTTTTTAGAGGGTTGCACACCCAATAGATTGAAAAGAGTAAATTACCACTTTTCATCCATAGAATTACAACAAGCCAAAACATAAACACTACTACTATATTTCGAGGCAGGAATCAGAGGTGCTTCCATGCCTTGTTGGTCCAATACAATTTTTTTAAGAAGTCCGATATTTGAGTGCACAACACCTTTAATTTTTAAATTATAGGTCCGATATAATTTATTTCTTATCTGCTTTTGTTTTATAGCGGTGAACATGTCCACAGAAGTGAAGAGTAATGATGGGTCTTGGGGTTCCATAAGAGAAGCATGCCCTGCTCTATAGAATTGTAGAGATTTATAATGCTATAGCCACTCACTTTACATTAAAATTAACAGTGTATATATATGAACAGCATACAATTTAACAGTTTGCAATAGCCACTCATTACTGCTTTTCTCTCAAAAATCGACATACAAATGAAACCAAAACAGAAAACCAAATGGAATAGTCCAAACTATCCCAAGAGCCCTCAGACAAGGCACACCAAAACAAAAAAGAATAAAAAATTAAAGAAAAAGGAACAAATAATTATGTAACTAGCGACTTGCTAGCATGTAATAGAAGAAAAAAAATCAAAACCCAATTCATCATTCTTCCTTTTCCCAGAAAGATTGGTTCACACTTTCTCATTCCTTATCAGAATCACCTGATCTTGTACCCAGTTTTTAGGAGTCTGCATCTCCTTAACATGAATCGTCATGTTTAGGAGCTTCTTGATCAACCTTTTCAACAGATGTAATGAAGTTTGAATCTTTTGAGTTAACTTCACAATCCAGCTTTTCGGGTACATTGCATGATATTTCTTCAGATAAGTTCCCTTCAGTATCCAGTTCAACTTTACTAGCCAATCTATCTTGAGAACATGGGATTTCATTATGTATTAATGTTAAATGTTCATGCAGTATCACATTCCTCGGGCTCCCAGAATCGACAGGCGCCTTCTTGTTATTAATATCAGAATGAGTGGACTGATCAAGAAGGTCGTGTCTTTCACGTTCTTCGTGATCTATCTGCTTAAATGGTGAATCGATATGAAAATGATTATCAAGAAGATCATATTTTTCATTTTCTTGAGGCAACTCAGGTAGCTCAAGAGCCCCTTTGTTTTCATAACTGGATTCTAGATCTTTCAGTGAGCTTGCTTCTTCAACTAGAGTCACTCCCAGGTTGATGTCTTCTGTACTTGAATTTTGGTTCGATGGAGAAGGTCCGAGAACTGGAAATGTCTTTTCATGAACAAAATTGGAGTCTTCTTTTTCTTCGTGTATTTCTTTTTCTTCAAAAAAACTCGGGCTGACAGAGCAGATATTGTGTAGAATGGATAGACTTTCAAACTCATTGGAGAAGCTTGTAGCAACCGGTTCATTGAAGCTGAAATCACCAACAGCATCTAATTCGGATAATATCCCCTCATCGATTTCCTTGATGCCATCTGTTTCGTCATCTACGTGTTGCATGTTTTCATGGAAATCAATTGCTTCCATGAAAAACTTATGGGGTGATAAGACATCAATGTGGTCATCATTTTCAAGTTCATTAAAAGATCTCTCTTTTGTGTCTGTTTGACCATCATCAGCCGTGTGGAGCATTTGATTAAACGCAGGAGATGGTGGAGAATGAGCCTCGCTGTCAACATCTCTCGTTTCTAACACATTTAAATCACTTGCCTTCTTAGGTGATTCCATCAAAATAAGCGGTGTCTCCTGCTTTTATCAGAAGAAGGTAAGATAACTAAGATTTCTACACACAAGAACTATTGCCTCATAACTTTTCCATATATGTGCGTTGACTATTGTTTAGTGGTTTTACTTGATATGTTTAGTGCATTGACTGAGCATCACACCAAGAAAGAAAAAAGATCCTGATCAGGCAAGTGAAGGCATCTGAATCTCTAGCTAATTCACACCCTACCTACAAATTATGTTCATTACTGTCTAAAGTGGTTAAGTCATCCCACATCAAACAAGTACATAAGTGGAAATTTCTTAAATCGAACTAAAACATAACACATCTTTTCAAATAGAACCGACATTGTTTTTTCCCCAAAATAGTCTCGTTCACTCCTAAAATAATTAGCTTCTTCTATTCTTTTATTAGGACTAAAAAGTCATGTTTTAGGAATAAAACATAATTAATCCTATATGTAAACTTTTCCATTTTTACTCATTTTGAACCAATTCCTTATTACAAGATCATTATTTCTTATAAAGTCTTAGGCTACCTCTCTTAATTTGGGGTTTTATCTGCCAACTTATAATATGGTACTAGAGTTTGACAATTTGTTAAGACCTAACGAATAATTTGATTTTACTAAGCCTCAACAACGAGCACAAAGACTTGCAAGATCCATTGAATCAAAGTGTCATGTTGAATGAAAAAAATTATAAGTATGCAATCAAACGTAGATAACGCATTATCATCTATACTCCTCGTCCTCTTTTCATATTATTGGTTTGACTAGGCACAGACTTTTGATCACTTTTTAATAATGCAATTGAGGTTGAGTGGACACGGTACAAAATTGTCGGCTATGCAGAGATAGAATTTATATTTCCTACAAAAAATTATATCATACAAAAAATTTAGGCTATGAATGGATAGAAACATGAAGATTATTATCAACCACAAATAAACGAATTAAAAGAATCTACATAAATAACATACTCCGTAGAAATCTTCATAAAGTAGCAAAAGGTAGAAGAAATAAGATATATCTATTGTAACATCACCAACCTGCACTTCAGTCTGGTCTTTGGAATCCAACAATCTCAATTCATCATCAGACTGAAGAAATGACATTGCTGCAGCAGCACATTTATATCCGGGAGAGTTTGGCTGGGAGCATGTATTAGCTAAGATTTCTTCACTGATTGGAGTAGGCTTTTCCATTTCCTTAATTTCCTTCACTTGATCATCTGAAGCAATGGATGATGAAGATATTTTTTCTGCTCGAGTTGGACTTAGATCATATATAGGCTCCCTGTATTGATGATTCTCATCCACATCTGCCCCTCCTAATGAAGTTTCTGGCTGTGAATGAATTTCAGTTGCAATGAGATCCAAAGTTTCAGAAGCACATCCTTCATGGGCCGGACTTGGTCCCACTTCCAGACCATTCTCTTCACTTTTCCATGACATACCATCGGTCTCATCAGCCAAATTCTGGACTTCTGAATCAATAGCTGAATCGTTTGACTCAGTTTCAGGAATAGAACTAACTTTTGACTCACTAAGCTCACTTGGTTGTCTTTGAAACCGTGGATAGCTTGCTCCTTCCGAGTGCGTATCTTGTATAATTGGAACGAATAATGATGGGCGTACACTAAAGAATGGATCTTTGGCAGTCTTGAACTCTTGTTGGAAACTGTCTTCCATTAGATCAGGCTTTTCTTCACTCGAGTCATAAGGGATATCAAACGGGTTGGTCCTGGAAAGCAAAACGGATGGGGCAGACCCTGGAATGGGTGGTAGTCCTATATCATCAGCAGCAAGATCAAACGGATTTTTTTTGGGAATTGAAATGGGGGAAATGTTGAATGGGATAAGATCACAAACACTTTCGAAATCAATCAAATTCTTCTCAACCATTGTACTCCTCCTGTTCATCCTAGCTCTTCTACGGGCAATGAGGCTTTCCAGCCGTTGATTCCTCTCAATCTCTGAGCTTCCAAGATCCATCAGATTCTTCTCATCCTCCTCCGTCCATATAATCATTCTAGATTTGGTTTCTGCTTGTTCTTTGCGGATTTTCTCTTCTACTTCCTGGTTTTCATACCCGTCGTCTGATTCTGAATCTGAATCATTAACGGGTTGCGGGTTGTTCTCGTCTTCATCCAGAAGAGGATGGAGTTCATCAAGGATCGGGATGATGTCAGCCATTGAAGCATCTGGGGAAGAACTCTCTGCTCCATCCGAACCGGAATCTGAAGTCTCGTCATCATAATCAGCATCCTCTTCTTGCTCCTCTTGTTTTGAATCAACCATCGCCATTTTAGGGTCTTTTTCATCAAATTTAAGATTCCTATCGTCATCTATATTAGGAACCTGTGAGAATCGATGGTGTTCAAAATCCTCCCTATCTATAAGAGGGGAACCAATGTTCACCATCTTAGAGTCATTTGAGTCCGCAGATTTTTTATCAAAATCAAGATTGTGTTCATCCATATTATTATCACAGGAATATGAGGGTTTCTCATAATCAGAATCAAGACTCTCATCATCCATATTAGGAATTGGAGTGTACTTATGCTCTGAAATTTTCCCATCATACAACTCAATACCCCGGGTTTGGTTTTCAACCTTACCACAAAATGGATCATCAAGTAACTGATCTAATATATTCTTATTCTCCTTGAACTGTTCAACAGAATAATAGCTCTCATCCTTCTCAAGAACAGTGGAATTTGACAAAACCCCAGTTTTTAGAGATACTATATGATCATGAACTGTTTTGCCTCCTTCTTCTTCCTTTTCAATCTCAGGTATGTTTGGATTGCCAAAATTCAATAAAGTTCCAAGGAGAACGGCAGTGCAGATAAGAACAGGAGATACAGACACCAACACAGAAAACACCAAAGGGAATGATCTGTACAGTAACGCCAAAAAACAAAACAACCCCACTAGGAATGGATGGCTGGAAACAATTTTATAACATGTTTTGATGGAAAAGATTAGAACTTTCCTCATTTCAACTGCAACATCTGGCAGCTGAACACCCATTTCTTCTTCTTGTCCTCTTTTTCCAGCTCTACCCCACTTTATTTATTAAACAAAATCTGGGAGAATGGGCAATTAAAGAAACACCCCAATCTCTGTTAGATCAAGTCAGACAAAGGAAACAAGCAAAAACACAAGGAACTAATTGAAAGAGATGATGACGATTATTGGACAGTACCTGAGAAAACAAAAACTGATCTTTTCCCCACTTTTAGCGGCTATCAGTCTCAAGATACCTCTTAACTTCCTGCAAAGGGTTAAATCTTTTATGCTGAAATAGAGAGGGTTGGATTGTGTGAAGAAGGAAGCAATGGAAGAGAAAGGTGTGGTTAGAAGAAAAGAACAATGGTGGGAAAGAAAGAAAAGAAAAA
The DNA here is from genome assembly GCA_945859915.1 of Cuscuta epithymum. Taxonomy (NCBI): domain Eukaryota; kingdom Viridiplantae; phylum Streptophyta; class Magnoliopsida; order Solanales; family Convolvulaceae; genus Cuscuta; species Cuscuta epithymum. The sequence continues at coordinate 797,690 of CAMAPF010000198.1, forward strand.
AGAAAAAAGTCGGTCCCATTCCTTTCTTTTTCGCTGAGAGTCCTTTTTCTTTTGCAAGTCTGTGCGCAGTGCTACAGCTTGACCAAGTCCCTTACAGTCATTTCACACTGAGAATTTAGCACTGTAGCACATGCATGGTTGGCCATTTTGGTGATCTATTATGCTCTGTCGTTTGCATGCTCTATATTCCAGGAAGGCTCCCCAAAATAAGCGTTCTGCATTTTTTTTTAGAAAAATGGGAAGTGTACATGTTTTTCATTTTTTGGCTGTAATTTTTTTCTCATCACTCAAAACTTTATCAAGTTTGATCGGTACAGAAAATAAATAAAGTAAAAATTGTGCAGTGACATTTGTATGGAGAAGAGACAAATAATAGAAACCATAAATTGATAGATTAAAAATAAAGTGGTAAAATTTTTATAATCAAAAAATGAAATGTGACAAAGTTTTAAATGGGCAATGCCTATAAATAATTTTTTTAACACCCTCATCCATCCATCAGTCCATTGGATGTCCAACCACAAGCTTTCACACGCCACAGGGCAATGTCTACCTGCAGAATGTTGAACTTCTCTCTCTTATATTAATTTAATTAATATATATAAAATTTAGTAATGCTACTTTGCTTTAATTTTATTTATGCTTTTATTTCTTTCTCTACGAGCTTTTACCATATTTATTTTAATTAATTCATCTTGAGAACTTCTATCTTACAAAGGGAAACGTAAGAATATTACATGAGATACAGATCGGGATCCTCGGCCGCACGACAGAGTCCATTGTGCATCGGACGGCCGAGTAGCGGCGAGGACGGCCTCGAGATTGACAAAAGAGTGGATCCCAAAATCTCCGGTCATTGAATTTTCGATTGGACGGCTGTGAAGAAGCAAGACAGAGGCTCCGGATCCACCATATACAAAGTTTATGGATATACGTAGTATTATGTTTGAAGAATTAACTCAAAAGATACTTTTGTGAGATTTTTATAATTATTGGTTGTTGATGACAGAAAAGATTTTAAAAGAAGAAAGTTGTAACCGTTTGAAAAACCATCTATTATTTGAATTAGTTCTGTATGATATCACAAACCGTTGTGACTAATTAATACTCCCTTCGTTTCAGTTTGGTTGACACACTTTCCTTTTTTGGACGTTTCAAAATGAATGCCACACTTCCCATTTGGTAAACAAAACAGTGTCAAACAGTGCCAAACAGTGTTCAAACAGTGCCAAACAGTGTTCAAACAGTGCCAAACAGTGTCCAAACAGTGTTCAAATAGTGTCCAAACAGTGCCCAAACAGTAAAATTTACCCCTTAGTAAATGTTTTCCTTAAATGTTGACAAATCAAACTATGTCAACCAAACTGAAACGGAGGGAGTACTATCGTACTAACAGCTACAAACTTTCTATCAAATAGATACTCCCTCCGTCCCCGAAATAACTTCCCGATTTGACTTACACACATAGTAAGAAAATAAATTTACTAGAGGTAAATTTTATTGTTTTGACACTGTTTTGCACTATTTTGATGTAGATAATTTGTCATTTAAGGAAATGAGGAGTAAAATTAGGAACATCCAAATAAGGAAGGTGAAAAATTGTTTGAGAGAGGGAGGGGTAGTATAAAAGATAAAAGGTAGTGAATGTGACTTATACCTACCAAGTACCAACCAATAGGCAAACATGTACTATATGTGAATCTAAGGTTGTGACTAAAGTTTCAAGTGAATAACATAACTAGGAATCTAACGTTTTTTTAGACACTCAATGTTACTAATGTCATTTTTATACACTCAAGGTTTCTATTCTTTCTCTGTTTCCTTCTTTTTTGAAATAAATACTCCGTAATAATTATATATGTCCAATTTTGATACTTAAGTGACCATCCCACAATACTATAAATAGGTTTTATTTCAGTAACTTTTAGTTTAAAAAAAAATTCTTCTTTGACTCATTTTTATATTTAATTGATTCATTAAATTGGAGGATATGTACGCAGAATTCCCAATTAAGAACATCGCAAAAGTATAATCATGTATTCATGGTTTAGGGACAATTTGTGCTTTTTTGTTATCAAGTAGTAGTCAGTCAATGCAATCTTCAACGCGATTTTCATTATAGGTCATCCGAAAATAGTTTGTTGTTTTTACGTTGTTGTTATTGTTGTACCCATGGTTTAGGGATAATGACGATTCCAGAACATTTTTCGAAGAGAGCGCGGATCGACACGGGTTGGATTGGGTTTCAAAGAGAGCACAGATTGACACGGGTCGGATTGACTCGTATTCGGTTAGGTAGTTTCAGAATCAGATCATGTACATTTACTAGCATCTAGGTTGGGGTTTTGAAGGTAGTTTCAGAATCAGATCATGTACATTTACTAGTATCTAGGTTGGGGTTTTGACCATTTGGACAGTTCTAAACACGAGCATTAACCTTTTTTAGAGAAACAAAATCAGGGTTATCAGTCTCTTATATAGTCTCCTATACAAACGTACTAGAACCATATTGTTCTTACCTAAATTGAGTGAATTCTATATTCTAACTAGAGTTTCAGATTTTGCTCTTTACAAAGACAAACAATAGAGGGCTAGATTACTATTGTCAAGGGTTAGATTTTAGATTTTATTGTCATTTCACTCTTAAGACTTCTTTCTTATCCAAACCGTTCCTTATATATGTGTGTGTAAACTATATAAATATATGTTGTAAGTTTGTCTTAATTTTTTGAAGCTCTGGCCCCTTTAATTAGGAATTATTTCTAGCTCACCACTGCTTTAGTTATTATGATGGAATTAAGTCCTAATATTGACGAGTTAAAACTTTATTTTAGGCGTTATAACGTTACAACTTACAACCATAAAGCAATATACGTAGTAAAATTTAGATATAATTTTACGTGCTCAAGTTTGATTTATTATGCTTATTGTTAAATTTAGTTAAATGTTTTAACATATATAGGTAGATAAATATGACAGGTTATGTGAAAGAGAGTGAGACATAGTATTATGGAGAACAACAAGAGTTGAATCCTCATACCATGGGAGAAGATTTAACTCGCGTACATCTGGTAAATCGCGCATAAGAAGATGAAACTCGATCGCACACATGAAGATGTAAATCGCGCATATATAAGAAGATGTAACTTCATGTATTATCAAACGTAACTTCAAGAATCATGTATAGATGTAACTCACACACATCAAAATATAGAAAACAAAATGAAAAATATCATTTTTATCAAATGTGTAAATCATACGGAGTAATTTTTTTTCGAAAGGAAAAAGCTTATATTAGAATCAAACGAGCAATACATCATTCAAACCCCAAGACCCAATTCTCTCGCTAACCCAACAATACCAAAAGCCCATCGCCCCTCTCAAGCATGTTCAGACATAAAATAGTCCAACCCATGAAGAGCGGGACTAATCGCTGAAAACGGTGAGAGAAAAGAGGCTATTAGCGGTTGTGACAGCCTGATTGTCTCCACCAAGAAGAAACCTAATCAAAACACAACGACCCACAAAACCCACACCCTTATTGTAAGTAATGATAAATGAAAAAATCGAAAATTGAATCCTGACGAAAAGAAAAATAACAGCAAAAGTAAACATCCACGTGATGGACTTTGAAAGCTTCCATCCTTTCTGCTTCCTCCAATGCATCTCTTATTTGCCTGACAGGCGGGCGTCGTAGCCCGCCTCCTCCCCGTTTTTTGGTGTGCCCGTCTCTACTTCCATATCCTCCTGCGATGCCTTCTGTTCCCCACGATCCACCCGCCTACGCTCCAGTTCCACCTTATCTCCTATATGAGTATGATCTTTCCTCTGTTGCGGCCTTTCTTGTGCCTCCAAGCTTACCATCCCTATTCCCCCCTCTTCTTCTTTCCCCTTCCCTTTACCAACTGGGACGAGCCATTTGTTACCCCTTATAGCTGTGTTACCTTTAGAAGCTCTCAGCTCGGGTCCAAACAAAAACCCTCCACTCCTGCCATTGCCATCGGGATAATGCGGGCAAAACCTTTCTGCATGATTGGCCGATAATTCCACATGCAAAACATAAACTAGACAATTTTTCATACCTAAATTTTACACAAAAATTTTCCCTTTCATTCGATTGAAGAAACAATTTCCTTTTCAGAGGCATGTTCAAATCAATACTAACCCTTAACCTCATGTAAGGGTTCCATTCAAGAGAGAAATTATACTCATCCACCTTGATAAAACTTCCCACAAAATTCCAAATTTTTATAGCATTTTTCACAGAAAAATATCCCATTGGTACATCATGATGAACCTGTAGCCAGAAGTCAGCCCTATTCAGCGGAACCTTCAACGGCAGATCTCCTTGCTTTAACTTAGCAAGAACAATGAGATTCTGATCAAAAGTCCATGGTCCTTCATCCAAAACACGTTTCATATCACTCTCACTGTAAAACTGAAACATATATCTGCATGCACCTATCTCATTTATAGTAACACCTCTAACACGTTTCCACACAGTAGCCATAGTATCCCAAAAGAAAGAAAAACATACCGACTTTTCAGAAGTAATTGTCCCAACCAGCCTCCTCGATCCCTGAAGCCTTAGCCTCCACATGTAGAAATTTATCTCCTTCCTCCATCTCCAATTTGCCATACGCGTTTGCCAATTTCTCCGTATGCGTTCATGTCTGTCATTGTCCTCTCTGGCCCTTCGTCCGTACGTCGTCTGCCTTTTCTTGTGAAGTAAACCAACGTGGAGCACTAAAATCTCCAAAAACAGAGCTCCACAATAGCCTGGTTGAGAAACCTTGCGCTCTTGGAGAAGCCTTCTCGCCTAACCCTGCTACGTAAATAAAACGCCGAGCGATTTGGAGAATCGCCGGCCCCAACCCTAAGCGCAGACCCTATTTGCAGCGCTATCCTTCATCGGTTTGTTCAATACATTTCATTTTCAAATGTTAATCATAATAATCAACCTCAATGCCTTAAAACCCCACTAAAAACATAAAAGAGATTAAAAAAAAGTACTACCTACACCCCAAAATGAAGTTCTCATCACTGTTTACTTGGTCAACTTAAATCTTCTTTATCATTTACTTTATATATCACATTTTATCAAATTTGAATTTTCTTTTTGTGACTTTGTGGAATTTTTAATGTGATTTCTGAATATGTAATTTTTTTACTAAAAAAGAATTCAAGTGTTAACGGGGATCGATTTGCTTTATCGTCGGTCAACCATCGTAAAGCAAAACGGGAATTTCTTTGTTGGACGGAGGGAGTGTTATATAAAAAAGTGTAAGGATATGAAAATCCCAAAAATATATTTCAAAAAAAGTATGAATGTAATTCAAAAATATTATAGAAAAAATAGGGTATGGATGTGAAATGCAAATACTTATTTTATTACCATTAATAATTTTTTTGTCCTAAATCGATAAAGAACAAAAATAGATTGAGTTGCAATTTAAGTTGAAAATAAAGAAAATTAAAATTGCAAATAAATTTTTAATGTTTTGATGGAGGAGAAACGAATTGAATAAAAAGAAGTCAAAGAAAAAGAAAAAGGATGCACTGCAGGAGAGAAAAGAGAGAGTACAAATAACGTAGTACTTTATACGATGTAGTTGAATCGGTATATCAATGTGACGATTTGTCGATTTCACGATATAATTTACAAAAAGAATTGAGTATCTTATTAATAAAATTCTGGATAATAAAATGCAAGAAAGAGATGATCAGATAGGACTAGAAAGAAGAAAATTTGGACTTGCATAGGGGTCGGTGAGCTGGTCATCTGTTCATTGTCCTTTTATCACTTTACCTAATCTCAAAGGTTTGAATTGATTATCATTAAATATACAGCTAGAGTATAGAGTAAGATCTATACTTTTTAAAGTTAATACACTTAAAAAGTTAACAGAATGAGAGAGAGTTGAGTTGACGAGTTTTATATAATAATATGAAATAATTACAAAAATAAAGATGATTTACAAAAATATGATTAGTTACTAGAGTAGTAATGAAATCATAGCATAGTAATTCATGTTCAAGTTTTGAACTTAAGTTACCGCAACACTACGTTGTAGTAACGAATAGTCATATTTATGTAAATAAGTTTTATTTTAGTAATATTCTTGTAAAAAACTCAAATAATATACAGAATATTATTAAAATTAAAACTTATTTACATAAATATGATTATTCATTACTACAACGTAGTGTTGTGGTAACTTAAGCTCAAAACTTGAACATGAATTACTATGATTTCATCACTACTCTAGTAACCAGTCATATTTTTCCAAATCATCTTTATTTTGGTCATATTTATGTAATTACCTTTTATGAATGTTTCAAAAAAAAGTTCTCATTTCAACAAAAAGAAAATTATTTTAAGCAAAAAGTCAGAACTACCCTTACGTTTTATCTACTATTTGCTTGATTTGACAAAATAAAACTTTATCATACATAAATATGTGTGTAGGTCAAATAGGGAACTTCATTTCGGGATGGAGGGAGTAATACGTGGTATAATATATAATGCGTATTTACATTTAAAACATTGTCATTCCACGCTTATAAAATTAGAGAGAGAAATAATATAAATACGCCAAACTTTTAAAGAGTGTGAGATAAGTACACCAAACTTGTAGATGTAATATACATACTCCAAACTTTATATAAAAAGTTATTTTTTCGTGATGACATTATATTTTTTCTTTCTTAAATATAAATTTATTGTGATAAGTACATAATCTAAAATACACCAAGTTTGTATTAGGATGCAATTGACATTTTAAAGCTCCATTTGTGAAATAAATTATAAATAATACGTAGTACTACATTCAGTTCAATCTAATGCTAGTTACATCCTCGTAATTAAATGTTTTGCGTATTTTAAATTATATACTAAAGACCACAAATTTACATTTTTTAAAGAAAAACATATGATAATGGTACTGACATATCTTTTTATATAAAGTTTAGGGGTTTATATATTACACGTGCAAGTTTATGATACTTACTCTACATTTCTTCAAAGTTTGAGATATTTGAATTATTTCTTTCTAAAATATATGATCAAGTTATCTATATGTAATTTGGGCGGTTAATGAACCAAACTTTTTTCAAATTGTTCGAACTCTAATACTTCCTCCGTTCTTTTTTTGTTGCAACATTCTCATGTTCACATTTACCAACACATAATTTTGACCATCGTCATATTTAATTTTATGTTAGTAAAAAATATTTAAATATCGGATTAGGAAAATTTGTAATAAGATGAATTCAACAATATTATTCAAAAAAAAAATTCTCACGCATTAATAAATACTAGTAAAATGCAGTCAAAATAGAATATGTGAATAGCGTAAAATTTTCAATGTTAATATAAATTTCGAACTAGAATACAAACTTAGTTCGAAGTTTGAATAGATTTTCATCCCAGCCCAGACAAACTATATATGGAGTGGGAAAAATAGCACATTTAGTACCTGAAATAGTCACCATATTGAAATGTCAGACCCATGTTTCAGATATTGTAAATGTCACTCTTGAATTGTCCAAATTGGTGTAAATGTGATCCTTTGAGGGGTGAAATGTGCTCCTCGCCCACTTTGGACCACATTTACACAAATTTGGACAATTGAGGGGTGACATTTACAAACTCGAAAATACGGGTCTTATATTTCAATATCGTTAAATTGGAGTGAAATCGCTAACGAATCAAATACTTATACTCCCTCGGTCTCGCTACGTTTTTCTCATCTTTCCTTTTCGATCTGTTACACTAAGATTATCTCATACTAAATTGGATAAAGTTTTTGTGTTTCTAGATTATTCTTACTTCATTCTTAGTTTATCAATTTAATATCAACCACATAAATTCATTTTTCAATCTGGAATGTAGTATAATAATTCGTGCACGATCCAATTAAAGAGTTTAAGTTGTAACACGGTTCCCGAAATTACCAGTAATTTGAATTCTTTAATATATGCAAATATTCCATAGACTAATCATATTAATTAATTCGTTGTCATTTGAACGGTCTAATAAAAACAAGCTAATACGTACTCTCTTCGTCCGATTAAGGTTCCCATAACAATATAACACGATCAATTAGACAATAATTAAATAATGTAATTTATATATATTTTGAGAAATATTTTTTATTGATATAATATAATGAGGTCATTGATGAAAATTGAGATATTATAGATGCATTATTTTTAATATTTGATGATTAAATTATCATTTAAGAGTGTTATTTATTTCTTAAAATAGAAATGATAACTTTTAGTTAGGATATCTAATAAAGAAAAATGAAAACCTTCCGTTTAACGACATTGTTTTTGGCTTTTTGCGTAAACGACTTCTATTTGAAGTCTCTCGAAAATGATACTTTTTCCTCTCCAATTCATTTCATAACCTATTTTCCGTTTCCTTTATTGATCATTTTTTACCCAGCTCCCAATTTTAGATTTTACGCACCAAATGATACAATAATTAAAATAAGGGAAAATTGCATTTTGGTCCCTTAATTAGTCACCATATTGAAATGTTGGAATCGTGTTTTTGAAATTGTAAATGTCACCTGAATTGATATATATGTGTTGTAAATGTCATCCCCGTTGAATTTATTGGTAGTCTTGAATTGGAGATGGATTATAAACGGTGGGGATGACATTTAAATTTTAAAACACATTTGTCAATTCGGGGGTGACATTTACAATTTCAAGAACACATGTCTTTCATTTGAATATGGTGACTAATTGAGATAACAGAAGTACGATTTTCCCTAAAAATTACTGAATATGACTATTTTTGCTATTTTCGCATAGTTTTGTAATATTGTTTTTAAAAAAATGTATTTTAAAATATAATTTTTCACAGTTCAGGAAACTCTACCAATTCAATTTTACAATTAGAATTTCACCAATTTCAACAAATACAGTTAATTTCTCTATGGCCAATTCAAACGGGCTCTTCATGGAATTGAAGAACGACGATGAGTTTCACGCACTCTAAGCCACGCCCATGCGTTGGTCCCCGGATTACATTTCCTGAAGTGTAGCACCACATTGCTCTTACGGAGATGAAAAGTTGAAAACAAATCAAGAATGATTTTAAAAGGTATATGATCATATTGTAATTGTAATAACATAAATTCATGCATTGGCCATACGAATTGTGATTATACAAAACACTCAGATTTGTGAGAGTTAAGAATCAGTAAAAATGAAAAAAAATCTTGGTGGCTTTGTGAGAAAGATTCATGACAGCTGCTGAGGAAATTAAGAAGCAAAAATGGCAGATTCTTGAAGAATCATATGAAGAAAAGGGGTTAAGTTTGTGAGTCGAGTAATAGAGTTTTTATATGTTCATAGCTACTAATGTGTAGTTTTTATACATTCGTTTGTCTCACGCACAAAGAATTGTCTATCTACAGACAACTCTGTAGAATTGTTTGTGGACATGCAATATTTTGTAATTAAGACAGACGATTGTATAAAAGGTGTACACAAAATGTGTACGCCTAGGATATCTCGTGGGTCTAATCACCGATATGGAAGTAAGGCCGTATTGTAAAACCATATAATAGGTCTTGTCAAAACGAGTTCATTTTGAGACTATTATCACTACAACAAAAAAGATTTATAGAGGCGGGTCATAGTTGCCTCTAAAAATAGAAAAGTAGTCTCTAATTACTTTTAGAGACAATTTATTGGTTGCCCCAAAGGTGCCTCTAATTAATCCGTCGCTAAATGATGGTTGCCTCTAAAACTACTTTTAGAGGCAACCCGAGATTTGACTCTAAAACGTATACATTTAGAGGCAATCATATTATCTTGTCTCAAAATATCATTAGAGGCAATAAAATTATTTGCCTCAAAATATCATTAGAAGCAATCACAATTATATTGACTCAAAATGTTATTAGAGGCAACCCCATATATTGCCACTATATATTTTTAGATGCAATTTAATTCATTGCTATTTACGAATTTAGAGACAACAATACGTTAATGATATATTGATATTCTGTTGTCTCCAATAGTTTAATCACATCATTATATATTATTACATGTTTTATCAAATGCGAGCACTTATATTAAAAAATTTGCAATACTTTTTTTTAGTTTTTCAACACATTAAATAAGATTAGTTGAACAATAAATTTCACTATAATTAAAGTCATAACTCGCCATAGAACTTGAATTCATAATAACATTTAGGCTTACAATGAAGTAATAACATAAAACTTTTAAGTAAATTACAACTATTCAATAAATCTCAATAATATACAGGTGGAGCAAATTTAGTGGCTGCTGACTATTCAGTTGAAACCAAATGAAACTAGAGGCCAAGGGAAAATGTCACTTCATTGTCTTCATCTGTTGGCTTTTCCTCACAATTTTCATTGATCTAGCACATCAGAAAAAGAAAACTAGAATTTCATAAATATTAATATAAAAATTACTTTAAGATATGACAATTTTTGGAGGGGATAAAAGGTAAATTTAAATAAGCTGCCAAGAAATGTTAATTACATAATCAGAGGCATTCCCCATCAAGCATTAGCAAAATAGACTAAAGCTTCATGCAACAAGTGTTGCACGAATACAAAAACCTACACAAAACATAAATGAAGTAGTTCAGCAGCAAACTAACTATTATAAATAGTCCAGAAATTAAACTCTAAATAACACACCATGCCAGCAACAAAGTTCTGCCAATCTGCCCAAAACACCAGCAACCAAACTTTCTAACTAGCAACCAAGTTCTGCACATTCACCATAGGGATTAGTAAACTCAAAAATCAATCATGGAAGACCGGTATAGCCTAAATAATATCTTGTACATAAGCACTTTAATCTCCAAAAACAGACTATTAAAAGAGACTTGTCTCCTAGCAAAAACCATTTCATTCCTTGCCTTTCATATTGAATAAACTTCACAACACGGGGCTATACGAACAACCTTGCTTTGGAACCCTGCCCCCATACTACTTTATACACATTTTAATAGGACTCAATAGAATATTGGTTTCCCTCCATTTTCAGCCATTTCCCAAACTCTTGCAAGACAACACTAATGAAGTGACACTTGAAGAACAAATGTTCAGCTGAATCCATGTGTCACTTACCCAAGCCAAAGGATAAATGAATACTTAGGTGGGATGTAGTGTTTCCATATCCATCTCATCCAAGGTTTATTGTGGTTTCTTGTTCTCAAGATATCATACACTTCACTGGAGCATATATTCCCTTTCACGTGGAAAGCATTGAAACAATTAATAACCTCACTTTGGCCACCCAACAACGTGTATAAACCATCTTTTATCTTGACAATTCTGTTCAGAAGGGGTGACACACAATTAATGTGATGAGATGACTCATTAGTTATCATCTCTGGAAAATTATAGACTGAAACTAATTAACACTAGGAACTAACACTAAATATACATACAAAAAAGTCTGACCTTCAAGGATATTAGTAAATTTACAAAATAAATCACAAAACTAACAAATTATATACTATGTAGACATGTAGTCACTAATCAAGTTCTTTCCTTTTAATATTTTACTTTTTGGATTAAATTATACATTCTATTTCATTTCTATAACCTGAAGAATTAGTTATTACCCCGGTAACTCTAATAAAATAAAAGGATGTTAGAAACTTGTCATCATTTAAATTAAAGTTAGACAAACAGGAATATAAGTTTTAACCGTATATGAAAGGATGATATACTTTGATCAAATAAAACTGCCACTATATGAAAGGATCATCTGTACCATATAATCTTACTAAATTTACAACTCCGAGTGAAACTATTTACTGAGATAAAACAGAGCAGAAGAAGAAGTACGTACAAATTAAATTGATGTGTGCAGTTCAGAAATCACTTACAAACTGCTTTAGCTCTGAAAAATGGCATTCCACATTTCATCTTTTCCAATTAGAAGTAGTTCTATCAAACTGCCTTCTCATTAGATTAAGTAAAGTTCAAATTTCCAGAATACCAATTCCACCACTAACACACAGTAGAATAACAAGCTAAAATGGTTAAAAGAAAGAGGAACATACTAAGCACTCACCATTAAGAAGCCTTCCAAATCGATCTCATTTAGAACTGGATTCTCCAAACATATTCCTAAACTCGTCTTCAAAATCGGTCTCATTCAGGCTGCCCTGCGCCGCTCACGAGCAACAAACATCGTTGTCGAGGTCGTACTCCAATTGTGTGGCAGAAGATTGCAGTTTCCAATCGAGGGCCGGAGTCTACCACCGTCGCCGAGGTGGAGCCACGCATAGTAGGAGTCTACATGACGAGAACGATGAAGATTCCACTCCTTATTAGCCGCTCGTAGTAAGATTACTTGCTGCCTTCGAGATTGATGGTGTTTGTGGTGACCGTGATTCAGCTAATCTGGCGTGCTTCCGTATTCCGGCGGTGCTTCAGTGGAAAAAACGAGATCAGGGTTCTGGATGCCATGGAGGAACGGCTGAAGCGTAGGTCTAGGCGTCTAGCGGAGAGATTAATTTGTTTGTCTGATCAGTTTTTTTGTATTTTTATAATTATGTGAGTTTGAGTCTGGTCTGATCTGTTTTGGGACAAATTACAATCCAAGTAAAAACATCCTAAATTCAAAATAGGTTTTCCCAAAAAAAGTCCAAAATAGGTTATATGAAGTATTTCTTAAATTAATTTAGAATTTTCTGATCTGAATTTTATACTAGTAATATTTAATTTAATCTGAGTTGAATCTTTTTTATTTGATCTGATCTGGTTTGAATCTTTATGAAATACTCCGAATCCTTCTGATCTGATCTGAACTTTTCTGATTTGATTTGATTTAAATATTTCTGATTTGAATTGATATGATCAGATCTAAATCTTTCTGATCTGATTTGAATCTTTTTTATCTAGTCTGATCTGGTCAGAAACATTCTGATATGATATGAATCTAATTGATCTGATTTAATATTTTCAATCCGATTGAGCTTATTATTACAATTATATGATTATAATTATAATTATGATTATAGTTATAATTATAACTATAACTATGATTGTGATTATGATTATGATTATGATTATGATTATGATTATGATTATGATTATGATTATGATTATGATTATAATTATAATTATAATTGTAACAATAATCATAACTTTAATTATATATAGCTATAATTATAAAAATAATTTCAATTGCAACTATACTTACAAAAATAATTACAATCATGTTAAGTATCTAGTATAAATTTTGCCTTTAGAAACGAGTTGACATTTAAGAATATATGCTTTAGCAAGAATTATAATAAGATATATACTTTTATAGACAATTACAAAAGTGTGCCTCCAAACAACAGCTTTTAGAGGCAATCATAAAAGTGTGCCTCTAAATAGCTCCTTTTAGAGGCAACCATAAAAGTGTGCCTCTAAATATGACTTTTCAGAGGCAACCAAAAGAGTGTGCCTCTAAATAGCACCTTTTAGAAGCAAATAGAATATGGTTGCCTCAAATCTTCTAAATTAGAGGCAACCATGATCCTTTGATGCAAAAGTAGGTCTTTAGAGACAATAATATCTAAGTTGTCCCAACGAGTTGCCTCTATAGATGAAATTTGTTGTAGTGTATGAACTTAGGATTAATTCATTTTCCTGTTCATTAGTTGATTATATGTTTTATTAATTCACTATTGACTCATTCGCAAAAGAAAACAGTCGAAGTAGTGCTCTAGTTACGGTTTAAAATTCTTCTTTCTTGAGCATAACTTTCTATTTCTTTTAGAATTACTCCAATATAATACAATATTTAGAACCGATCAAACCTTCAGTTATACATTTCAAATTCAGATTATTATTGCATCAAATGAATGAAGTAAATTCCCTCAAACTTTCACATTTTACAAGCCCTCTATCTTTATAATAAGAACTTTAATTAGCATTGGTACGCAACTTCATCTTTATATTCTCTCATGATGTTTCACGTACATTATCACATAGATAGAGGTAGACAAGTCTTAGAATAGGGCTAGATTAAGTAAACACATTTGATAAACTCTTTAACATGTAACAAGTCTTATTCATTGTCGAGCTTTACCTAATCTCTAAAATACTCATATATCTAGATTTTGACCGTAATTGTTTATATAGAATATATTAGTCGATCTTCTACACTCATGCTCCAAATTATTTGAATAATATTGTTGCGCTTCAACAATGTTACAAGACCCAGTACCATCAAGGTTGATATGACTACGCAAATCCTCATTTGTAAACGGTTATGAAGATCCATCCCCAAATCCTTGATGTGTTAGGTAGGAGAACTCTTCCTATATTACAAATAGCACTACTACCTCTATGATGTCATTAAAAGCCGTTTTAACGCATCAAACCGCATTAAGGAGCTACCTTTTTGAGGACTTGCATTGTTTATGAAAGTGGTCTTTATTTTTTTTTAAAAAGGAAAAAGCTTAATTTATACTACATATATATCAAAGAACCAAACATATCCACAGTCCCAACAAGCCAAGCCTCCCTATGAGACCCCGCGTAGCCAAACAGCCTTCTCACTCTCTGATTAGACACGGAATATAATACATCACTCAATTATGAACACAATTAATCTCTAACCATGTGAGAGCTTTGAAGCTTTTACCGACCACACAAGCCGTATCGCTTCCACCTAAAAACTAGTAAAAGTGGTCTTTATTTTTTTTGGGTAAAAAAAGGGTCGGTTATAAGAGTTTTGACATGTATGAAAATTTTATTTCAATTGATAATTACATAAAGCATGTGAGATTTTAATCAAGCTAATCATTTAATGTACTTTATAAAAATGTGACTTTCTAAGTGTTGTAAAAACCGGAGCGGTGATTGACCCGGCGTTCACTCATAACACAACACAGTAGCTTCGCGCCACTGACTTTTCAACCGAGTAATGGTCAGTTTGGTACTCGAAATTGCATAAAAAGTGTCAAATAAGTCCTTATTGTCCGGCCGGCCCCATTTGGGGCGGTTCCTGGTGGAACTTGTTGATGAAAGTTTTTGAGCATCTTATTCATTAAGTCTAGTTTACTCATACCAAATTTCAGCTAAAACTTTAACCGGTAAGCCATTCAAATGAATTCTTGAAGATAATTGCGTTTTTAAGTGCGTAGTTATCTTCAAGAATTCATTTGAATGCTTTCCCGGTTGAAGTTTTAGCTGAAATTTGGTATGAGTAAACTAGACTTAATGAATAAGATTCTCAAAAAAATTCGTCAAAAAAATCCACCGGGAACCGCCTCAAATGACGACGGCTGGACATATCGTACTATATAAGGACTTAAAATACCAATACGGCAATGCGATGCCATTGTGATTGAGCCTGACCGGGAGAAACACCAACCATATCGAAACTCAAACACCAACCATATAGAACCGGGTTTTTTCCCAAATTCCACGGGTAACAAATTTTGCTAGTAAAACAATCTAGTACCTTCGTTCCGCTTCCAAAAACCCTGTCCTAATCGCCTGACTCAACCAATAAATTCTCGTCTCTAGTCCTCCGTCCAGCCGATTTCCGCCCATTCAATCCGCTCCTCGTATATCCACTCTATGGCCGCCACTGTTATGAGGACGGCCTCTGCTCTGAAAGCGCCGCCGTCAGCTTCCTTCAGCACCACCTCTAACCCTTCTGCATTATCGCATAATTTTTCGTGCGTCGTTTCATTTCCCAGTGGCAGCAGACGGAGACGGACTTCCTCATGTCTTCCTGCCCGGTTTCGCATCCACCATCGCTACTCTGGACCAGAAGTTGTACTTCCCGTGACTCGCTCTTCAGGGAAATTTTTGGTTTTTTCTTCAGATGGTGAGGTCGCGGAGACTGCTCAGACAGAACCCCAAGCGCAGGAGCAAGTTCAAGAGTCTGTGGCAGAGGTTTGTATATTACCTTTCACAATGACGCTACGAATTTAAGTGTAGCTCAAATTGACTAATGTTTTTTTGTTCTTGTTGAATTTGTACTACACACTATTTTCGATTTATTGTTTCAGCATTATTCTTGAACTGGAAAAGAAAAAACTGTTTTTTTTAAATCATATTTGGGGCCACAAAGCTGCTTTAAAATTTTAAGAGGGAAGTCTGGACTTTGGATGTCTGGTTTTCATAGGATGGGTATTAAATGAAATGTATGTGTTCTACTCATAGTTGATGTATTTCTTGGGAAAACTTGTACTCCATTCCTTTTGGAGTTTTGCATGCCAATCGCACTATAAGCATTAAAATTTTCCTATGCAGCTATCTAATGTGAAATATTATCGTGGAAGAGCATTAAAAAGGGTGGTTAGAGAAGTCTTATTATGTGAGCCCTTTTTCAGAAAACAAAACAGGTGGGATCACTAATATGGAGCATCCCTAAAACGAAATTGGGACAACTAAATTGATTCTTTTGATACAAATTTGTTTGAGTTATAATCCATAAAATAGTGAATGCCCACATGCCCTAATTTGCAGCTCACATGTGATAACAACATAACATGTAGTTTTTGGTGCATGTTTTTTCCTTATAGTGTTTCTTCTTTTGCAAATATCCTTCTTTAGCTTAATACCCCTGTATGTTGATTATATTGTTATTGACAACATAATGTATTAGGGCAATCAAGATGATAATCCTAGCAGTGATGGTCTTCCAAATGACGTTGAGGCTACAGCTTCTGAGGACATATCATCAACTCTTATTATTGCATTGAAGTCATACAGAGAGGCTTTGGCCAATAATGATGAGTCCAGAATTGCAGAGTTAGAAGCTTTTTTTAAGTCTATAGATGATGAAAAAGTCCAGCTGGAGAAAAAACTGCTGATATTAACTGAAGAGCTCTCAAATGAGAAGGATCGAGTTATTAGAATTAGCGCTGACTTTGACAATTTCCGGAAGCGAACTGAGAGGGAACGACTTTCTTTGGTTACCAATGCACAAGGGGAGGTCGTTGAGAAACTTTTACCTGTATTGGATAACTTTGATAGAGCGAAAACCCAACTCAAAATTGAAACTGAGGGAGAAGAGAAAATCAATAAAAGCTACCAGAGCATCTCTAAACAGTTTATGGAAATAATGGGATCTCTTGGTGTTAATGCTGTGGAGACCATTGGCAGTGCCTTTGATCCTTTGGTAAGTCTCTCAATTTATCCTTATTCCAGAATCAATACTAGTACATCTATGTACAAACATATTCATATTATATGTGTGTAAAGATGTACAGTTGTGTTTACACTCCTTGAGAATTATGAAGCTGCCTTTTTTGCAAACTTTATCAAGTGTCATTTTCATGTAAATACTGCATTGTTGTTAACCATATATCAAAGTGATCAAGCATAAAATATGTTGTACTGACATCACATTTTGCTGGAAAATCTACAATTTTCATGCAATTTCTATATATATATATATATCTGTGATCCAGTTCTACTAAATAAAGTTGGCTTAGGAAACCGATTGGCTCAATGGAAGCAAACTTCTGATTTGGCTCAATGATCTTTCAAATGACTGGTGATCTTTCAAAAAGCTATAAAAATATGGCCATGCTCTTTGATTTCTTGAACACTTTTTGTTGTTAAATCAAATCTTGAATTATTTGAAGCAACATGTTACATCTAGACTAAGTCCAGTTGAAGCAAACTTCAGATTTGCCACTGTTCTTTTGCATGATAACCATGATTTTATAGTATGGAATAATCTTAGACAATTTATTGACAATATATATCATGACACTGAACCCGAAGCACAAAGTTTGCATTTTTTAGTGTTTCACATTTGTATGATAACATTGCTGTGTTGGCTGCAATAGTTTTTGTAACTTGTAAGAGCATGAACCCACTCTGCTGTACTCAAATTCTCAAAAGAAATTCTAATTTTGATGCTAGACATTTTTTCATGTATATATGATCATTCTCTTGTTGGCAGTTGCATGAAGCTATAATGCGTGAAGATTCGATAGAATTCGATGAAGGCGTCATCATAGAAGAATTTCGCAAGGGTTTCCAACTTAGAGAGAGACTCTTGCGTCCCTCAATGGTGAAGGTGTCTGCTGGCCCTGGACCTGCAAAACCAGAGGCATCGAACCCCGGGGAAGAACTAAAGGAAGTTACCGCAGCAGGCGATGAAGGTGATAGTCAGCAAGAGGATACAAACGAGACTGGTTAGGAGAGTAAGTCTGTGATGCAAAATGCCATATCTACCAAAACAAATTCCTTTTGTTTCCATTAATGTTTGTAAGAGTTAAACTTGAACCAAAATGTGCTGTACCTTAAGTTTTGGTCATGTTTACGGGTAATCACGGTGTGCTCGTGAGGAGTTTATGGATACATGTCTCAAAGTCCAATTGATTATTGTTAGTACCAACCATCGGTATAAACATTGTTGTTGCACTTCAATAATTATTAGCCTCCTCGAATTGTATTTTCCAGACCAACTATCATGCTAAACTTTAGGGGTTCTTTGTAACGCTCGGACAACTGTCATATCACTCAGTGGTGGAGCACTGGAGCCAAAGTTTTGTCAAAGGGGTGTACCAAAGGCTACAAATTATTGCACACTTTCTCAAATATAATAAAAAGAACAAAAATGTAATGAATTATCACAAGTTTTCATATGCAAGTGTTGCACAACAAGTTCTATGCATTATGCAATATGTAGGAAAGTAATCTTCTCTTTCATTGTGAAGTTTGTCTCGATAATATTCATTGTGGAATACTGGACGTTGTAATAATTGATAATACTAAAGCTAATGCAATGATGGTACAACACTGACTTAAGAATTTTTAGCTCAATCATTTTCTTAGAATCCTCGGCAATACTTCATAAAGTAGAAAATGCTCCATTCGGGAATTTCCACTCATATCAAAACTCAAAACATTGAGTTGCTCTTTAAGCTCCATGTGCTCAACAATTGAACATCGTATGAATTTAACTCGGCAAGATTAAGTAGCTTTGACTCAAATGAGTAAGTTTCTATTTGACTCATAAATTCACAAGTAAAAAATTATAAAGTTCTCAGGTAAACAAAATACTCATTCACTCCTCTAAAACTTTGTCACCTTTTCTTTTTTGGTTGTCTCCCACTTTTCTTTTTAATCAATTAATTTATGATTCATATCATTTCTTTCTCTTTTGCACAAATTTCAAACACACAATTTTTGATTTATTAATCCATGTGCTGGTCAAACTTGACTAAATTTTGAGGGACAAAGGGACAATTTGCAACTCAATACTATTTACAATCCATTATAAAGCTCTAGATGAAAAGTTAGCTATTGAACTTACTCATTAGAAAATGAATGGAATATCGAATATGTCTCGGAGGCGGTCAGCGGGCAGACCACACGCGGCAGTGTATCGCCGAATCAGTAACAGAGTGATCGACGATGTGCGGTGAGCCGGTGAAGGGCAGAAAACATTCCTACTTATCCATATTTGCAACGCAAGTCGGGACTTTTGAAGTACCTTCACTCAAGAGCGATACATAAGACACTAGAAAACCAAACTATGTCACGATTACGAGAGCGAATATATCTTTCCTTGTAAATGTGCTTAGTCATTTTATAGAAAACATGTGATGGCCAATGGGATTCAACTACCCGAGTCTTGATATACATATAGAAAACATCAAGTCAAGAATTACTCTATGAAAACCATGGAAAATAATAACATCAAGTCAAGAATTACTCTATGGTACAGGTTGGGCTGAATGTCCAACGGATAAATGTTCTATTTGTATACAAGAGTATATTGTACGAAGTATCTCAATCAGTGGAAACTTGATTTTATGGAAGAGTAAGCTAAGAAACAACATGTTGTTACGAGATCAAGTGTTGAAGCGGAGGCGAACTGATAGCATGAAACCAATGCTACTCATGTGAGATGACCAAGCTCCAATGCACAGCACATCTAACCTTGTACTTCACGAGAGCAAAACATGTTGAGGTGATTATCACTTCATTTAAGAGAAGACTTTGAATGAATAAATTATCACAAATTATGTCAGCGTGAGAGATCAGGTTGTAAATGTTTTAGCAAAATATCTTAGAGATCTTAGAATAGAATACATTTGTTACACGTTTGGTACATATGCTTTATATGCTCTAATTTGAGGGGAATGTTGAAACCCCAACACTAATTGCTTTCGACCCAATTCACTTTGTGTAGTTTGCCCGAGTTGTAGAGATAAATATAGTATTGTTGTAACCTTTTAATGCATTTATAATAGGAATGAGAGTTGCATTTCACAATATCATACTCATGAACTTGAAACCATTTAAAATGCACCTTTCTAGTGTTAAAGTTAATATATGCAAATAAAACTTGCATATTCTAAAAATAGATCTAATTTTTATTAAAAAAAATAGTGATTTACGACTTAATACTCTGTATAATAGTAACAAACAGTAAGCTGGGAACAATTATGGGGTATGATGAATAAAAGGAGATATGATTTAGCCAAAGAGACTTCACATAAAAAGGAAGTCAACAATATATTGATGTCCTTTTTCCCTTGTTCTTTCCCCAAGCTATGAATTTAACACCCAGGGGGCAAAGGTCACTACATTTGTTCGAACAGATTACAATCTCCTTAAGCTTTTCTTTCTCGCATCTATTTTCTTTTTTATAGAATGCACATGTACTCTTCTCAAACCACTTTCCTTCTGCACAAGTGCTATGGGGCTAGGATGCAAAGGTATGGATGGGTGATCTAGATGACCCGTCCCTCCTTTCGTATTGATCAGTGACCGGTGTTGGAGAGGATTACAACTCTTCGGCTTAACACTGTCTATTGAGCAGGTGTTAGTTTGTTGATCAATAACATTCAGAGTGATCGTTGACTCCGAAATAGTCCCTGCTTTAACCTTGGGCTTTGGCTTCAAAGCATGAATTCCAGTATAAAGCCTGAGATTCAGAATCAGTAGTAGCAATACAGAAGTCATTAAAGAAACCAAAGCCGATTTGATGAACTTTCTTCCACTTCGCGTTGAATATTACAAATAGTTGCTCTTTGCTATTACAATTTTTGGCATTCTTCCCCATATGAATTCTCAGATAAGGAACAAAGTGCATTTTAATAACTCTACGGTGAGGTAATATTTAAGGCCTTAAGGTGACTTAGGTACATTCTTGTCATTTTTCATTTCTTCTTTTTGCAACACATAAGAATATCTAACGAGTTACCTTAAGGCCTTAAAGTAACTTAGGTATACTCTTGCCTTTTTTTTGTCTTCTCCTTTTGCATTTATCCTTAAATGACATATTGGGGCCAGGAACATTGGTAGGGGTGGAACCACCTCATTAACATAGGAACAGTAACCAGAACTAGCAATACCGGTCCAGTTTCGGGTTTGCTAAAATTGACACTATATCCGGTTCCGATCTGGTCCTGCCTGATTTTATAACTTAAGACAATAAGATTGGAATCAGCCGCAGTCCAGTTCTATTTAGAAGGAGAACCAGAGCCAGATCAGGAAGTAACAAGTTAGGTGTTTCGGGTTAGGGCTTGTCAAACGGTTTGCAATTAAGGAACCGGTTGGTCCTGGTCTGTAACTGGGACAATTTCCAACACCAGGCATTGATGGGGTTTCTCCATTGTGTCCTGGCAGTCCAGGGTTCAAGTTATCTCCTTGCAAAAACAAGGGAAAGTTGGCCTAGATTATCCTTTCCCATACACACTCTCCCAAAGGAAATTGCATAGGAGCTTCAGCATTGGCAATGAATGCCCTTTTCTAATCCTAGATATTACAAACTTTATACAACATCATAACAGAACAAGTAAATTGGTTAGAAAAAGAAGTCTGGTAAAATGATTGAAATGCTCCTGAGTCCTGACCTTGCATGTCTAGCATATTCATCATAGTGATCTAGGAGCATCTTCCCCGCCTGTTCATTTAAAGCCGACTCTGGAAATGGTTCTATCAATAAACATCTAACCACCTGTTGATACCCAGATTAAACACCGTACATATTAGGCAATGGTAAATACAGACTTAACAAATACTCTGGGTAAATAAGACTTACCATTAGCACATGCCTTAAGCCAAGACTTGGACTCCAATCCCTTTTCAGTGCATTCACACATATTTCACCATTGGTTGAGATATTCGGGTGAAAGATTTTGGTCAAGAAAAATCCTAATTGAGAGAAAGAAAGGAAGTAAATACATGATACAAAAAGGTGAAGACAAATCGAAAACTTTCAACATAAAATTATTATGCGTTTGAGAGGACAAACCTTTAGGAGGTGAATGGGGGAAATCATGAGATAATATCAGCTTCATTCGGAAGACACCATTCTCGTATGGAGTTCCAACTTCAATGCAGGTGAAAAACGACTAAGATTTTTTTACCTAAAGACTGATAATAATAGTAACACTTTTTAACGGCGGGTAGATAGGAATGGTACCTGGCCCTTCTATATCAGCATATATCGTGGAGAGGTCGTCATCATTTACACTCACTTCAATGCCTTCAGGTGGAGTTTCATCGAGATTTCTCAATTCCTTTGCTAATTGTTTTATCACATTTGGTGGGAGATTTTCATTTGTTGCCTATGTGAACAAGCCAATGATAAACAAGAGGTAAATGAGTGAAATGATGTTTTTTGCAGGCTTGTACCACAAAGCCACAATGCAGGCAGCAGCTATACAAATGAAATGCCAATCTGATTGTAAAAAAAGGGAATGAGTAAAGTCTACTAAAGTTAGAAGATCACCATTCTGAATGAGTAAAAGAAATCCTGCCTGCAATTCCTGCAAATGTGTATTCTCTGCAAGAAATATGCCAAAGGTATGTCAACCGGCGATTAACTCACAGGGTGTAAACTGCATAAAATCGGCAAACACTTCTCTAAACTGGACCAAAACGCAATACAGTTGACGTTCTTATATAAGAATATTAAGACTCTAAATTGGATCAAAACTGAATACATTAACATTTTGGTGATAAAGGCAATCCACAATCTTATACATGGTATATTACTCCAAAATTTGTTACTCCAGCATTTTAAGACTTTGGGTTTCATGTGATTCTGTGAAGGTTAACATATACGGACAGTAGACATCTGCGATGATGCTTTACATCATTTTATATATTACTCCCTCCGTCCCGCTAAGATTGTCTCATCTTTCCTTTTCGGTCCGTCCTACTAAGATTGTTCCTTACCATATATGTAAAGTTTGAGTGGTTCTAAATCATTCTTAATAAGCATGCCACTCCTCATGCTCAATGTTACATGGGGCGGCGGAGGAAGTAGTTTATTACGGAGTACTACTTATTTTATAACAGAACCAAGTGCAGGTAGTAAAACTTCACTGACTCTTATTTTGAAGATCTTTATTGCAAGGAACATGAAAGGTCCAAATAATGTGATAGACATCTAAGAAGCATAAACGGATATTCCAGTGAATAATGATCAAAGTTATGAATCAATATTAAAAAAAGAGTCCAACTATACATAAATAAATTAGATGTAATGAAGCACCATCAATTATATTTCAAACAAAAGAACTAAAGAAGCACCAATTTAGGAGCAGTAATGGGCGGCCATTATGTCAATATCCATTGGCATTTCAGCAAAAGAAAAAGAGAAAGCATTCCGTATGTATTTAATATAACAAAAACCAGGAAAAACACTGAATGGGCAGATTATTTATTTTGCAAATTGCAGACCAAGAGTACAAGATCACCTCTTTGCGGCGATTATGCGTTTCTTGCTTTGGTTAATTGCTTTGGTTAATTACGTATACCTAGTTCTTTAGATCTGACTGCCCGCGATTCTCAATGAAATTCACTGATCGGTGAAGCAATAAAGAATGGTAACGGTGGCTGTATAGCGTACGCTCTGCTTGCTGCTATATTTTGTTTTTATGGTAGCGTATGAAGAAAGGAGAAAAAATTAATCGCATGTTTGGCCAAGTTGAAAGTGCTTTTTTAATACGTATTTACTCCGTATAAAATAATTAAAAAATTAATTACATATGGAGTAATTACACATTTATAATTAAAATAATAATAAAATGATTTTCAAAAAAGTTATGAAATATGGAGTAATTATATATTTATAATTAAAATAATGATTTTTTTAGAGACATGACATGAATCAGAATATAGATTGATTCATATTAGTCACAAATATATTGAGAATACAACTTCTCATTATAGTTTATATTCAATTTTAAACTATATTCTGACTTATGTATACTATATTTTAGTCACATTCAAATTTATTTTTACAACTCACTAAAAATAATAGATCTAATTTGTATTGTATATGTTAGTTCATTATGTAAAGTAAATATGAGGTAAGATTAATCTTAGTATGAATCAATCAAAATATATGCTTATATGTATACAATTGAATTGTTGTCAGAGACAAATATTGGAGACAAGATAAGCGAGTGGTGTGAAGATGGGGATTTTTATCCAAACAAGACCAAACATACATAGCATTTTTTCAAAAAACAGGACCTACTAGTTTTAGATCGATGAGGATGACCCCCGTAGGTCGACGATGTTGCTAGAACCTTGGTTGACTTTCCCTTGAGCAATTTCCACACATGCTTACATCATTCCTCGGCGGGTTGATTTCCCCTGATCGACTTCTGCTACTGCTGTCGGAATTCGCTATTGTCGACTTGACGTTGATGTCACTAATGGACTGACATTGGTTATGCAAGTTAACTAGTGATCAATTAATTAGGTTAATCATTAATTAATTAATTTAAGGGTAGAAAATTTATGATTAGTCCTAGTTAGGGAAAACTAAACGTAGGGCCGGTCCTTTTTCGGAAGAATGCTATGTGATGGAGAATATTGTCATACACCTCAAGGGTAGAAGACTTATGCAAAGGAACCTCCACAAACGGTTAAGACAAATTCGGCCGAGACCAAGCCCGCCAAGGCCCAGTACCAAACCAACTTTCAAATCATCGAGATGAGCCCAAAACTGCAGGCGAGGCTGATGTCGGCCATGACTGAGGTCAAGACCTAATCTGGCACAGCGGCCACGCTCAGGGTCAAAACTGGCTCAAATACTCAAGCACATCAAAGATAACCTCACTAGTCACTTAAGCCGAGCTTCCCAATCCTTGAGCTTAAAGTGCATATTTGAGCTAGGCATTTCCACACCCAGGATAAGTCGAGCTCTAGGTCTCAGATTTACGTTATGGAATAAACATTTCAGCGTGGGAGTAATGAATGGCACAATGGCTACATCACTTAACAACAGTTGTCATCAGGGTTGATGACACACAAAACGGTTGCAGCTACCAGGGTTGTTTGTATGATTTGCCCAACCATTCTAGTACACAAAGTACAAAGGCCGGTACAAAAGTACCAATAAATCAGAATATACTCTTTGAGAATATACTTTTCCCAATTAGCCTCAGAAAAAAAAAGCGGTCGTCTCCTAGGAATTCCCTAGGTTTATTTCGGCGACGTCCTTGGCGGCGGAGTGTCCGACACTTTGGTGCGAATCTGATTTATTGTAAGGCAAGATGAGTATTATGAGTTGGAATTGACGGGGTTTGGGTAATCTAGCCACTATTCAGGGGGTGACCGACTTAGTTCAAAGAAATCGGCCATCGCTTCTGTTTTTGATGGAGACGAAAGTCGATGGAGGTAGGATGATGGATATACTGCGGCGACAGGGATTCACCTATACACAGGCAGTTGACAGTGTTGGAGCAAGCGACGGTATTGCGATTGGCTGGAATGATGAATTGGAGTTGAACGTAAACTCGGCTAGCCAAAATTTCTTTGATTGCTCCGTCCGGATTGCAACCGAGGAGCAGGAGTGGAGGTTAACTTGTTATTATGCATTCTCGGATACATGTCGACGAAGGGAGGCATGGCAGATGTTGAAGGACTTGGCAGAGAACAACTCTTCACCATGGCTTTTGATTGGAGACTTTAATGATATATTGTATGAATCTGAGAAAAGAGGGCCAGTACAGCAACCCCTCTGGAGACTACGTGGTTTCCGAGATGCTGTATTTAATAATGGGCTAAGAGATTTTCCATTTGAAGGTTTTCAGTGGACCTGGGAGAGAGGAAAAGGAACAGACTACTGGGTTGAGGTTAAACTTGACCGGATCTTGGTCAATGATGATTGGTGGAGCCAATTTATGGAAGCTCGAACATACTATTGATTCGTTTTAATCCTACACTCCACAGCCGGAAGCCTCGACGTTTTAAATTCGAGAACATATGGTTAAAGGAGGAAGAATGTAGAACGATTATAACTAACAGTTCAAGTGCTGGAGATTATATGACGGTTAATGAAAAGATCACTTTCTGTGGGAGAGAGCTCCTTCGAAGGGACAATAGAAGGCCGGAAGGATTCCGTAACCGTATTGTTGCTTGTAAAAAGAGACTTTCTTGGCTTCGAGGTAAATATGATGCTGGAAGTGTGGCCGATTTTACTAGGCTACAGACGATCATATATTCGCTCATGGAGAAGGAGAATCTTTATTGGAAACAAAGAGCTAAGGAATTTTGGCTGAAAGAAGGAGAAATGAACTCCAGATTTTTTCATAATGCTGTGAAACAAAGAAGGAGGAATAAAATTCAGGGACTTCGATTGGAGGATGGTTCATGGATTACGGACAGGGGTCAGATGGAGGATACAGTTCGGGAATATTTTATTAATATTTTTCAGGAACCAGGGTCAGATCAACAGTGGACCGATATGGGGAATTTTAAGGAAATCTCATCGGAGCAGAACGAGAAGCTTCTTCAGCCAGTTAATCCAGAGGAGGTTCGGGAAGCCATTTTTTATATCCATCCGGATAAGGCACCAGGAGCAGATGGGATGAACCCCGCTTTCTTCCAGAAATTCGGGGACATTGTGGGCCCGGAAGTTGTTCGGATATGTTCAGGTATTTTTGAAAGTGGGATTATCCCAAGTGAAATTAATATTACTAATATTGTGTTGATAACGAAGATTGATAAACTAGAAGGAATGGAGGACTGGAGACCGATAGCTTTGTGTAATGTGGTCTACAAATTTTTTTCAAAAATTCTTGCAAATCGGTTGAAGCTCTTTTGGGGGGATTCGGTGGACGAATGTCAAAGTGCTTTTATTCCCAGACGGTCTATTATTGATAATATTATAGTTGCCTTTGAGACTCAGCACTATTTGAAGAGGAAGAATTCGGGGAAAGATGGGTATGTGGCCTTAAAGTTAGATATGAGCAAAGCTTATGATAGAGTGAGTTGGGAATTTTTACAGACAATCATGCAGAGGATGGGATTCAATAGGAGGTGGATTAACTTGATTATGCAGTGTGTTACCACTGTAAAGTATTATGTTCAGTTTGATAATAATTACTTGGGGCCGATCGAACCGAAGAGGGGGTTAAGGCAAGGTGATCCATTGTCTCCTTATTTATTCATCTTAATTGCATAAGGGCTTAGTGCACTTATAAGACGTGCTGAACAGAGAGGGGAGCTGCATGGGGTGGCGGTGTGTAGAGGAGCGCCGCGAGTATCACATTTGTTGTTTGCTGATGACAGTTTTCTGTTTTTTAAAGCTAGGTGCCGAGTGTGAGGAGGTTCAGCGCATTTTACTGAAATATGCGGCTATTTCGGGGCAGCTGGTTTTAATAAATCTTCTTTGACATTTAACTAGAATGTTGGAGAACAATTTAGAGACTTTTGCAATCTAAGCATGTATTTGGGGTTACCGGCACTAGCGGGGAAAAATAAATCAGTTATTCTGAGATATCTAAAGGAAAGAATTGTCAACAGAATAAAATCCTGGAATAACCGCTTTCTTCTTGTGCAGGGCGTGCGGTTTTACTCCGTAATGTGGTTCAATCTCTTCCAAATTATGCTATGAATGTTTTTCTTTTGCCAAAGGACTTATGTGATGAAATAGAAAAATTAATGAATGGGTTTTGGTGGAAAGGCTCAAAATTCGACCAAAAAGGGCTGAGATGGAGAAGGTGGGAGGCTCTTTGTAAACCAAAGGAAGCCGGAGGTTTGGGTTTCAGGAGGATCCGGGAATTTAATTTAGCAATGTTGGCTAAACAGGGGTGGAGGTTGATCACTGAGGAAGGTAGTCTGATGCATCATTGCATCGTGTCTTGAAGGCAAGGTATTTTCCCTCTTCTGACTTTCTACATGCTAAACTAGGCAACAATCCATCTTTTATTTGGAAAAGTATTTTTGAAACTCAAGAAGTGTTAAAAAATAATGTCCGGAGAAGAGTTGGGAATGGGATTGATACACAATATTGGGCAGGCTGCTGGTTACCGGGGGATAATGGGCGAATTATTTCTGATAGACCAGAGGGGATAAGAGATATGAATGTGGCTGCTCTTCGGGATAATACAGGGATAAATTGGAGGCATGAGCGAATAATAATTGGTTCGGTCAGGAAGATAGGAATCACATTCTTAGTATTCCTATCAGTCTGGTTGATAGGAAGGATAATTATTGGTGGGTGGGAGAAAGAAGTGGTATTTATTCTGTTAAGAGTTGTTATAGAATTCCGAGAGGGGAGCAAACGAGTGATTGGAACGCGTGGAGTAGACTATGGGAGGCTGGGGGGTTAATATCCCGGAGGGATGTAAATTATGTGGAGCAGGGGAAGAAAACACAGTTCATGCATTACAAAGGTGTCCGAAGGTCATGGAAATTTGGCATAAGACGGGGGTTGACGTGGGGGATAATCAGGCCGTTTTTGAAGAATGGTTCCGAAGCCATATTACCACACAGAATGGTGAGCAGGGCGGGCTTTTCCTGGCGCTAATTTGGAGTATCTGGAAGTGACGTAATGGGATTGTTTGGGAGGGAAAGCAGATGGAAGCGGCTGAAGTGCTGAAGGTGGCATCTAGAATGATAAACGCATGGAAGGCTGCGCATGACTCCATTGGAAGCAGCGGGAAGAAGCAGCGGGCAGGGGGAGGAGGGAGCAAGTGGAGAAGACCAATACAGGTATGTTAAAAATAAACGTGGATGGAGCTGTTAATCAAATGGAAGGGATCCGAGCATGGGGTTGGATAACCAGGGATGATGTTGTTAACTTTGTTAAATCCAGAGGAGAGTCTAGAAGAGTGGACTGGTCCGTGGATGAAACGGAAGCAATGGGGGTTAGAGATGCGATTTTGGGAGCGTTGGAAGCGGGGGTGGCAACAAGTCGAGGTAGAAACAGATTCTTTAAGAGTTGTTGAGAGCATTAACAAGAAAACTAGTGGTGCAGCTTATGTTGATTTGATTGTGGATGATATTAGAAGTCTTCTGAAAACAAAGAGTAACTTTGGAATCTCTTTTTGTAAAAGATCTGCGAATATTGTGGCTCATGCTCTGGCACGGGTCCAAGTTACTCTCTCGGATCATAGAATAGATTGTGATTATGTTTCTTATTGTATTCACAGCCAAGTGACGAATGATTTATTAATATAAGCTTCTATTTGATGGTAAAAAAAAGAATTTGCAAACTACTCCCACCGTCCCCTTTTAAAAGTCCCAGAGGAGGGTGGCACGTGTTTTAAGAAAAGTGGGTTTGTGTGGTTGATATTAATTGATAATGTAAGAATAAAGTAAGAATGATTTTGAGCCACACAAACTTTACCAAATAAGGCATGAGACAATTAAATAGGGGCATCCCAATATGGTAAAATGAGACATCCGGAACAAATAAGTCCATACAAACAAGAGCAGCGAGTTGACAAGGTGAGTCGGGACTCGGGAGCCTGGATAATAGCACGCTGAAACAAACGTTCCCCTGAATCCCTGATATTGACAAAATGAAGTGAAAAAGCCTTAATCAAACCTCGTCATCTTGGATGCCTCCGAGATACGGAGTATGTAAAGCATGCATACCTGAGTTTGCCTTTCCAATTTTCTCAAAGCGCGAGCTCCGCCGTTGACCGCCGCGCCACGACCGGCAACAATGGGGGGAGGCGGCGGATGGAGGATGCTGGTCTCTGATTTTGTGATGTCATTCATGTGGGTATGGTCTAGCGCCCTCATCAAGATCTTCGTCTACAGGATCTTCGTGTTCGGCCACCACGATCTCGACGGTGAGATCCTCAAGCATGCCCTAGCCGTCGCCGTCATGTTTTTCTTTGCTCTCCTCGGAAAGGTCACCAATGGTGGCGCCTACAATCCCCTCACGGTCTTGGCGTCTGCCATCTCCGGCGATTTCAGAAATTTCATCTTCACCCTTGGCGCCAGAATCCCTACCCAGGTCAACCTTTTCACCTTTACCTAATTTTAATCGAGATTCCCCAGTCTAATGCTGAATTGCATGTTTATGATATTTCCTGGAAATTATTATTTAGTGTGCATTATTTCTTCACATTCAAAACTTGACTTGCATAAATTATTTCTCATCACATGGACAGCTTTCTCATTACTCTGGGCTGCGTTGGGGCGTTAAAAGGATTGAATTAAGTTGATTAGCTAGTTCATTTTATAAATCTATACTTCTCAATATATTATTTGAATACAACTTAATAAAATCAGATTCTTACATTTACTAGTTGGAACATACTGGGTTCCATTCTGAGGATTATCTGATGGGAAGAGGGGTGCAATCTCTTATATGTTGATTCATATATGTTGGTGTGAAATGAGTCACACGACTTAATATGTTTACAAGATAGGTGGCTCGTTGAAGCAAACAAATCTTGAAATTCATTGTTGAGGCTTAGTCACATAGATCACTCATTTGAGCTCAATGGACTTTGATACCGGTGTGTGATGACTTAACACTTCTAATATTTTTGATGAATCACATGATATTTTCTGCTTTCATTCTAAAGGTACTTGGGTCAATTATTGGTGTAAAGCTCATCCTTTACGCATACCCTGACATAGGAAGTGGACCTAAGCTGAATGTTGGCATCCATGGAGGCGCCCTGACAGAAGGTTTTTTGACATTCATGATCGTGAGTATCTCACTCGGGCTTTCCAGAAAGATCCCTGGAAGTTTTTTCATGAAGACTTGGATCTCCAGTCTCTCAAAAGTCACCCTTCATCTGCTTGGCTCTGATCTCACTGGTGGATGCATGAATCCCGCATCTGTAAGTATGCCATCCTCATTCACTGTCAGATTAATCTTGTGGAGATAGAATACCAATTCTCAATACTATTAACTAAACAAATTAATGCAAACGGCCAAATAAGAGTTAAACAAGTGTTCTGTACACAAATAAGACTAATCGTTTTTCTGACTATAAATTGGATCCATTCTGCCATAAAGGAAGAATAAAAGTACTCCGTAGTTAATAAATCACTTTCTACAATATGAGTGCTTATTTGGTAATCCATTTTTTGGTTTATCCATTAGATTTTTACGAAACATTCAATTTTATATTTCATGTGCTATATTGTGTAATGGCAAAAAGTAAGTAAGCTTCTGACTGAATTTGTTGACATCGGCAATCTTACGTTTTTTTCTTATGAATTTCGCCTTCATTATTTCATATATATATTCATATAACTTCATTAGCTACTTAATACATTTCTGCCACAACTTTAGCACATTCAACCAACTTTAAGGGAGATTTACCCAAGTAGGATCAAAACATAACACTTACTCCAACTTTAATGCTACCAAATGGGCTTTCAATGTGTTTTATTTGTAGGAAAAGACAATGATTTTGCTGTTTGTAGAAATGCATCTTGTTTATGAAATTTTCTCTACTTCATATAATGGTCCATGAGTTGACATTTTAGCTTAATAAAATGTTGTTATTTTTACAGGTGTTAGGGTGGGCTTATGCTCGTGGGGATCACATAACCAAAGAGCATATACAAGTTTATTGGCTGGCTCCTATTCAGGCTACTCTACTGGCAGTATGGTCTTTTAGGTTGCTGTTCCCGCTCCAAAAAGATGACAATGAAAAGAAGAAATCCAAGAAGTTAGATTAAAAGGCATTGTTAGTCCGAGCTATTTATGTTATGCCAAGTAGTTTTGGCTAAAAAAATCCTTCCATTGTTCCTCTCAATCTGCATACAATCGACTTGTGTATGAATTGTACATAGCATTTCATAGCATTGCCTTTTATGATAGTTTTATGTGTATATATACTAGCGAACATTATGCGCATTGCCCGAAAGTGAATGCCTAATTTAAGTCATGAAGAATATGTTTCCAGCCTAATTTAATCAAAGGTAGCACATTGGGCAAATACATTGGAATCATTTAGTAGTGTCTTTGGTTTTTCTTTAACACAAAAATTGCACCACCTAAAAGAGGAGATGATGTGATGTAAAATACACACTTCTTCTGTAGTTATAAAAAACACAGACAGCTTGCAAAAAAAAAGCACAGAGACCAGACATTAACTGGGTCAGACCAGACCAGATCAGTCCAACTACAGTTCAGAAAGAGACAATCAACATTAGCCATTAGGACACGAATTCGCTAATGTCGTTTTCTAAACAACAAAAAAAAACATTTTGATTAAAAAAATATTTGCCAGCTAACTTTTCGTGGTGTTGCTATGTCTCCCATTCAAGACTTTTAAGGTACCTTTCATAAGGGTTACTGAAGCCTTGGGAATGATATGCGTAAAATATAGCTTCAGCCTGTCATCAAATATTTCATCTCATTTAATAAGTCATTGTCTGAATCTTATTTCCGTGAAGTAGTTCAAAACTTGTCAAGTAAATGTTTACGAAATATAATATTGATCGGTTTATCTTGAAATATTATGAGTTTATATTACTTTCAAATGACTTGCACTTCTATTCTGAATAGGGAAAAGGGGCAAATAAGCCCTCGAACTAATAAAAAAAGTGCAAATAAGCCCTTTTGTAGGAGGTTCTGTCCGATCATCATCATTTGGGGAGGTTCTCGGTGGAATTTTTTGATGAATTTTTTTGAGCATCTTCTTCATTAAGTCTAGTTTAGACATACCGAATTTCAGCTAAAAATTCAACCGGGAAGGCACTCAAATGATTTTCGGAAATATACTGCGTTGTTTAACTGCGCAGTTATTTTCAAAAATTCATTTGACTGTCTTCCCGGTTGAATTTTTAGCTGAAATTCAGTAGGACTAGACTAGACTTAATGAATAAGATGCTCAAAAAATTTCATCAAAAAATTCCCCCGTGAACCTCCCCAAATGACGATGACCGGACGGAACCTCCTACAAAAGGGCTTATTTGCACTTTTTTGATTAGTTCGAGAGCTTATTTGCCCCTTTTCCCTTCTGAATATATATGATCTCTTACAACAAACTTGACAACTCTATGGAGCGATGCCTTTCTTGATTTGAGGGTTAAAGGTAAACACTAAACAAGATGTGTGACAGTGTAAGACAATACTTCGTATAAGAGTTTATGAAAACATGCATGGCAAGGATTTTAGAAAACCTGGAAATACATTCTTTCTGATAAATCTTGGGTAGGTCTTAGACATTTTATAATATTCTTTCAGAAATATTTACGTTAACATTGTAAATCAGACAACATTTAGGTGATTTTCTTTGGCCTGATTTGCATGACCGGTCAATTTACCAATATAGCACCATAAACTATTCCAATACTTGGTACCATAATTGTCTCAAATGTATATACGTAGTATGGAGTATATGATAAGCCCGTTTGGCGATCCTAGTTTTCGACTTATGAGTCTTATCAATCAATTTTTTCACTAAACATTCAACTTTTGATATGATTTCGTGCGTTGAGTTGTGCAATAATAAAAAAAGTAAAGATGATTTTACTTTCCTGACAGAATTGGCTAAAGTTATACTAGTTGATCATTTTAGCTATTTTTTCTTAATTTTATTAATAAAACATATTGCAACTATAATTTTTCCATATTTCAACAAATTCAACCCATTTAGCCGCTTCAGCCAGAACTTCATCAATTTCAGTATAATCAATCGATTGCCAATTTCAGTGTTACCAAAGAGGCTCACAGTCCAGATGCATAAAAATTTTTATAGATCAACGTAGTACGTTGTATTACAATAGGAAAGAGAGTGTAAACTAATTTTTAAAACGGAGTTAAGCAATAAACATAACAACGTAACATATTAAATACTAAATTTGAAATAAATATAACATCACACATTAATTTTCTAAAACTGCAAAAACAATTTCTAAAAATGATAGTATGGTTAATGTTCAATGGTAAATAAATAAAATTGCGTTTTATTGTTAGTTTGGTTTACTTAATTTGCTTCATTTTAGTGTTGGGAGAATATGTAGGCAACTCTCATGAAGTGCAAGCCCAAGATCTACTGCACAGCTGCACTAATAGAACTGATTATCTATAGACAAACTATATATATATATATATATATATATATATATATATATATATATATATATATATATATATATATATATATATATATATATATATATATATAGGGTGTGGTTCCAATGAGAACGGTGCTTAATGTGAGAACGTGAGAACAAATCCTGGCTTTTAATTAAGAGAATCAGACGGTTGATTAATGCGTAGGTGTACAATTAGTTCCTACGTTGCGTAACATAGAAACACATTTAACAAACTAAAATAACCATACGTGGCTTGTGCACAGGGTAAAATCGTCTACCCTTTAAAAATCATTTAATGTAGTACCCGTTCAAGGTTGTCACCTACCAAAAAATTAGGAAGAGATTAAATGTCAAATCTTAAAAAATGTTTTAGTTTTAAAATTGATTTAACTTTTTAAATTATAATCTGATTTTAACAAAAATTATATCAAATTAAATAACTTTTTATGATCTTTCAAATGAGATCCATATGACATATACAATTTTGTTTTAAAAAAAAATGTATAATATGCACACAATAAACCACAACAAATATTATCTTCAACTATCACATGTACTATATTATGTATCTAACGCACAACTACTAAGATCTGATGCACAAGAAACAATATCCAACACATAATATGCATAAAAAAAACTAAATCAAGTATCTTCAGCACAAAATCCAATGTCTAATGCACAAAGAACAATATCTAACACACAAAATTAAAAACTAATTAATATATAACATATAAGGATTTCACACAACTTAAACTAATATATAATACACTAGAATCAATATATAATGCACAATACGAATGAAAGCCCAAGAAGCAATATCTAATGCACAAT
Source organism: Cuscuta epithymum (assembly GCA_945859915.1). Taxonomy (NCBI): domain Eukaryota; kingdom Viridiplantae; phylum Streptophyta; class Magnoliopsida; order Solanales; family Convolvulaceae; genus Cuscuta; species Cuscuta epithymum. The sequence continues at coordinate 832,792 of CAMAPF010000198.1, forward strand.
CACCAATATCTAATGCACACAAAAACATAGTAGCTCACACAATTAATAACTAATATTGAACACAAGATTTCATATAATTTAAACTAATAATATATAATACACATGAATTAGTATCTACGGCACAATATGTATACTACGTATATGTTAAAGAACTCGTATGTAGCACATAATATGGACATAGAGCATTACAACAAATACATCATATCATGCACAAGAACCGGTATCAAAAGCACAATCCCAAGTGGTGCATTTGAGTGACTCAATAGTGCAATAGTGAATTGTACGGATGCATATGACTAAGTAAAATATGCAAATGTTAAGACCTAAAGTATGTTTAACATATGAAAATCATAAATGTGCAATTGATAGTCATTCGTTGTGTAGTAAGTGAAAAAACAAGTGTACATCACTATTTGATAATTACATTTGAGAAATATAAAATTGATGTATTAGCTAGTGATTAAGAAAAAAACCAATATGAAAAAATAAATACGAATGACAACCATTTCCTTTTCTTTTATTTTGTATGAACTAACAATATTTACATTCCAAGAATAGAGGACAATTTAAATTCCAGTGATTAGCAAAATGCAAAAACGTCCAAAAGAACTGAAATTGCACAAATCAACAAACCTGTTAAAGTAAAGTTCAAAAGGCAAAGTTTCATAAAAAGAAATAAATATTTTGATTGAATAAACGTAAAAGTAAACTCACGTGAGTTTATAAAAGGAATATTGCTATTCTTCCCATCCTAAAAGTGCGCAGCATTACTTCAAAGTCGATACATTCAAATCCCAAAAACTGAAATGTCGGGTTGCCAAAGTAGAAAAAGACGTATATGTCCTTTCCGTAGTCTTATTTAATCACGGATGGTTATTGATTTTGGATGGCTGAGATTTGTTCTCACGTTCTCACGTTAAGACCCGTTCTCATTTGAACCAAAATATATATATATATATATATATATATATATATATATATATATATATATATATATATATATATATATATATATATATATATATATATATAGAATAGAGATCAAATACAAAGCCTTCTTAATTTACAAAGTACAAACTCATCTTGACCGTCTGATGAGTTGATCCAAAGGACATAAAGACAAGGTGGCATTTTTGTAATAAAACCCAACTTTTTAGGGTGCAACTCGTTGCACCTTAATGTGCAACTGTTATTTTTATGACTTTATAATGTGCAATACTTTGAACCTCAATATGCAATGCAAATAACGTCAAGGTGCATCGTACAAATATTTGCACAATAAGCACACTTTGTACTTGATCTTTCCCCTATATATATATATTACCACATCAATCAAGCTTCTATTTGTGCCATTTGTATGTCGTGCACTAATGATGTCTTATAAATTAGCCATACCCATTTATATATATTGTGTTGATAAATTAGACCAAAAAATGGAAATTTTGTAGGTTTTTTAAGACTGAACTTTTCAGGACAATAAAATTTACTGAGTTTCCACACGAGTCACAATCAGCACTCCTCAATCTTACTCTATATAAAAAGATGTGAAAAAACTGGTCATTTTCCCTCCAAAAGATACGAGTCAAATATGGATCACAATCGGGTCATGGTTGCTGCAACAATTGATCAGATGTACATAGGAAGAATAATTATCTTGGAACTTGCTATTGCCAGCTTCTACACTACGCTACTTGACTTTTCAAAATTTGAAAACATGTGCTGCCAGCCTATGGATTATCTACGGAATAATAGTGTGTTGCGCAGTATTATGGAGTATTAAATTAGATAGCACAACAATACACAGCTCACGCCCAAGTCTCAATTCCCCTGTAAATAGCCTCCGGCTAATAATCACAACACAAAAGCTCGTGCTTTTCTTCTCCCTCAAGCTCTCAATCGCCGGAGAAATCGGCGCCGTTAGAAGATCGATTCGGTCCATTAATTTAAGGCCGGAGTCGGTAGGTGCTAAAGTTTGGGATGAAAGGGCTGTGGACCTAGCAATTCAAGAACGTGAAAGATTATACCTCTCCGCTAGATGATCGGTGAAGCTGTACAAAAGAAATAAGTTGTGGGTGAGGCCAAGAGGTTGGATAGTACTACCGATTGGGGAGAATCAATGTTGAAAGCTATTCTAGAATTTTGTAGGTGTAATTAGGAACTTCAATTTTTATTTCTTGAGTTCATGGCTAGAATGAGTATCTTATTATCAGTACATTGGATTTATCTTTTAAACTACGTATTAGTTCCTTCATTATCTTTTCATTCAAAAAAAAACGGAAATTGTCCTAAATAGGACTAAAAAGTTCCTAAAAAGCACAAATAGGACTACTATTTTTAAAATTCCCTAAATAGGACTAAACATTGATTTTCTACCCTAAATACCCCTAAGAGTATTAATTCATAATGAAATGCTTTAATTCATAATAAAATCACAAAAAACGTAAACAAATATTTAAAAAACGTAAAAAAATTAAAAAAAAAATTATAAAACATTTATAAAATAAAAAATTTAATTTTTTATTTTTTTAATTTTTTTAAAAAAATAATAAAAAATAGTAAAAACCCGTAAAAAATGAAAAAAATTATGGATACATTTCTCACCGCCTCCCGCCGCCTCCCAGCACCACCACCTTCGATTGGTGAAATTTCTTCCACTTTTGGTAAAAAAATGCCATATTTTTCTGAAAATGCCAAAAAGATGGCATAATTACTCTTCAATATGCCAACATTTTCATTGATTATGCCATCATTATGGCATTATTTAAAATGTTGGCATATTTTTGTCCGGTGATGGGAGATGGTGGTGTTGGGGGTGGCAGGGGTGGTAATGTGTTTTTTTTTAATTTTATGATTTTTTTTTATTTATTTTTTATTTTTTTTAAAAAAAATATTTTTTTTTATTTTTTTAAAAAAATATTTTTATTAATTTTCTATTATTTTTTTACGATTTTTAGTATTTTTTTCGATTTTTAATAATTTTTTCATGATTTTATTATTAATTAAAACATTTCACAAGTTACAAGGGTATATTTGTCCAAACACACATAAATAGTCCTATTAAGGGAATTTAAAAAATGTAGTCCTATTTGTGCAATTTTTCCACTTTTTAGTCCTATTTAGGGAATTCACTCAAAAAAAAAAGTTCCTTCATTATCTCATACGAGTATTATACCTTACTCCGTAGTTGGTTAGACTATGTGCAATCATTACTCCATCAATTAAAGAAAAAGATCAGTATTCAGTTCTTCAAATGGGGTGTCATCCTTTCCTATTGCAAATTTGCAACCGTGATATGTACGAAAGTACAATTCTTTTAAAATGTAATACTCCGTACATAAATTAAACCCTTACTATTATACTACCTCCCTAGCTTAAAAACCTTCTGATTTCAAAAGTAGATAGATTAAGAATAGTGAAAGAGGATATGAAATATTGAGGGTATGATGGGAAGATAAGTGAATAATGTGATGGAATGTAGGATAAATTCAAAAAAAGTAGTTGTAATAGTGTATTATTTTTAGAATTAGTGAGGGTATGATGGGAAGATTTAGAAATGAGAAGATTTTTTTTTGTTACGGACGAAAAAGGAAAGTGAGAAGATTTTTTTGTTACGGAGTGAGTATATTTCTTCTGTTCTTTAATAGTTACAAAGTTGACTTTCGTGTTTGTCGACGCGCAACTTTAATCGTAATTATATTTAATTACGTATTAGTAAATGTTAGAAAAAGTTAATATTTTGAAAATTCACATCAATAGAAATTTAATAACATTTTACAGCTTTTAATGAGATACTATATTTCAAAAAAAAAAATTGAATATTTATAATTTCAAACAGTCAAACAATTAGATGCATAAATAAATAAATTAGGAATTGGCTTTTATTTGAAAGCATTTCCACACATCTCCCTTTGAGCAAATGATAAATATTAGTAAATTCAAAAAATATTTCTATTTAATTTTGTTTCTTCACACATATTTTTTTTTATTGTTATGGCTTACGTGATGGATAATTATGAGAGTTCATGTGATTGAAACATAAATGCATCGATTGCATAATTCCAAAACGTTTAATGTTCTATTTTACTGTATTCAATTTGTTTTTTGTTTAGCGGTGATTTATGTATACAATAATCTATTATCCTATTCAGGGATGGATTTAGGGGGGGCGCGGGGGGCGACCGCCCCCCTTGGACATTCAATTTTTTTACCATATATGTAATATTTTCATAAAACTTTCATAATTTAATTAGATTCGCCCCCCTTAGCTATTAATTTTCAAAGTTAGTATATAGTCTTACATAATGTAATACTTAATTGGAGATTTGAAAGAATAAACATCTAAAATAATTTACATAACTTAAACAAATAAACAAAAGAGTAACTCGTTATTTAAGATTTAGGATACTTATTATATAAGAATTCCTAGTTTTGTAATGTTTAATTATCTTTATTAGATAACAAGTGTAAAACATATATCAAGCAACATTAAATACCAGACACACTAATTACACAATTTTTAGATCACATGAAATGAATCCAAAATATAAATATTTATAGACATTAGATTACATAATTCATTTACTTCTTGGTTTCTAAAAATAATTTATTGCATGGATAATAAACTTTAAATTATTATAGAATTAATAAAAATATTAAAATATAATATGCGCCATATATACGTGTGTGTGTATGTGGTGCACATTATTCTAAAAATAACAATCTCATACATACTAGTATACTACTATTGTAATATTAAGAAAACTTCTCATGAGTCATGACTCACGAACACCCTCCTTGGTGGACAAAAATTACAATTCAATAACCGATTTATGAGGTTAAACAATGTAGAAGTTATTAAAAATGTATTGGTTGATGCCTTTGTCATCGTCTAAACTTAAAATGTATTAGATTTAAATGCCGTTCGGGATGTGCATGTATTAATGTCATTTTTGAATAAAAATAGCCGCATAGTCCCACAGTAGCGAAAAAATTTCGCCCCGCTACACTAGGGGAAAAAAATTCACCCCGCTACACTAACAAAAAAAAATCACCTCCTACACTAATGAAAAATTTCGCCCCCCTTGACTCAGAATCCTGGATCCGTCCCTGATCCTATTCTATGCGCTAAGGAAATGATGACGGATTTACGGGTTTTCATGATGTCCTTCTCAAAACAGGGTGTGAAGCAAATTTTAAGTATTTACTTAAAATTGATCGCAAATAATAATATATGAAAATATCGGGTACAATCTCTAAATATGAATCCTCTGATTCTTCACTTGCAATTTGAAGTTATATAATTAAAGAATTTAATTAAAAATTAAATCTCTAATTCTTCAAATATTCGAACGTTCTTCGGGTCTTCGAATCTTCGTTCTTGAGATCTTCGAATCTTCGAACCTTCGTTCTTCGGATCTTCAAATCTTCTTGAATAAAGAATTCAGCTTGAAGGGCCTCCGGTTTTTAAGTGGCTTGATCTTCAACAAAAGGATCGTTTTATGACTTGATCTTCTGTTTAAGGGCCTCCCGGGATATATGGCTTGATCTTCAATTGAATCTTGATTCAATCTTCATATGAATATCTTCAAACCTTCAAAGATTTGTTCTTTATATCTTCGAATCTTCAAAGCTTCGTTCTTCAGATCTTCGAATCTTTCAAGCTTCGTTATTCAGATCTTCGAACGTTCTTCAACTTTTTGCTTTGTTTGATCAAGAATAAATGAAATCACAAAGGATTAATCATATATTCTTGACAAAAAACGTGGCTTGATATCTTCCGATGCTTCAAAATCCTTCAGAGCCTTTCGGGAGTTCTTCAGAGCTTTTCTACAGCGTTTCTTCGTCTGGAAGTTCTCCTCCCTTTCTCTCAACTGAGACCCCTATTTATAGGTGTGGAGGGGGTGAAAATATGGCTTTAGGGTTCCAAAATTCGTCCATACCTCATGGGTCTCAATTAAAATGGACTTTGGGCTCTATTTGCTTGTATTTAATAGCTAGAAAAATCAGCACTTGTTTGATGTATCTGGACAGCCTTTTTAACAAGGTTCGCAGCCACTTTCCATGCATACGGACATATTTCTTAACCAGATTCATTGCTTTCTTCATCAATTGGGTTGCCCTTTATGTATTGAGCCCATATTTGACAATGGGATCGAAATTAATAGGATCGGTCCATTCTTTCAAAGATTTAATTTATAATCAAATTAATTGGATATTTTTGTCATCCGAATTAATTTAATCACTAAATTTCTTCTCAAGTTGTCCATATCACTATCTTCTTCTTTTTTATAAGACTCGAAGAGCACCACGAGCGGCCCGGCAGAATTGGTCTGGCCCAATAACATTTAAAGGAGGCCCAAAAAAAGTTGAAATAGCATCATAGCATTTGAAAGAAGCCCAATGATTATCATAAGCAACCAATATTTTTTTAAATGTCCACAAATGCCCCTCGAGACTTGCTTGGGTGTACTGATTTTATTAACATGAACAAGTGAGTCTCGAAAATTGATTTCGACCCATCAAAATCAGCCCAATTTTTCACAAAAAATTTAAATCAATGAGTAAGATTTGTAGAACTCGTTGATTTAGAATTCTATTAATCCAGAAGAAGAAAATTGTGACGGGCTCGATTAACAAATGGACTCCCAACTTTGACATAAAGAGCCCGTTTGGTAGCACGAAAATCGGCTGTTTTGGCTGATTCTGCTGAAATTTATGAAATTCTGGCTGAAGTGGCTGTTTTGGGTGATTCTGCTGATTCAAGAAAAAAATATTTTAAAAATATATTTTATTAATAAATTATAGAAAAAATTACATGTAAAAATAGCTAAAATAGTCCTCTACAGTAACTTCAGCCAATACAGCCAGAAAAGTAACTCCAACCTTACTTTTTCTGCTTATTACACAATTCAGCACACAAAAGTAAAAGTTACGTGTTTGGTGAAAAAGCTGGCTGATAAGCCGAAAAAAGAGGTCTCCAAACGGGCTCAAAGTCTTGAAGTAGGAAATAATAACTTATACTAGTACTCTCTCTGTAACTGTAATAGACTTCAATTGCAACTCATACTCAAATATTAGCTGGGGCATATTTAACGAAATACAGAGTATAAGTGATTCCACTTTTTTTCTCTTAAGAACTTCTCTTCTATTAGGACTTTTACTCTCCCTGATTTTGAGATCCAAACTCTTCAATCGTGGTGTATAAAAACTATGCGGCTGGTGCTACTCTCTTGGTACGAAGAAGACGACTGGTTGGTTCCTGGTGCTCCGTTCATCGCAGGCTGGATTGATGGCGCGGCGACCAAGCTCCTGATTTCCGGCGAAGTAAATTGGAGCGTGGAGTTTTCTGTGTTCGTGCCTCTGCTACTCCTGCTTTGTTGCCGGGATCTCGTGTTGTACCTGGGAGAAGGAGGTGACAAACTCTTCGGAGATGGAGAACTCACCGTCCAAAGCTTGAGAGGAGGTTCTGTTTGCAGGTCGGAAAGCCGTCTCCGCCGGAGAAGATGACAGGGCTGGTTTTCATTGCTGATGCCATTCTCGGTTCTGCAGAGATGAGGTCGCAGTTTGCTGGAGAGCTGAGTAATGATGCTGTAGCCGCTGAAAGTCGGTGGTCAAAGGAGGTTGGAGACCGAGATGTCGCCGCTGCCGTTTAATTCCGATCGCCGGTGCTGCTGTTTCTGAGCGATGAAGACTCGACCGGTTGCAATTTCTGATGAGGAGCTCGATGGCTAGGCAGCCGTACTCCCTTGCGTGAAGATGTCCGGGGAAAAGTAAATCCCATTTGGTAGCATAAAAAGTAAATGATGATATATAGTAGAAAAGATAGTATATGAAGTAGAGTAAAAGTAGGAAAGAGAAAGTAGTTTTTAAAATGTAAGAAGGACAAAAGTAATAAAAGTAAGGGTATTTTATAAAAAACATTCCTAAAACAAAAAGAAGGATATTTAATAAAAAACAGATGAAAATGGAGAGCCCATTTGGTAGCATGAAAATCGGCTGATTTGACTGATTTTGCTAAAACTTAGGAAGTTTTGGCTGAAGTGACTGCATTGGCCGATTCTGCTGACTTAACCAAAAAAGTGAAATATATTTTGTTAATAAAATAAAGAATTTCTTTTTATGTAAAATAGCTAAAATGGTCATCTACAGTAACTTCAGTCAATACAGCCAGAAAAGTAACTTCAACCTTACTTTTTCTGCTTATTACACAATTCAGTGCGTGGAAAAGTTGGCTTGTAAGCCTGATAAGCCAAAAACATTATTGTCAAACGACCTCGGAATAAAAGACAAATATTAAAAAACGATTCAAAAAGCCCTATTCCAACCCAACTTTGAAAGGGGTGGGGGCCAAACAAAAACTAAGAACCCCATTTTTCTTTAAATTGTTCTAATTTACTTACCTGTATTTTCATTTTTATAAATATATATATCAAAAATCATAACTTTTTATGAGTTTTATATAACACCAATATTAAATACACAAATTTTAACTTACTTTTTTTGGGTTTGAAAACATCCTCGAGTTGAAACTTTAATTTTAAAACTATATATATCCAATATGGTGTCATATGAAAGATTATAAAAAATTACGAATTTTAATATTTTTTTGGTAAAAATTAGAATATATATAAAAAGGTAAAATATTTTAAATAATAATCATGTTTATCTTTTGCATGGATCCCATTTCTTTTCATTCGGAGTGCCTTCATCCGATTCACTTTTTTTTTTAAATTTATTTTCTATAGGCAATGCCCCTATTTATTTACTTCCAATAATAACATTTTAGTTATATAAACTATTAATACCATATTATTATTTTGGAAAATATATTATACCGTGCATCGCACGGGTGAAATACTAGTTTTGATGAAAAGGGGTCAAATAGGTATGGTCTACCAACTCTATGATGAATGTTCAAGGCATTTGGTGTCAACCCTGATTTGCACAAATTCATTATTTTGAAAGTGGTGCATGAATTCAATGGTGAATCATGGTTCTAGGTTTTTCAAAGAAATGGAGTGATTGATTTAGGGATAGAACCGAATAATATCACCTATAACATTCTCATACAAGGCCTTATAGATTCAGGAGTATGACATTTAAGGAACTATTCAAGTTAGCTAGAAATGAGAACAAAGGTTTCATTCTCGATCAAAATATAGCAATTCTATAAGTACTATAATAGTGCAGGTTTCACTACAATACATCATAAATCATTATAATGGCTATACCACGAAATTAAGGGGTCCAAACTAACCCAACAATTAAAAAGACTCCATAGACAGCTCTAAGTTTACACAACACACCAAATATATAGTCACACACTATAATAGTATAATGTTAAAAGTGGCACCAATAGGATGAATACATAAAAGGTGAAAAGGGCTCTAGTTAGACACGAAAGTGGTGCATGAATTCAATGGTGAATCATGGTTCTAGGTTCTTCAAAGAAATGGAGTGATTGATTTAGGGATAGAACCGAATAATATCACCTATAACATTCTCATACAAGGCCTTATAGATTCAGGAGTATGACATTTAAGGAACTATTCAATTTAGCTAGAAATGAGAACAAAGGTTTCATTCTCGATCAAAATATAGCAATTCTATAATTGTGCAGGTTTCACTACAATACATCATAAATCATTATAATGGCTATACCACGAAATTAAGCGGTCCAAACTAACCCAACAATTAAAAAGACTCCATAGACAACTCTAAGTTTACACAACACACCAAATATATAGTCACACACTATAATGTTAAAAGTGGCACCAATAGGATGAATACATAAAAGGTGAAAAGGGCTCTAGTTAGACACGAAAGTGGTGCATGAATTCAATGGTGAATCAGGTTCTAGGTTCTTCAAAGAAATAGAGTGATTGATTTAGGGATAGAACCGAATAATATCACCTATAACATTCTCATACAAGGCCTTATAGATTCAGGAGTATGACATTTAAGGAACTATTCAATTTAGCTAGAAATGAGAACAAAGGTTTCACTCTCTATTCATTCTCGATCAAAATATAGCAATTCTATAAGTACTATAATTGTGCAGGTTTCACTACAATACATCATAAATCATTATAATGGCTATACGGCCTATACCACGAAAATTAAGGGGTCCAAACTAACCCAACAATTAAAAGACTCCATAGACAGCTCTAAGTTTACACAACACACCAAATATATAGTCACACACTATAATGTTAAAAGTGCCACCAATAGGATGAATACATGAAAGGTGAAAAAGGCTCTAGTTAGACACGAAAATGCTATACACGTCGACCTATACGCGAGTTTACACGTCAAGCGTATTTTCTCTATGCATCCATAATTGATTTTTAATTTAGCATGTTTAAAACAGACCCACATGTCTCCAAATGAGCAGGATGTGAATTTAATACTCCACATTTGAATTGGGAAGATACAAAACGAGGTTTTGTGGTGGGGGACATGACATGACAAGTGACAAAAAATTGATTCTATTTCACTTTTTAAAATTAAAGGCACACTCAGTATCCACCATTTAAATATCCCAATCATGATAATTATCATTTTCAGGATATGCAAGTTTATATAAGTGTGTGATATATGCTTATCCCTTTGGTTTTTGTTCAAAAGTGACGAGAAAGTGTTTGGTGGGGGACCTGAATTACTGAAAGCAACAATTATCTACGGAGTATAAATTTAAAGAACCACAATTCTTTCATCGTTTTGAACGGAAACATCAATACAAAAAATAATAATATTTAGGAAGAAATTGATTTGAATAATCTAAAGTTGGAACCGTAAATCACGACAAAGTTTCAAACTAATTTGGAGGGGTGCGCCGGGCCAAAGCAGAAGTGCAACACTATGTCGACGCTTTAGAACCCAGATAGCAAGCTACCCATTGGGCCCTTCCCTGAAAAAATTGAGTTAATATCATGTAGGCCGATGGCCCACATATCAGATATTAAACTGATAAGAACAGATACTACACTTGATCTTAGCCAAAAGGCCGAGAAAGGTATGAGCTTAACGTTCGCGTGTAGAGCTGTATTTATACAAAAGAAACGAGAGGCTTTGTCTTCAACAAACGGTGTGGGACGCAACCAATCTGAACAAATCAAGCCACGTTGTGGAACTTTGTGTTTTCTATTGGTGCATTAATCTGCACGTATCGACTGCAAATAAAAAATTACAACTCCGTATACAAGTATTGTGAAATACAAGTATTGTCAAAAAATAAATGGCAATTATAACAACAAGTACACCATGCCAATTTGATTTCACCGTCATTGACGATCACAGAGCAATTTTAGAATTCAAACATGAGGAAGAAGAAGAAACTACAACAAAAGCTCAAACAAATTTGCATAAAACAAAAGAAGAAGCAAAGAGACAGCATGGATGCAAAGAAGAAGGAAGAAGACCCGGGGCTTGGCACCACACCAACCGCACCAGATTCGGATGAAAAAATTGAAATCAGAGGAGTGCGAGGAAGAGAGACATCTCGCCGCTGCTCACTGCTGCTCGTCGCCGCTCCTCGCCGTTGCTCGCTGTTGCTCAATGACGCTACTCGTCGGCTCTCACTTCTCGCTGCCCCCTGGTGTTGAAGACTGCTATGCGCAAAGATGCGAACGAGATGAGCGTGCATTATGAGTTAACGAATGGTTGAAATGAATTAGAGGAGTAAAATTGGAAGAATGGTCATATTTAATAGAATATTATTAGGCAAATTTGTTTCCTATTATGTATTAAACTCTTTTAGTATAAATAACATGTCAGGACTCCTATTGGAGTACCTTTTCCCAAAATATTCACATGGTATCAAGAGCCTAGGTTTTTTTCTATCTCTCGGCTTTCCCTCTCCCTAAAATTTAGCGCCGCCATCTCTACACATGGCATCCACCGGCGTCACAATTGTGCCAATCACAATTGCTTCCCCAACCATGGAGTCCTCCTCCACTGCAGCGGTCAGCACGCCGGTAACCTCCGTCGCGCCTCTCTCTCCTGACGTTGTTTTCACTGGTGGTTCTGGCACTGTGATCTCTTCCACGACGCAGCCGGAGGTTCTTTCCCAAATACCCGAACTGTCTTCTTCTCTATGGACGCCTCCCAGTCCCTACGGTCTCTTCAACAGTCTTCCACAACAATTTCCTTGGTCGCATGATGTTTCTCCAGTCATCCCATCAGCAGCGTCGACCTCGTCTTCCTCTTATTTTGGACCCACCTTCTCTGGAAATCCAGGCATCACTCGACCGCCCAATGATCATCTTCTGTTCAAGTCCTCCACGGCAAATTTGGCGCAAACTGTCTCTCATGGTATAGCCAATGTTTGCCAAATTGTCAATATCAAGCTCAAAGCTATTGAAGACTACCTCACATGGCGCACTCAGTTTGAGTCCTTTCTCGTATCACAAGGACTTTTTGGCATTGTTGACGGATCCATTCAGGTACCTCCCATGTATACGGTGAATTTTAATAATCAGCAAATCATTAATACAGAATATTATCATTGGCTTCGGGTAGACCAAACAATTCGTTCTTGGTTGTTTGCTTCTCTTTCTCAAGATGTATTAACTGATGTGCATGATATTAAACATTCATCGGGTATATGGGATCGATTGCAAAAACGTTTTATGTCTGCCAGTTTATCTCGAGCCATGGAACTTAAGCGTACCCTGAATGCGATTAAAAAGAAGGAAAATCAAACCATGGAAAATTACTTACTTGAAATTAAGAAATTGGCTGATTCTTTAGCTACAATTAATTATCCTGTGAGTAACAAAGAATTATTACAATGCACTTTGTATGGACTGGGACCTGAGTATGCGTATATTGTGGGAACCATCTCTCTTTTTCCTGACAACTTCCCACCAGACATTTTACATCCTAGACTAATGGAGGCCGAGCAACTAGTTTTGGTTCAAAGGCAGCATGATTCTTCTCAGTTCCAGCCGGCCTTTGGAGCTCATGTTGGTAGTATTGTTCTTACACTAGCCATTTCTTTTGGGTGGGTCATTCGTCAATTGGATGTTAAGAATGCATTTTTACATGGTTATCTCACTGAGGAAGTTTACATGCGTCAGCCGCGGGGTTTTATTCATCCTTTGTTTCCTAATCATTTATTTCGTTTGCGAAAAGCCATTTATGGTCTTAAGCAAGCCCCGCGAGCTTGAATTCACAGGTTTAGTAGTTTTCTTCTATCTCATCATTTTACATGCAGCAAGTCTGATAATTCATTATTCATTTACCGCCAGAATAATAAAGTCATTTATTTACTACTATATGTTGATGACATAATTATTACTGGCAATTCTTCCGCTGCTATCACCTCTTTTATTCAGCTTGTTGCTACGCATTTTGCTATGAAAGATCTGGGTGATCTTCATTATTTTCTAGGAGTCCAGGCTGTCCGCTCCGCTAAAGGTTTGTTTCTCTCTCAACATAAATATGTGTCTGATCTTCTCTCTCGTTTTCATCTCCATACCCTAAAGTCTGTTCGTACTCCGCTTGCTACTCGCACTTCTTTATCTCTCACTGATGGGGAACTTCTTGCTGATGCGTCTGAGTATCGTAGTATGGTTGGTGCATTACAATATTTAACTTTGACATGACCTGATATTACCTATGTTGTGCATTTAGTGTCCCAGTTTATGCATGCTCCCCGTACTACTCATCTTTTTGCAGTCAAGAGAATTTTCAGGTACTTGCAAGGGACTCTTGATCATGGTTTGTGGCTTCAACCTACATCTCGGGCAACCTGTGTCATTGCTTACTCTGACGTTGATTGGGCAGGTTGTCCGGATACATCTCGGTCCACAACTGGCTTTGCAGTGTTCTTGGGCCCGAATCTTGTCTCATGGAAGTCCAAGAAGCAGCCTACTGTTTCCAAATCCTCTACAGAAGCTGAGTATAGAGCTGTTGCTTACACTGTTCAGGACACTCTACATACTCGTTCTATATTATTTGAGCTCGGCTATCCTGTTACTGCACCAATTAAATTATTTTGTGATAACATCTCTGCTTCTTATTTGACTGCTAATCCGGTTCAGCACGCTCGTAGCAAGCACATTCAGATAGACTACCATTTTGTCCGAGAACGTGTGGCTCATGGAGACTTGATTGTGAAATACATCCCCACACAATTACAGCTAGCTGACATTTTTACCAAAAGTCTTTCTAGTCAGCAATTTTACTTTTTGAAAGACAACCTGCGCGTTGTATCTCCCGCACAGTTTGAGGGGGTGTAATAGAATATCATTAGGAAAATTTGTTTCCTATTATGTATTAAACTCTTTTAGTATAAATACACATGCCAGGACTCCTATTGGAGTACCTTTTCCCAAAATATTCACAATATTTAGGGAATTAAATAAAACATACTCCTATTTAGGAGTTTCAACAACAAATTGGTCCTGTTTGGGGCTATTTTCCTTTTTTTTCAAAAATACTATTAAAATTAAACTTATTTACACAAATATGAATAATAATTACTATAAATTTTGTAAACAACATTAATTTTGATCATATATATGTAATTATTTCATAAATGAATAGCAACACATGAACAAGTCATTAAACGTCTTAGTTACGATACGTAAACAAACAAAAACTTGTCTCTTTAATTAATTGAATAGTTACTATGAAGCATGCATTATCACTACAAAAAAATTGATTTATAGAGGCAATTCTTCGAGGCAACTTATATTCCGTTGTCCATAATAGTATGTTTTATCATCATGGCCTTGTTTGGCAATCGGCTGTTAGCTGTTAGTTGTTAACTGGTTATGTCAGTTGTTTGATCACAGCTGGTTATGTTAGCTGTTTTGATTGGTTGGTTATGTTAGCTTGTTGTTAATAAATGTTTGGTAAAAGTAGTTGTTATAAACAACTGTTTGAGTGTAAAAAGACGTATAAGGACATGAGTGTATATATAATATTTGAGTAATGCTGATAGTGATAATGTTAAAACTATAATTTATTTGCAAAATAAATTATTTTTGAAAAACAATTTTTTATTTGAAATGTAAAAAGAATAAATTAAATTTTAAAATAAAAGTATAATAAATCTAAACAAATAATTCTTTTAGAAATAAATTAGATGACTTTATATTACAAAAAACATCAATAACGTCGATTACAATAAAAAATAATCACATGTCCCAAACAGTTCATTAATACTAATAAAAAGTAAAAATGTTTCTCAAACATTTGACATACTTAATTAGTTTAGCTTAAATAAAGTAAAGTTGGTCAAAATTATTTATTTTATACTACATTTTATGTTATTAAGTAAACAATTTAAAATACAATAAGATTTTATTAATAAACTCCGGATCTAAATGTCACATACAGCATTATTTGACGAGCTCTATTTGAAAAATGAGAAGACGCTCTCAAAAAATGAATTCTTGATCTGACAATTAGGATTATTAATAATAGTCGACAATAATTGAGATTATCAATTTTTCCTATTTTTAAAAAAACCTCATATTTCACACATAAAAGTTAATTTAAAAGGCTAATAGGTCATTAATTTGTATTTTTACTTGAATAAAATCTTCAGATGGCTTCTATCCCACAAAGAAAAAAAATATCTTTCTGCCTTAACTTTCACATGATGACGAAGGGTTTCAGATGCCATCTGACAAATCCAAAATTTCGGATATGATGGGCATAGAGGGGAAAAAAACAGTATAAGCCGAGATTAGATCTAAACGTTGTGTGGTCTGGCTTTTCAAATTTCTGCTTCTTCTTATGGATAAGTCGAACTGAGAAGTTGATTACCAAACAACATTTTTGGCTTTTTAACCTAGTCAAACATCTATTTTGAGTCAAACAAGCTAAAAAACGGCTGATAAGCCGTTTGCCAAACAATCCCCATATAAGTTATGGTTGCCTCTAAAAACTATCATTTGAGACAAGCATATTGTACTTGCCCCTAAAAACTATCATTTGGGAGTAACCATACTGGGCTTGCCTCTAAAAATATCATTTGGGTGCAACTTTTTTATGTCTGCCTCCAAAAGTTTGACACAAAAGCATAATTGCCTCTAAAGCATATGCATAATTTGGAGGGGTCAATTTTAAAATAATTTACTCCCTCCGTCCCAAAATGGTTGGCCAATGTTGACTTGCACGTGGATTAATAAAGTAAAAATTGTGTGGTTGAAATTTGTGCAGAGGAGAGAGAATTAGAAGCTGTTCCGTTCGTCTTAATCTTATTACTTATTCCTTAATCTTATTTTATTCAGATCAGATCAGATCAGATCAGAAAGATTCAGATCAGATCAGATCAGATCAGAAAGATTCAGATCAGATCAGATCAGATCAGAAACATTCAGATCAGATCAGAAAGATTCAGATCAGATCAGCAACATTCAGATCAGATCAGAAAGATTCAGACCAGATCAGACCAGATCAGAAACATTCAGATCAGATCGGAAACATTCAGATCAGATCAGATCAAAAAATTCAAACATGATTTATCACTTTTATTATTATAATAATATAATATAATATAATGTAATATAATATAATATAATATAATATAATATAATATAATATAATATAATATAATATAATATAATATAATATAATATAATATAATATAATATAATATAATATAATATAATATAATGTAATATAATATAATATAATATAATATAATATAATATAATATAATATAATATAATATAATATAATATAATATAATATAATATAATATAATATAATATAATATAATATAATATAATATAATATAATATAATATAATATAATATAATATAATATAATATAATATAATATAATATAATATAATATAATATAATATAATATAATATATTTGTAATTATAATTATAATTATGATTTACAATGTAATTATAATTATAATCATCATTATTATTAACATGATTGTTGTTCTTGTTGTTATTTTTGTAATTATTATTACTTCGGAGTAATTATATATTTAAATTAGTAATTATAGATATAATTATGATTATAGAGATAAATATTATAATTATAATTACAAAAAAAATAATTATAAAATTAATCATAATTAAAAATATAATTACATTTATAATTGTATCTGTATTTATAATTAGTGTAATTGGTATAATTATTATAATTTTAAATTTAATTTTAATTATTATTTTTTATAATTATGATTATAATTGTAATTTTATTTAAGTTATATTTTTAATTACAATTATAAATCTAATAATTATAATTATAATTACAATTATAGAAATATTCAAATCAGATCAGAAAGATTCAGATCAGAAGAATCAGATCAGATCAGAAACATTCAGATCAGATCAGAAACATTCAGATCAGATCAGATCAGATCAGCAACATTCAGATCAGCTCAGCAACGTTCAGATCAGATCAGAAAGATTCAGATCAGATCAGAAAGATTCAGATCAGATCAGATCAGATCAGAAAAATTCAGATCAGATCAGATCAGATCAGAAAAATTCAGATCAGATCAGATCAGAACTTAAAAAATTCAGATCAGAAACATTCAGATCAGGTGAACGGAACAGCTTCTTAACTTTAGCCACATATTTATTACTTTAAATGGAAATGGCCAACCTTTTTGGGACGGCCAAAAAAGGAAATTTGGCCAACCATTTTGGGACGGAGGGAGCAGTTAATAAAAATATTTTTACATCTTCAAAAAAATGAGAGTTAATAGTTGGGATTAATAAAAAAAGATTAACTATTATTGAGATTATTTAAATCTTACACATAGTTCACGTTTAAAAATGATCTGCTATACCCGGTTGTAACAGGTTAGAGACTATTTTTGGAAAATGGTCCCTATAGTTGAGACCACCCAGGAATAATCGATAGTTGTGATTATTAATGGCGGACCAACCATAGTTGGAATAATTATTTTCAATTTTTCCTTGTTTATTTAATAGTTGATGAGTTGACAATTTAGCTCATTAGAAAAGTAGTGTTTTTGCAATTGTTGGGCTAACCGCAACTCATGCAATGTGCCGGGGTGAATAAGTCAAGTTCTCCACGACTTCACTAGTTACACAAAAATTTTGGTGTTCAATCGGTCAATTCAGATTTTTCTCTCTGATGCAGGATCGTCAATATATTTATCCAACATAGTTTTTTAATTAAAAAGTCTTATTTATATTATGATACAACATTTTTGACAATTTGTTATATGAATAATTGTGATTTAAAAAGCTAGACATTCTGATGTATAAATAAATAAATTTGAAATTTAATTTTTATTGTCATTTCAAACGTATTTTAAAAATAATAATTGGAAGATGTTAAAATATATTTTAAATACGGGATCTTAATTTTAACATTTGGATAGTTGGATGTACATAAGAACTCTTTTAGGCCTAACCTCGAATAGTTGAAATTTGATATTTCTTAACTTTTAGTGTGCAATATTGGTGTTATATGAATTTATTCATTTTGATAAAAATAGGAGTAGAAATAAAAAAGTTACACGGAGTAATACTTTAAAGGAAAAAAGGTTTCTTTCTTGGGTTTGTGTGTTTCCACCTTTATGCTTGGATTCCATACAGGTGGCATGAATGGGGTGCCAAATCCCCTGCCATGGATCTCCTACTCTCACTTTAACACCTCCCTATATATAAAAAAAAGGACATTTTCACTTCATGAGTTCTAGTTAGCTTTAGGGTGAATTTATGCTCCTAATCAGGCTACTCTATTGACAGTATGGTTTATGTTACTGTTCCCACTAAAAAAAGATTACAATGAGAATAAGAAAATTAAGATGTAGGATTCCGGCTAAGAAGTCTTTCCACAACGAATGTATGTACTCCGTATTATTATTATTATTATTATTATATTTAATGACACACTTATAAAATTTGAAATATTGTTTGTATTACAATCAACTAAAAACAGAAATTATAACAACATCAACTTCAGGTCACAATCATATCTCTCTCCTTTAGGCAAAATACATTCCATATTAATTGATGCAGGCAGTCCAATGATTTGCATGTATCTATAATATTTATGAATTGGTATTTGGTACAGGCAAAGTACTTTGCATATGAATTGGTACAAGCACTCCTTTAGGATATAATAATGGACTCTCAGTGAATTATTTACACCTAATAATTTCATTTTATATGTTTCGTATGCATGATTAATATATGTTAAATGTAGATTATTTATATGTTAATATATGTAGATTTTTTCGTATGCAAAAAAAACTTGGCAAAACACTGTTTTAGTTTATATGTTTCATATGCATGATATGATTTATATGTTTTGTATGCATGATAATTATGTTTAAATGATTTAAATTATTATATGTGTAGTATATGTTCTTATGCATGATTAATAATATTTAATATATATGATTAGTGTGTGATATGCATGCCTCTCAATGGTTAACCCGAAATATTAAAAAAAAAATTGCCCCCTCATGTTAAGCTTTCACAAACTTAACATGTTTAATTCTAATTTTACAAATTTTTATAAACAAATTTTATAAAAACAAATTTTACAAAAACAAATTTTTGTAAAAACTGTTTTAATAAAAAGTGTTTTTATAAAAACTGTGTTTATAGATGCGTTGGTTATAAAAACTGTTTTAATATAAACTGTTTTTATAATTTATCTAAAAAAACTGTTTTTACAAAAATTGATATATATAAACTGTTTTATATAAAATGTTTTATTAAACAGATTTTTGTAAAAAACAGTTTTTATAAAAACTGTTTTAATAAAAAGTGTTTTTATGAAAACTGTTTTTATTAAAACTGTGTTTATAAAAACTGTTTTTATACAAACTGTTTTTATATAAACTGTTTTTAAAATTAATCTAATAAAAACTGTTTTTATAAAAACTGTTTTTAATAAAAACTGTTTTTATACAAACTGTTTTAATATAAACTGTTTTTATAATTTATCTAAAAAAACCGGTTTTACAAAAATTGATATATACAAACTGTTTTATATAAAATGTTTTATTAAACAGATTTTTGTAAAACAGTATTTATAAAAACTGTATTTATAATAACTGTTTTTATAAAAACTGTATTTATAATAACTGTATTTATTAAAAAACAGTATTTATAAAAACTGTTTTAATATAAAGTGGTTTTATAAAAACTGTATTTATAATAACTGTTTTTATAAAAACTGTTTTAATAAAAATTGTTTTAGTAAAAACTGTTTTAATAACAACTGTTTTAAAAACTCTTTTATTAAACAGATTATTTTTAAAAATAGTTTTTTGTAAAACTTGATTTAACAAACTGTTTTAAATTTATTTTAAAATGATATATCTAAAACATAAAAAAATGATCTCCTCTCATGTAAACTTTGCAAAAAGTTTAACATGTTACCTCCAAGTGCAATTTATTACCAAATTATTTAAGAACTTATTATGAAAAAATATGGACCCCTCATATTAAACTAAAAATAGTTTAATATGCTATACACATTTTCAATTAATAATACTTGTATAAATTTTTATAGTAAAAAATAATAAATATACCCCAAACTTTAATGGACCTTTAGTAAGCACACCTCAAACTTTTATAAGCGTTCTAACAAAAAACAAAATAAATTAATATATTTTAGATGAGCAACGAACAATCGACCTCGGCTCCCCGCCCTAACCATGCGCCTATGTCCGAAGCGGAGCGCAACAATGATGGAGCTGTTTGGGTGACGCCTGCAGATGTTCTTTTGTAAGTAGTTATGAAAAACCTTATTTTCAATAATTTTATATAATGTTAAATAATCAAACCAAATCTTATATAAATAAATACTATTAATTTTTTTAAGTGACGAACAAGTGTTCACGGGCATCAAAAACAAATTTAGTCATGGTCCGTTGGACGTGACTTCAATTTAGTCACGCCCATTAAGTCACGGATTTAGTCACGGCTAGCGACCGTGACTACATCATTTAGTCACGGAAAAATTGAACTGCTGTCCGTGACTAAGTCCGTGACTACGACCGTGTTTTTTTGTAGTGAATAGCTTATTCATGCAATATATATATACATATTCTGCAAATTAAAATGGGTATATATCTTGTAAAATGTTTTATGTTTGAGAAGAATATTTCTGTCTAATACGACGTACATTGACATTCATTGTCACACAGGGGTATACTAGTATATACTACGAGTACGTATATAGAGAGACTATGTGAATGCTTATTGTGTCCCTTGACTTGACAACCATTCATTGTGTTATTTGTGTCCACAATTTTCTTAATGGACGATTCCACGAATTGACTAAAAATAACAATAGCTAATTTTATATTTAGGCTAAAGGGTGAAATAGATCCTTGAACTAATTTTAAGTGTTCAATTAGCCTCTTATAGGAGGTTCTGTCCGGCCGTCGCCAATTGGGACAGTTTCCGGTGGAATTTTATGATGAAATGTTTTTGAGCATCTTCTTCATTAAGTCTAGTTTACTCATACCAAATTTCAGCTAAAAATTCAACCGGGAAGGCAGTCAAATGATTTTTTGAAGATAACTGCGCAGTTAAACAGCGTAGTACATTTCGGAAAATCATTTGATTGCCTTCCCGGTTGCATTTTTAGCTTAAATTTGATATGGGTAAACTATACTTAATGAAGAAGATGCTAAAAAAAATTCATCAAAAAATTCCACCGGGAACCGCCCCAACTGGCGACGACCGGACATAACCTCCTATATAAGGGGCTAATTGACACTTTAAGCTAGCTCAAGGGCCTATGACCCTTTAGCCTTATATTTATAATACATGCTCCAGTGAGAAAGTGCCAGCTCTTGATTGTAAATATGATTATATATAATCATATGCAGTACTACCTCCGTTCTTAAATAAGTGCAACATACCAAATTTTACACTATTCACATGTTCTACTTTGACTACATTTTATTTATTAACGTATTAATATATATTTTTGAAAAAATATTACTAAATTTGTCTCATTGTAAATTTTCAAAATCTGTTTTTTAATTTTTTTACTAATAGATATTTATATATATTAATTGTCAAAGTTGTTATATATATTAATGATCAAAATTGTGTCTCAATAAATGTGAAATGTTGACTGTTGCACTTATTTATTTAAGAGTTATATAACCATAACCATATATACTAACATTAGCACACAAAACTCATGGTTTCAATGAGTCAATGACCCATGAACCACACATTTTATAAGACATTTCATATCAAGTTGATACTTTCTCTTTCTCTCATCGATGAGGGACAAGAAGTAGAACCATCATGTTGATAGAGAATACTCCAACAGTATTCCATAGCATTGCCATTTATGCATGGGATGATGGGACTAGCAAATCCTATGTGCAATGCGCTGAAGCTAATGCGTATTTTAAAAGTAGTAAAAAAAATGTCCAACCTTAATATAGTGAGGGTCTTAGCTAGTACATATTATAAATTTCAAAAATGTGCACGCTATCAGAAAATTGTCCTACAGTGATGACATATCTTTAATGTAAAAGAACAATGTCGTAAATATATGACCATAATAAAATTACATGATACCGATGCTACATACATGTATTAAGTTACTTTTTTGTGAGCAAGAGTTTTCCAACTTGCAAATATCTTCTCACCATTGCTTCTTTAATTTCTCACCACAAAAATAATTTAATAATTCATTTCTTGAACAAACAGAGACTACACTTTTTTATTAGGTGTCTTATCTTAGTATCTCGAAAACTATAACGATCAGATAAGAATGTTCCGCATACACTAAAACTTTAGACTAGATTTGGAGGGGTGCGCTAGGCCAAAGCAGAAGTGCAACACTATGGCAACGCTTAAAAACCCAGATAGCAAGCTACCCATTGGGCCCTTCCCCTTAAAAAATTGAGTTAATACCGTGTGGACCGATGGTCCACATATCAGATATTAAACTGATAAGAAGAGATACTACACTTGATCTTAGCCAAAAGGCCGAGAAAGGTATGAGCTTGAAAGTTTAGTGCAGAGCTAATTCTATACCAAAGAAATCAACGGCTTTATCTGTAATGAACGGTGTGGGATAAAAAGAGAATAAGAATAAACCAATTGATCGATAATAAAACGAAATAAAAAATACACCCGGATAGATTCCATAAAATTCCCAGTAGACTTTTCATGGTATAACCGTATGACTTTATCTTTCATTCAAAACCTTAATGGTAACTCTCATATACGAAGTAGGTCATGTAATATACGTACATAGTATCAAATACGTACGAAGTATTCAAATATATTCATGGTCAAAAGGGAATGCTCATAACTTTAAAGATTACACATCAAGAAACTACGCTAGAAATTCTATGAAATTGCAAAATTCAAACGTGAAAATGAATAAATTTGGTTTATATCTTGATGGTTAAAAGGTGTTAATTCTATAAAATCGTAAAATTCAAATGTGAAAATGAATAAATTTGGTTTATAAACGGGGACTCAAAACTCACACATCTAGTCATAGGTCTAGTCACTAAACGGGGACTCAAAACTCGATTTGAAAGCAATTATACCTAGTCCAATTTGATAACATGTAACTACATATTAACAAAGGATTAGTTGTTCATTATTGAGAGGAACGATGATAAGTTTTAATTGGAAAGTAGATAATGTTTGAACTGAACAATGTCACTTAATTGGCTTCAAACCACACAGGGCTATCAAAATAGGTTAGTCCCGGCCAAAATTTAAGCATATAACAACACGTCAAATGGGCGAACCTTAGGCCTAAGAAGTTCAACAATCCCGACCAATTTAGAATGGAACGGCCTCCCACCTCCTTCCACCATAGTTGCCTTTTTTGATTCGTTACTCGCTACCTCCATACTAGCCTCTAACCTATTTCACAATATGATTTGTTACTTCTTCCATCTAATTATGATTACTAACCGAACTTAATTTACAAGTATACAAGTGCTGATTGTAGTCGTAAATGGCGATAAATTATTAGGTCGGTCCATAAGGAAACGTTCGTTTTTTTAAGTTCGGGGTTCGAGAATTTGAACTGCATATTAGATAAAGTGCAAGGATTTTTGATTGATTGTATGAATATATGATAAAAAGACCAAGTCATTAAAATTCACCTGACTTTAATTGTATATAATTTATTTGTCGATTCTTACGAGTATAATATCACTATTATATATATTGCCCACTCATGTTAAGGCAGTGAGAGGATGGTTTTTGCTACGGCACACACACACACTCATCCAGAAAAAATCTAAGATATCACACTCGTATCATACAAGATAGGCTATATTGCTATCGTCAATACATTGTATGTTTATTGTTCTAAGGAACGATCTATACTAGTGTAACACCCGAGACATGTCCCGATAGTGCGGTCGCGAAGCCACAGTTGTTCTAAAGTGTTCACATGAACACCCGAATTTTTGAAAAACAAGTAGGTATATATG
The DNA here is from genome assembly GCA_945859915.1 of Cuscuta epithymum. Lineage (NCBI taxonomy): Eukaryota > Viridiplantae > Streptophyta > Magnoliopsida > Solanales > Convolvulaceae > Cuscuta > Cuscuta epithymum. The sequence continues at coordinate 857,202 of CAMAPF010000198.1, forward strand.
TGTAAATTTAGTATAATTATTTAGTACTCTTAAAATTTGTAGTTCTAATAGAAAATTGAACTCCTTGAATTCCTAATCTACCAATGTGGTAGTGTCATGTTAATATGGACAAAGTCCCATAATATGACCATATTCTCATGTGTGCCTTTAGGCATTACTCATAGTGCCTTTCCAAAATCTTCTCCAAGAATAACAATTTGTCCGCTTAAGGGCAACTCAATTTTCAATCTTTGAATTTAGTCGCTGACCTTAATTTAAAAAAGATTAAAGTCTTAAAAACATGGACCAAACCAAACTTTCATGAAAATTTTATTTAGAGGGACTATCTTTTTCCTTTGGTTTGGGAATACTCTTAGGTTAATCCGTTTTAATTAATAATGGGAAAACTGTCAAATAGGTCCTCGAACTTTCATAAAAAAGTCAATTAAGTCCTTCTATAAGAGACTCTGTCCGGTCGTCGCGATTTGGGGCGGTTTCCGGTGGAATTTTTTGATGAAATTTTTTGAGCATCTTATTCATCAAGTCTAGTTTACTCATACCAAGTTTCAGCTAAAAGTTTAATCGGGAGCGCATTCAAATTAATTCGAGAACGCAAAAATGCGCACTTATCTTCAAGAATTAATTTGAATGTGTTCCCTATTGAATTTTTAGCTGAAATTTGGTATGAGTAAACTAGACTTGGTGAATAAGATGCACAAAAAATTTCATCAAAAAATTCCACCGGGAACTGCCCCAAATCGCGACGGCCGGACAGAACCTCGTATAGAAGGACTTAATTGACCCTTTTATGAAAGTTCGAGGACCTATTTGACAATTTTCCCATTAATAATTAAACTATAATTTGAATTCAATGTTAAGCCATTATGTTCTTATCGATTATTATGTGGGCCTCTTTAGTAATGAGAATTTCCAATCACTTAAATATGTATGATTTAATTTTTAATGTAAATTAAATCTTATTTCGTTTTAGTTTGGGAAAACTGTCAAATAGGTACTCGAACTTTCATAAAAAGGTCAAATAAGTCCTTATATAGGAGGCTCTGTCCGGCCGTCGCGATTTGGGACGGTTCCCGGTGGAATTTTTTGATGAAAGTTTTTGAGCATCTTATTCATCAAAACTAGTTTACTCATACCAAATTTCAGCTAAAACTTCAATCGAGAACACATTCAAATTAATTCTTGAAAATAACTGCGCATTTAACTGCACAGTTGGCTCAATATATTCAACCGAAAATTGATCGCAAATAATAATATATGAGAGTAATGGGTACAATCTCAAAAATTGATCACAAATAATAATATATGAGAGTACTGGGTACAATATCTAAATATGAATCCTTTGATTCTTCACTTGCAATTTGAAATAATATACTTAAAAAATTTAATTCAAACTTAAATCTTTAATCTTTCAAAAATTCAAACATTTTTCGGATCTTCGAATCTTCGTTCTTGAGATCTTCGAATCTTTCAATCTTCATTCTTCGAATCTTCAAATCTTCTTGAATGCAGAATTCAGTTTGAAGGGCCTCCGGATTTCAAGTAGCTTGATCTTCAACAAAATGGGCGTTTTATGGCTTGATCTTCTGTTTAAGGGCTTCCCGGGATATATGGCTTGATTTCCAATTGAATTTTGATTCAATTTTTATATGAATATCTTCAAATCTTCAAAGCATTGTTATTCAGCTCTTCGAATCTTAGAGCTTCGTTCTTCAGATCTTCGAACGTTTTTCAACTTTTGAATTTATTTTATCAAGAATGAACGAAATCGCAAAGAATTATTCGTACATTCTTAATAAAAATCGTGGCTTGATCTCTTCCTCTTCTTTGGAACTATTCAGAGTCTCTCGGGAGTTCTTCAGAGTTTTTCTGCAGGGTTTAATTTCTTCATTTGGAAGTTCTCTTCTCCATTCCTCTCAACTGAGACCCCTATTTATAGGTGTGGAGGAGATAAAATATGGGCTAGGGATGAAGAGATCCGTCCATATGCTTAGGGCCTCAACTGAAATGGGCTTTGAGCCCTATTTAATTTTATTAATAAAATATATCTTACATAGATTTTTTTCATAATTCAGTAGAATCAGTCTATCCAGCCACTTTGGTCAAAACTTCATAAATTTCAACAGAACCAACCGATTCAGCCAGTTTCTGTGTTACCAAACGAGCTCTATATTGTTTACACTTTGTGCTAGCTATATATATACAACACATTTCTATAAAATATAAAGACAAACTTGTCCTAGGAAGTCTAGAATTGAATATATGGGTGTGATTTAATTTATTTTGCGCTAGACATTAACTTAGTGTGGATTTTGTGGGTAAAGTGAGATGCCTCGTTTGAAAACACAGGGATATGTTTGAGAGTTATATTTTGGAGGCCAGAGGAAGCGTTAGGAAGATTTGTTATCCCTCCTTTTTTGTTAGGGAGTTTAAAAAATTGGAAAGAATGATTTTGAAAGGTTCTCGTGACATTTCAGAACCTTTCAAACGCTAACTTTTTAAGTTTTCCAAAATTAGAAGATTTGGAATGACAACTAATCAAATAATAACATTAGCTCCATCAATATAAGTTCAACAATTTGAATTTGCATAATATATAAAGTAATTTTAATTATAATTCATTCATACTCTTTATCTTTTCAAAGTTGCTACTCTCAAAACAAGAGAAAGGATTTCCTCGGTCCCCTTTCCTTCCCCTTCTATGAGTCTATGACTAACTTTCAAAGTCGATCTCTCCTCTCTCTTTTAAACTTCCAGACATACCCTAAACGGTGCTTATTAAGACCCGTATTAATAAGCGGCGCATAAAATAAACAATGTTGTAAGACCGTGTTTACTTCAAACGGTTTTAAAACACCGTTTAACATTAAAATGTCCAAAATAACCCTATACATATATATACACACCTATAATATAATATGTGTACCCATACCCCTAACCCCTTACCCACCCTACCTTACCCCGACCCCACCCCCCCTACCCCCTACCCCTACCCTACCTACCTGACCCCACCCTACCTACCCGACCCTACCCCTACCCGAACCCACCCTAACATGTCCCCACCCTACCGCAACCCTACCCCCGACCCCATAGGCTCTTACCACATCGACCCCACCCCGACCCCACCTTACCCTACCTTACCCCAACCCCGCCCCTACCCCTACCCTACCCAACCCACCCCTACCCCACCACACCTACCCTGCCCCTAGCGCCTCTATCACATCGGCCCCACCCTGACCCCACCACCCTAGGTATAGTGGGGTAAGGGGTGGGGTAAGGGGTATAGGGTGGGGTGATTGAGGTCAAGTAGTGGTAGGGTGGGTCGGGTAGGTAGGGTAGGGGTGGGGTTGGGTAGGTAGGGTAGTGGTAGGGTGGGTTCGGGTAGGTAGGGTAGTGGTAGGGTGGGTTCGGGTAGGTAGGGTGGGGGTTGAGGCGGGGTAGGGGTAGGGTAGGGGTAGGGTCGGATAGGGTAGGGTGGGGTCGGGTATGTGGGTAAGGGGTGGGGTTGGTAGGGTAAGGGTAGGTGTGTGGTCGGGTAAGTAGGGTAGGGGTGGGATTGGGTAGGTAGGGTAGTGGTAGGGTGGGGTCGGGTAGGGGTAGGATGGGTCAGGGTAGGGTAAGGTGGGGTCGGGGTAGGGTAGGTGGGGTAAGGGTAGGGGTGGGGTTGGGGTAAGGGTAGGGTAGGGGTGGGGTCGGACAGGTAAGGTAGTGGTAGGGTGGGGTCGGGGTAGTGGTAGGGGGGTCGGGTAGGTAGGGGTAGGGTCGGGGTAGGTAAGGGTAGGGTGGGGGTCGGTTAGGTAGGGTAGGGGTGGGGTAGGTAGGGTGGGGTAGGGGTGGGGTAGGTGGGGTAAGGGTAGGGTGGGGTGGGGTCGGGGTAGGGTGGGGTCAGGGTAGGTGGGGTAAGGGTAGGGTGGGGACGGGGTAGAGTGGGGTCGGGGTAGGTGGGGTTGGGGTCGAGGTGGGGCAGGGATAACAATAGGTTAAGGGCAAGGGATAAATTCGGAAACTGAAAAAGCTTAAAGTGCCGCTTAATTAATACATGGGGGGTGGTATGCTTAATAAGCGGCACTTTAAGCACCTCTTTCGGTTAGTAAGCGGCTTTTTAAGCAGTGTGCGTGTTTACTTCACCTGTCTTACTAATCTAACTGTGACTTTAGCAGTGAAGTAAACACCTCCTAAGAAATTGATCACAAAGCTGATTTGTTTGTTCGCGCTGAACCCTTAAACTTAACAAATGAACACGGATACACTGAGACTCACCTTGTGCTCGTTTGGCTACACTCCTAAATCCTAATTTTTATATTTTCTGCCATTTTACAAGGAAGCATCTCTTTTGGGCTCTCTTGTGATAACACACTGCATAAATTAGAGATAATAGCTACTTGCATTTTATAGGTAGGTTATAATAAGCTTTGGTTGGTAGAATGAACAAAAACCGTAGAAAATAACGTATTTCATACTTTGGTTTATGATGATATAAGAACATATGATATACTATTCTTCGTTCTTTAATAATTACAACAGTTTGACTTTAACGTTTGTCAACACACAATTTTGAATCTAATTATATTTAATTACGTAGTACATATTAGTAAACATTATAAAAAGTTAATATTTTAAAAATTCACATTGATTGAAATTTAATAACATTTTAAACATAATAATTTTACTGTATATATTTACAAATAATTATGGTCAAAGTAAGGTGTGCGAATAGTGTCAAAATCGCAATGTTGCAACTATTAAAGAATGGAGGAAGTATATTATTTACAGTTTAAGTTCAATTTGCATTTACAAAAAAAACATTTTTTGTTTCAGTTAAAGTTTCGGTTTTTTAAAAGGGGAAAATACAGAAAAGGTGCCTGTGGTTTGGGCCATTTTCAGATAGGAGCACATGTTTCATTTTTTAACAAAGTGGGACATTTGCTTCAATTCTGTTATCACAGCAGGGGCATGGCGTCTAACGCCGTTAGAAAATTTAACCCCGATTTTCAAAAGTCTCTAAAACATTAAAAGAAAGATACTGGGAGGTGCGTCTCGTCAAGGAGACACAACAAACTATCGTTCTCTTTGAACTTTTCGTCTCTATTTGGATTATTTTTTAAAAATAAATTTGTTAATTTCACTTTTCCGGCGGATTTTTTGCGACATGGTTGCTGGAAACAAAAAAACAAAGATAGTTTGTTGGTCTTCTTGACGAGGCGCATCTCCCAGTATTTTTCTTTTAATATTTCGGAAACTTGAAAATCGGGGTTAGATTTTCTAATGATATGGCGTTAGACGTCATGCCCCTGCTGTGATAACGTAATTGAAACACATGTCTCACTTTGTTAAAAAATGAAACATGTGCCCCTATTTGAAAACGGCCCAAACCACAGTCCATAGGTACCTTTTCTGTACTTTTCCCCTTTTAAAAAGTTTCATGTTTTTTTGCAACCTGAAAATATAATATATAGAACAAATGCATTTAACCATTAACGTACATATTCCTAAATCTAATAATTGTTAAAGTGCTTCAATTCAGCCAACTTCGAAAGTAATGCTTAAAATTCTTCATATATTTTTGAGGCGGATATTAAATAGAGTTTTTGAACGAAAATCATAAATCATAAAAGACACTAAAGCTAAGACATTAACTTAGTTGTTGGTTTTCATTTCAAATAACATGTTTGATAAGTATTAACATTTCATATATATATATATATATATATACATGAATCACAATTCTCAAAAAATATAAACATAAATCACATGAGTTATCTAAAAATAATTACATATTTATGACTAAAATAAAGATTTTTTTTTACGTATATTTGAGTAGTGACTATACTAGTACTTTAATCCTAGTAACAACTTAGCTGTTCAATTTTTAAACTTTAATTACCATGGCACTATGATGTAATAACAAATAGTCATATTTGAAAAAAAACACATTTATATATGTATTTGTATATGTATATATTACCAAATAATTGGGACGTATGAAATGTTAAGCTCGATCAAGTTAATAATAATCTCAGAAGTACATTTCTAGAGAAACACGATTAAACAAAATACCCCTTCGGAAGAAATTGATAGTTCATCCAAACAACATTTATATAATTAATTATAGGTAGATTCTATTGTACTCATAAGATATCATACATTTGTCCACATGGACTAATAAGAATGTTGCAGTTGAATTATTTAAATCTAAATTAAAATGATATAATGATGTGGACCAATCAAGTGAATGGAACAACGTTTTTTAAATGGGTACCGGAGTTGTCACCTTAATTATAAACAAGAGAACAACACTTTTTTTATAATGAAAATAGCCTACGTGGATATTCATTTACTAATTTTGGGCACTTCATTGCAGAATATATGGATATCCTAACCATTTTATATATGGTGACAACTCCGGTACCCTTTTAAAAAATGGGGGTACCGTACCTACTATTCATTTGATTGGACCACATCACTTTATCATTTTTAATTTAGATTTAAATAATTCAACTATAACATTCTAATTGGTCCATGTGGACAAAGGTATGGTACCTTATGGGTACCATAGAATCTACCTTTATATAATTAGATAAATCTTAGTTTAATTTGGTTTGGGTGATGCAATGTTGGAGGAATGTACCAATACCTCAAGCCATTCTTGGTAGGGTGACTGCCATATGCCGTATCTTCTTTTGGAGGTGCAAATTTGTTAGGGTGGCTCGAGCAGATATGTGCCTCCCAAAAGAAGAGGGTGGCTTGAGCAGATATGTGCCTCCCAAAAGAAGAGGGTGGCTTGGGTACACCAAAACTTGAAACAATGCTTTGTCATCTAGAACTCTTTGGGATATTCACTTAAAGAGGGACACACTTTGGATAAATGGGTGCATGGGGTATATCTTAAGGGTAGAAATGTGTGGGATTTTTCCCCACACACCAGGGACTCACAGATGATGAAGAAGATTGCCTTAATTTGAGACCAACTTGTGGCTAAATTTGATACAATTGATGCCACAATTGCCGGCCTATCTCACTTTGTTACCAATGTAACATTTGCTCTTCCAAAGTATATGATTTGATTAGAATCAAAGGCACCAAACACGTCTGGATGCCTTTCATTTGGAAAGTCTACATACCACCTAAATTCTCATTCATTGCTTGGCTAGCCTTTCGGAACCGCCTTGCAACGTGTGATAATATAAGTAGGCTTGAAGTGATTAACATTTGTCCTTTTTGTAAGGGTGAACCGCAAACGGTAGTACACCTATTTTTTGGTTGCCAATTTTCAGGAGCTATTTGGACTAAAGTGCGCACATGGATGAGATTGCATACCTTGGATAGCTCAGTGAAATGGGTCGAGAGAGATCATAGAGGGGCGGGAATCAAAGCTAAAGCAGTCCGGATTGCGTTCATCTACACAGTGTATTGGATGTGGAGGGACAGAAAACAACCAGATTTGACGGCACCACATTCAAAGTGGAGGATGTTTCTGCTAGGATCCAATACATGGTGTATAAGATCCTTTATAATATATATACCCGTATGAGCTAATCACCTTTGGATACTTTGGTGTGTTAGATATGGTCTATCACCCTTTAACTTGTGTTCGGCCATGTGTGCTTATTGTTTATAGTCTTTTTTGAGGTGATGGGTTATCCTTACTTGGGATAACCCTTTTTATTCCCTGTTTTTTTATGGACATAAACTCTTTTGAATGATATATATATAGTTACCATTTATCCAAAAAAAACTACGGAGTAAAATTTATACCAATTAGTAATGAACAGTAGGTTATATCTTCGATTAGCTTTTAAAAGTTTCACAAAGTAATAACTCATGATCAATTTTGCTTAGGTAATTGTATTGTTCAGTCAATCATGATACCATGCCCTTTAATTTACTCATCCTTCATGTAATGAAAAAGATTAAACTGGGGCGATGGAATATTGGTACCAATTACTAAATTGATCCCGACATTTATATTCAAGTTCTGAAATTTGAGAAAGATGCTTAAAAGTACTCTGTATCTTATAAAAACTACAAGAATATGAAAAATATTGTGTCCCCCAAAAAAAAATCATATTTAATCCTACATAATCACAAACAATGCACAAAGTGGCAAAATTAACTGCTTGTTTAGTGACCCTATTTTTCGGCTTATTCAACGTTTTCATTAAGCACATAACTTTTGATTCCGCGCGCATGATGATAAGAAAAGTAAAATTGAAATTACTTTTTAGACTATAGGTTGAAGTTATTGTAGATATCATTGTAGCTATTTTATGATATAACAGTATGTTTATTTTATTAATACATACTACCTCCGTCCCGGTAGACTTTGCCAAATGCAAAGTAGGTGAGAAATAAGAATAGTAAAAAACTGTGTGATTGAGATCTATGTAGAGGAGAGAGAAATGTGCAGAACCACAAATTAGTTGCTTTAATAGGAAAGTAGCAAAGTTTTTTGGGACAACCAAAAAGAAAAGGTTGGCAAAGTTCAATGAGACAAAGGGAGTAATATTTTATTATACTATAATTATAGGGAGTAGCTTCTTAAAACTACGATCATTACTATAATTGTAGGAAGCAGCTTCTTAAAACTAGAAAGTAAGTTCGCAAGAATTCTAGAAACCGTGCTGCAAAATGACAATGTCTGGCCTAACTCAATCTATCGTGTGGCCTCAGACCACACAAGGTATGTGGTAAATTTGGGGTACCCCAAATTCCCAAAATATGGGAATCTCAAATTTATATCATTCAAATGCGTGAAGAAGACTGAAAGTACACAATAATTAGGCCAAAAGTCCCTTTTTGTTTTTTAAACAAGGCTAAAAGGTCCCATAAATAATCCAAATTGAGAACTACAAATCACGACGAAGCTTCACACTAATTTGGTGGGGTGCGCCAGGCCAAAGCAGAAGTGCAACACTATGGCAACGCTTAAGGACCCAGATAGCAAGCTACCTATTGGGCCCTTCCCCTAAAAAATTGAGTTAATATCGTGTGGGCCAATGACCCACATATCAGATATTAAACTGATAAGAACAGATACTACACTTGATCTTAGCCAAAAGGCCGAGAAAGGTATGAGAAATGTAAGTTAGGTGGAGAGCGTATTTGTAGCAATGGAACCCGCTGTCTCCTTATATATGTATCGGTGTGGGAAAAAGTCAGTTTCTCAATATCATATTCCTGTATTGCTTTCTTTTGGAAAGGAAAAAACACCTACAACCGAATTCATAAGATTAGTCAGTGCAAACTTAAGACAAGAAAAGAGCACCAAAAATAGCCCAGAAATGGATATTTTCATCTCACATTTTACAACGAATTGAAGCAACGTATCCTTGTTTTTTCACTCAAGTAACTAGCAATAGGAAGCTATGCTTACAAACTTTGCGTTTTGCTTGGTGTTTGGAAAGAAGTAAAAATACATATGCATCGAGTTCTAATCTATTATTATTCCCTAAAATTTTAAAGTAACTTCAAAATACTTTTAACATAATTTTTTTGATGGTACAAAATACTTTTAACATATAGATAAAAGTATTAGTTTTAGTAAACAAATAGATAATTCTCCTAATAGGAGCAATTATGTGCACAAATAGTAGTCTCGTGCTTGCTAAGAGCAAAATGAACTGACTTAACAAAATACGACTTACGATAATGTTTTTAATTGCATTAGTTTTAGTCTGAGACGAAATCGGACTAAAACATATCAAACTTAAACAGACCATATCAAATCAGACTACGCCAAACCAAACTTTGGCATATGTAAAATACATATAGAAGCAACACTTATCAGACCAAACCAGACATGACTATAAAATTATAGTCCAATTAAAATCATTTTTGGCGCCCTCAGATCCACTTCCATATATACTAGTGCCAGATGGCTTATCTTCCTCGTGTTCTATTCTCCTGTGTTTTTGCTCCGTTTTATCTCCTACATTAACATGCCCCCTTCCCTCGATCATGTCGTCATGTCCTTCCAAAATTGATGTAGCCGCTACCCCTTCACTGCCTTTAGTTCGTCCTTTGCCAACTGAAACTAACCGCTTATTTTCTTTCACATGTGCTCTCCCTTTTGTGGCTCTAAGCCATGGCCCAAAATATATATATTTTCCCCACTTTTCGCGCATCCCTCAGAATTGTGTGGGCAATACCTCTCATCATGCCCAATGAATCCACACATTAAGCAAAAGTTTGGCAATTTCTCGTATCATAAGGCAACACAAAAAATCATCACTTCTTCTTTTCGCAGAAATAATTTTCTTTTCAAAGGTCTACCTAAAGCCAGGCTAACTTTTATTCTTATGAAAAGATTTCATTTAGTAGAAAAATTATATTCATCCACCTTAATAATTTTCCCCATAAAATTATTGATTATCACCGCATTATTCATAGTAAAGTACCGTACCAGTATATTATGGACCTATATCCAAAAATCAGCTCTATTTAGGTGGACCGACAAGATAAATCCTTTTCCCCGAGTTTGCTCAGAAAAATTAGGTTTTGATCAAATATCCATGGTCCTTCCTCCAATACTCGGAGCATATCTTCTCATGATAAAACTGAATCATATAACGTCTAGCCCCCAGCTCAGTTATAGTAACACTTTTGATAGGTTTTCAAATAGACGTCATAGTATAACGAAATATGAAAAAATGTACTGATTTTTCTGATGTAATGGTTCCTACAAGAGATAGACTCACTTCTGAAACATCAGGTGTCGTAGTCTCCACCAACAGTACTTCGTCCTCTTTGTCCATCTTCATCCTCCTATGAGCATTAGCCAACATCTATATCTCACGATGTCTGTGATTATCATCCATCGCTGTCATAGTTAGTCATCGTCTTCCTGAACGCCCGTTGCGCCACCCTCAGTTTCGATCTCTCTGTCCGTGAAAAAATCCGCGAAGCACCAACACCTTTGTCTTATTCTACCGAATTATGAAGTAAACTGTTAAAAATATGTTTTTTATTTCAGAAAACAGAGAAAAAGTTATGTGAGAATTGCTAAAATTACATTTTCAATGACTTTTCAACATATTCCGCCAAAAGTAACTTCACACTACTTTAACTTATAAATACAAATATTAATTTTAGTAAATAAATAGATAATTCTCCTAATAGAAGCAATTATATACACAAATAGTAGTCGCATGTTTCACAAGAGCAAAAATGTACCGATAGAAGTAAATAGGGAAAACTATCAAATAAGCCCCCCAACTTTTCAAAAAAACCAATTACACCCCAAACTAAAAGTTAATCCAATTAAAACCCTAAACTCATTTAAAAATTGCATATCCTCCTTTTAGTAGGTATTCCATCATTTTTCCCGGTTAATTGCCTATTTGGTGTGTGATGTGGCATTTTTATTTTCTTTTTTTCATTTTCTTTTTCTTTTCTTTCCTTCCTATTCTCCTTTCTTTTCTACGCTTTCTTCCCTGCGCCTCACAGTGTCTGCAACTACTTCCTTCTTCCTTCTTCCTTCTTTACTTCTTTCTTTCCCCATTTTCTTCTTCCACCCAGTGTTCTGCTCGGGGTTTCCCGACCTTCACCCTCCTCCCTACGCCTCTTCTCTACTGTTGACTAGGGTCTACACCCAAATTGAAGCTACGGATCTGGGAGTGGTCTGGAGGCTTCAAGAGCACCGTCTCGAACTTGCTGACCCAGAATCTTTGACGGAGCAGCTTCCCCGACTTCTAATCCATCGAATCGCGGAAAGGGGAAGACTGGCGTGCGAGTACTTGAGCATCTCCGGTGAGGCAGCGACATGGGTTCCTCTCGGACTCTATCTAGTGTTTCGCCGACGGAAGACCAATCCTTTGCTGGCAGAAGAAAGAAGAAAGGGTAGAAGAAAGGGTGGGTGGAAGTGTGGAACTAGGAAGGGGAAGAAAGGTGGATCGGAAGAAAAGAATGGGTCAAAGGGGGGAGGCGGAAGTTTGGAATGGAAAGGGCTGGTGGAATGAGAAAGAGGGTGGAGGAAAAGTGAAAAAAGAAAGGAAAATGAGAAAGAAAAGGAAAAAAATTAAAATAGCCACATGTGTTGCCATGTGTACATGTAAAACCGATAACCTAGTCACTACCGGTTAAAAGGAAGATTTGATATTTTTAAATGAGTTCAAGGGTTTGATTGAGTGAACTTTAAGTAAGACGGTCTAATTGATTTTTTGAAAAGGTGGGGGTTATTTGATAGTTTTCCCAAGTAAATACATATAGAACTGACATTTACCAGACCAAATCAGACAAGACCAGAAAATTACAGTTTAATTAAAAACATTTTTAGTGAAATTCTATGTCTATGTTTATAATAAAAACAAATAACAAAAAAACATGTTAAGGAGTTCCCCAAACTCTCTATGTTGTTGCTTCCTCCTCTAGTGGTGGTGACCTCCAGCATGACCAAAGTCATGTCCAGCGGCGAGTTCTCATCTAACACTATTACATTCTTATCTGGAGGCGCCGTCATCTCCTCCACATAAGCACTATCTTCTGGTGAGCATGCATGTGAGAGCGTTTAACACATTAAAATGCACTTTATGTCACAATTTTCTCGCTAAAATATGAAAAAACATGCATTATGTTACTAGAAGTAATACTTCAATTGCATTGAACAATAATTTTTCATATGTTTGCTACTACATGATCGACTTCATTCCTAAATAGCTATTATTATTCAACCGGTGATCTAAACATTTTGTAGCGGTGGTCACCTCCTCCAATGTCGTCCCTAGCTTTCATCGCCCGCTGCCTCTCCTTCGTTGCCGCCTTTTTCTTCATGAGAATTAATTACTGCCTTCATCGATGTCTCCACCATGAAATGAGTCCTTTCTTTACGATTGCCACCTCTTCTTGTACTGCCTCCACCAATTCCGCCATCTTGATAAAGACCGTGACCTCCTCCGCTCGTATCATGTCTTGGTAGATCCCCATACCCTAGTGCAACCGGGGGTTCTCCGCCCGATGCATCGCCTCCAGGTCCGGGTGCGGGTGCACCGCCACTAATATCACCCTCTATACTACCTGCACCCCCTTCATGTGGGAACCAAATCTTCCCAAAACAGTCAGGTTTTGTAACCAAACCAGAACAAAGATTTGCTAAAAGAACATAGAAAATGTATAACAAACAAATGATTTTCTTTGTTTCCATCTTCACACAGAATATGCTAGATAGCTTTACGCTGCTAGAACTATAAATGGGTGATAATCTTGATTGGCATTTTATATACTATCACTGGTCTTTCCGTTACATACATAATTAATTTGAGTTTACCAACTACTCACCATTTATAGTACTAGATGCTAGTGATTATTAATTAATAAAAATAACGTTAGTATTTAATGGCAATTTGAATCTGGTTGAGAAGCTAGCTCTGCTTATGTACGTAACTAGTTGGACTAAATAGTAGTTTATTAGTATTGGTTCACTCTAGTCTTCACTTCACGTTTAGGCGCACTATAATCAATATGACAATTAATTTCCAGGGATTACAACGGCTACAGATTGAGTAACGTACTGGCCTTGAACGACTAAATACGTACATATGAGGTTACAAGTGTAAGACTAGCTAGCTAGCACAATAATTTTTTATAAGCTTTGTTGTTGATCTTCAATTATTTCTTAAATTAGTTAATGATGTTTGATCTATAATATAATATATAATATCCTAGATAATGAAAATTGATGCGATAAAAAAAGATCATAGAATGATTGAGTATGACCGAGCTGTTTAAAGTCTAAATAGAGAAAACCATTATACGTAGAAGATCCGTTGACTAAAGATCATCATAAATAAAGATAACTTTGGTTCCATATAGGGGGGGGGGAGGGGAGGGCATAATCTATGTTTTGGTCATACACCAACCACATTCAAGCCTTAGGAGGTTTTACTTGGACCTATTTCAATACCAGATCAGACCAAATCAGATCAGATCAGTCCAAATCAGACCTCGATATTTGTAAATTATACAGAAACTAGACTAGACCAGACCAAATCAGAAAACTCTGGTCCAAGTAGAAACATCCTTAATCTCAGAAGAGTTTGGAGTCAACTAACATAAATAGTAAGACCCGTGTACCTACAATTTGTCTAAAGGCGGTGGAAGGTCAATCACCCTTCGGGCAAGCCTTTTCGCATTCGCTCTTGTTGCGGCAAGGCAAGGTGCAAGGGTCAATTTTGCTGAAAAAGTTCATGGAGAACGAGCACCCTCTCGCTAGATCTGGCCGCCCTTCATCATATCGCATCTACCTTCCTTTCCCACGACACATCAAATAGAAATATCATCTTCAAAAAGGATGTATATGTCCTTATCTATGCACTGGATTTTAAATAGTCATATATGGACTTGTAGTTTAAGAGAAATGCCAAAAATGGCGAGCTCGTGTCAGTTTGCATCTCAACTGCGGATGTGTGTCTTCATTGAACAATATGTTCATTTCGTTCTCATTATTTAGTTGTGTGTTGTTCACGAGAGTTGTATATCTAAAATTAAAGTTTCTTATGTCATGAAACTTGAATCACCAACATTGAATTATACCCTACACAAACTTATGATAAAAATACAAACACATAATAGTACAATAACAGTCTTTTAACAATATAGGAGAAAAGAGATTGACAACATTTATTAGCAATAAGAGAGAGCATTTTAACAATGTGACAATCAGTACAATAAGAGTCTTTTGACAATACAAGAGAAAGAGTCTGACAACATTTAATAGCAATAAGAGACAGTATTTTATTGGAAGGATGACCAAAATGTGGTGTATCTGAGAGACATCAAACAAATTGGACTATGAATTTGCGGTGAAACAGACACTTATGCATAATAAACACCATTAATATCACTATCCTTCATAAGAGACACCCTTGTTCCTTTGTTTGTCGATCACTGACTAGGAAGAAAATGAGAAAAAATCAAGGAAACATTATTAGTTTGAAAAAGTTGAGAGACAAAATCTAAATTCTTTTTCAATTGAGGAACATAAAGGACATTGGCTAAAGTAAGATTTCGAGAGGATATGGGGAGTTGAGTGTAACCAACTTGAGAAATGGGTAGAGAGTTATCATTATCAAGATGAATTTCATCGGGACCAACTTGAGAAATGGGGGTTTTGTGCATGACTAATTAATAATTATAGCACGTGGGGATTTGATACAGGTGAATATATCACATGGAGTCAATGTGCCGAATTTATATTTTCGAGGGGGTTTTGTGCATTAAATCCATTTATGATCATTACTATGTGAAAAATATTTTAAAATGAAACAAGTATGATAGATATTCACATTGTCACATATTATGTTTTTTTAAAGGACTGTTACTAAAAACAACTCAATAACCTCACCACAACTCAAAACAACTCTCCTTGTAGCGCTCCATAACCAAAAGGTCCACTCGCTCTCTAATCAAGTATAAAAGAGTTCACCCTAAAAAGAGCTACACTCTTTGCTGGACATGCGAGAGATTCAAAGTAACAATCGGCCATACAAGCCAAAATACTTCTGCCCACGACAACAAAACACACAACGTTCTCAAAACCCACCCCAAAAAACAAGTATTAACTGAATACAAAATACAACATATCAAAAAAAAAATCTTGGTGGAAAATTAAAACACAAAATTGCCTGCAGGTGACCAAATCCAACCTTGAAGCATCGATTTCCAATCCCTTACCCCATAGTCGCTCCAAGGCGCAGTTCATGAGGGGGCAGACCGTCACTATTTCATTTTCCTTGTTCACCATCGCACCTCCAATCTTTTCGCCAGACACGCCGCCTATCCCCACTCCTCCGGGCCGAAATGATTTGGTAGCAACGCTGTGTACGTACTCTCCCCTCCCCCATGACCTGCTCGCCTCCTGCGTTGCCACCATCTGTGAGCGATTTGTGCTGACTAACCAATACATATGCAAAACACCAGCTCCTTCACCCTCCATTATTCGTGCTGCTCTCTTCCTGAAAAGCTAAACCCAAATCGACACCGGCTAAGGCACCTTCTGAACCATAACGAAACTTTCTGCTCACTTCCGTTAGATAGAATATTAAATTTAAGGTTTGTCACACATTATGTTAGTTCTTCAATTTTTAAAATGTAGAATGAAGTTGAGTACATGCTCTATACGTGGAAATATGAATAGTAATTTCCACGTATAGGATTAAAAGAGGGGATAAATTCTTAAATAGGACCATGTATGTTTTTTTCCCAAATAGGACTATTTTACTCCTATTCTAAACATACGTATATTTCATTCCATTATTACCCCATCTCCCTTTTACGCACATCTTCCCCCTGCGCACAACCTCTCCCCCCTTTCTCTCCTACGCACATCATTCTCTTTCTTTCTTACGCATAATCGATCGACTTCACACAGGCCATCACCGTCGACTTCGCCCTGCGCACCAGATCGACTGAGTTCTCGCTCATGCTGGCGATTTCGCCGCTGCCATTAAGGTTCTTCCTCTTTCTCTCCCTCTCGTTCTTCGATTTTCCTCTATTTTCTGGATTTTGAATTGAATTTTCCAATTTTCGGACTTCTATTTTGATTTTCTAGTTTCTAGTTTCTGAGTTTTAAAACAAATTCTTATTTTCAATATTTTGGATGATTGCTTCGGATTTGGCCAAGATGGCAGAAATGTGTATATTAACATCATATTATGACAGAAATGCTTTTGTATAAATTGGTTTTTCTGATTTTTTGTCAATAGAACCGTTTTTCTAATTTCCGATTGTGCTACGAAAATTATTCCATTAAAAAATTTAGTTGTTCGAATATTTGATTATTTACTTCATGTTTTTCACTTTTTGCCAAATTTATGGCAGTTTTGTGTTACTATTTCAACATGAATCTGCCACTGTGGCAGATCTGAAACTCTTGTGTCATGACGGATGTGGATCTAATCCTCAACTCTAAATTTGCCAACATAATGACAGATTTATTCCGCCTGAGTTGTTACGGTGGTGGTGGTTCTGAGAGGATGGCGGCGGCGGTG
The DNA here is from genome assembly GCA_945859915.1 of Cuscuta epithymum. Taxonomy (NCBI): domain Eukaryota; kingdom Viridiplantae; phylum Streptophyta; class Magnoliopsida; order Solanales; family Convolvulaceae; genus Cuscuta; species Cuscuta epithymum. The sequence goes on from CAMAPF010000198.1 coordinate 874,181, forward strand.
GATGGCGACGTCGGTCATATGGCGATGGCATGGATGATGACACCGGTGTGGGAAGCGGAGTTGGCAGGGGGTGGCGATGGGTGGCAATGATGTGCAGGCAAGGATGCGGCAACCGGCGGCGAGGGCGGTGACAGGTGGCGCATTTGCCGGCGATGGCGGCAAGAGGCAGCGCCGTCTCCGGCGAGAGCGGAGGCAGGTTGCACGGGCGGTTTGGCTCTGGCGGCGGCAGTGTTACTGCTAGGGTTTCAATAGTTTTTAATTTTACATTTTTAAAATTTAAAATATTAAAGAGGGGTATTTTTGTCCAACTGTTCTGAAAATGATCCTATGAAACTTGTGTTTCCTTTATAGTCCTAAATGTGCAATTAACTTTGCTATTAGTCATATTTGATGCATTAACTCAAATATGAAAGAGTGAAAATTAGGATATTATTTAGGTTAATCTAAACAACCCCTCATTTATTATTTGCCAATGTTTTTTAAAGGAAAAGACTTAATTATCATTAATCAAATCGTTGGCTAACGCCGATACAATGAAAGAAGGAGGACAATCAATCCAAGACCGCGAATCAGACAAAGAACAAACCGCCTTTGCTAACAAATGGGCTGGCTTATTCGTTGATCACCTAATATGACAAAATGAAATAAACGAAAAGGATTTCGCCAAATCTCTAATGTCGTCTCTCAAAAGTCCCACCAAAGAGAAGCTTGAACCATTAAGAATTTCTGAGATCGCCCCTGCTGCGTCAGATTCAATTTTGACCCATATACCATCGAAATCTTTTAACCAGCGCAATGCCTCCCATATACCAAAGAGTTCAGCTCCCAAAGATGTCAGAACCCTCGGCCAAAGTTTTGATGCACTAGCCACGAACTGCCCTTCTGTGTTCCTCAAACACCAGCCTAATTCACAACTGCTTGCTCGCGTCGCCGCATCAACATTCAGCTTCCATCTTCCTTGCTCATGTTTGCTCCAGGATGCTCGGCTCGGCTCGGCTGGGAAGAATGTGACCGCCTTCCCCTGGCAACCTGCTGTTGTGCTTGCTGCCAACCTTCGACCAGAGCTCGGCCGCGGTTTACCATCTGCTTTGCTGAAGAAGTTGTTCCCTGTCACACCCTTTGATTCCGCTCATTCCACCACGCCCAGCAACCCCAAACCAGCAACTCAAGATGAGCTTTCTTCTTTCTCCGGAACTCCTCACAAATTTGATCCATAAGAGAAGCGTCTTAAATGGATCTCCACTGCCACTGAAGTTTGGTCCATAGGTCCTTAGCAAATGCGCAAAAGTCTGAACAAATGTTCCAGCGATTCCGGTGCCGCTCCACATAGCCCGCAAAGTCCCGAGCAATCCATTCCGCGTACCTGCAAATTTAGTCTCGAGGAGAGACAACCGCTGCAAACCTGCCAAAAAAACATTTTCATTTTAGGCGGAAGATTAAACTCCCACATAGCAGTCCAATTCATCCCCGGCTGGCTACCCATGCCAGCTCGCCCACCAAGCTTCTATAACAGCTTCGAGCCGAGAACTGTCCACTTTCCTCTCATCTCCAGCATAAGGAGTCTGCAATTGGAGTCCTCTTCAACGGAATTCCCCTGATGACCGCTGCATCTCTTTCTCCAAAAATATCATCAATAATATCGTGATCCCACTCTATGCGATCTGTGCAAAACAGATTTGCCACCACCGTCTCCTTCAACTCCTCAAATTTCTCCGAAATAATCCTAGGATTCTCCTTATCCAGAAGCCACGGTTCCTCCCATATATTTATTGAGTGACCATCTCCCACTCTCCCGTAATAACTATCTCAGATAAAATCCTGAGTATGGAGTAAGCTTCGCCAAATAAAGGAAGGATTGTTCCTGGTTTAGTAGATAAAACCCCCCTTTAGGGTAGTAACGAGCTTTAAAAACTCTGCTCACTAAAGAGTTAGGATTCATGAAGGTCCTCCAAGCCTGCTTAGACAACATAGAAATATTAAAGTCTCAGAGTTTTTTAAGCCCAAACCGCCAGCTTTTTTAGGAACACACATAGCTGCCCATTATTTGCCAATGTTATATGACTTATATCTATATAGATTATTTATACATGGGTCATCACCATCCATTTTATTATCACTAGGCTTTGTTCAAGATAAAGTGATTTATTATTAACTCGACACAATTTGTTATCACTCCTAGGTCCCGTTGATAACAAAACGGAAGAACATGTGTAGGATTAATAGTCTCCTTTTATAAAGTCACATTTATGATCATGATAAATTGATTCAGGTACAATTGAAAATCAAAGAACTTTAGGGGAAAACAACATGGTAATAGAATTTTAATAATTGAAGCATACAAATTATCTTTTATTAATAATAGAATATTAATACATATTTCTGGTAGAATATTAATACATATTTCTGGATACATTTAGTGCCAGCTGATAATCTTTTATAGGGCAAATTGTGTACCATGTGCAGATGTGCTTGATTTGAAATGAGTATTCTCAGTGTTTTTGTTTTCTATGTATGGTAAGTATTCTGTATATTTATGTATACATGACTAACATGATGATTCAGCCAGCCGATAACAAATTTTTTTGTTTCATACTCGATCTGATGTATTGATGAACACATTTGGATGATCAATCCATGATCTTTTGTAGGACTTATTGTTGTTTATGATGATAAGAACTAATTACATATTTATGACTAAAATGAAGATCGTTTAGTGATTAGCGACTAGAGTAGTAATAAAATCATAGTAACTTATGTTCGATTTTTAAACTTAAGTAACCATGACACTATATTGTAGTAACTAATAGTCATACTTGTGTAAATAAGTTTTATTTTAGTAATATTTTGTAGAAAACCTGTATGACAATAGAAAAGTAGTGATTTCTTCACCAATTTGATTCTTTAACTTAACTGGCACATCATAAACAATAAAATATTAAGATCTTTCAAGTTCTTGTCTAAATATTTAAACAAGGAGATCAAAGAAACCATTATTTTAGTGAAAACAGAACTTTTTAGCCTTAGAAATGTTTCTAGTCCTTGTAAATACGATGCATTTTGTTTTAGGTTCATGTAGTTTTATTAGGTTTTTTCATCCATACTATGCACTATTTTGTTGTTGGGGTTCAGACGGCCGAGGGAATTTAATCTAGCTAGTTAGCAAAGTAAGGGTGGCAGCCGATTAATGAAGAAGGAAGTCTGTTGGGGCATGTCCTTAAAGTTAGGTATTTCCTAATTCTAATTATTTGAGTGCTAGCTTGATTGGGTAACAATCCTTCTTTTATATGGAGAAGCATTTTTTAGACACAATCCATTCTCAAAAATAACATCTAAAGGAGAGTGGGGAACGGAATTGACGTGCAAGTGTGGGCGGATGCATGGTTACCATGGCAGGGTCGGGGAAGATCTCTTCACCTCGTCCTCCAGGTATAAGGGATATGAATGTGGCAGCTCTGCGTGATGTAACAGGATAACTATGGAATAGAGATGTAATTTTATCTTTGTTCAATGAGGCTGACAGTAACTTAATACTTAGTATTCCGATTAGTGCTCAAGACAGAAGAGATGGCTTTTGGTGGACTAGGGAAAAAAGTGGTGAGTATTTGGTTAAGAGCTGTTATAGGCTTCTAATGGTGAGATTTAGACTGAAGATTGGGATGGATGGAAGCATCTATGGGATTAAAGTGCCACCAAAATTTAAATATTTCACATGGCAAGTGTTAGATGGAACACTCCCAACATTTGACAATTTGAGAAGAAAAAGAGTGGAGATCCAGAATGACTAAGTTATGTGGTGAGGCGTCGGAATCGTTGGACCATGCTATGCGCTCATGTCCCTAGGTTCGAGAGGCATGGCAACATGCGGGGTTTCCTTTGGAGGATTGGTTGCGAAAGAATTTATCATCTTTGGACACTGAGAGCAGGGGCAGGTTAGTGTCCATACTTTGGAGCATATGGAAACAAAGGAATACTGCAGTTTGGAATGATCAAAAACAAAAAGCGGCAAACATGCTAAACGGGGCTGCTGGCCTGGTATGATGGCTAGCTGGAAGGAGGCTCAGAGCAGTGGCACGGTCAAGGCGAGACATACCGAGGATACAGAGGGAAATGGAAGAAACCCACCACCGGTTGTATAATTTAAAGATCAATGTGGATGGTGTCGTTAACCAAGCTGGGGGTATTCGGGCTTGGGGGTGGGCGGCCAGGAACGAGAATGGTGATTTCATCAAAGCTAAAGGGACATCCTGTGCGGCTGGCTGGCCGGAGGCAGAAACAGAGGCTACCGGAGTTAGGGACGCTATTCTGGGGCTGTAGAAAAAGGCTCGAGCAATGTCGAGATTGAGACGGATGCACTCACGATGGTGCAAGTGCTAAAAAAAGAGTTGGTTCTTCGGATCTCCATCTCATTATTGACGATATTATGAAAGTTTTAGATACAAAGAGTAATTTTCTTGTCTCTTTGCAAAAGATCCGTGAATCATTTTGCTTATGCGTTAGCAAGGGCACACATTGTAATATCAGATAAGAGGGTCACCTATGATATTATCCTTATTGTATTGTCAGCCAGCTGGTAAACGATTTATTGATTTAATATAAATTGTATCTTTTGATGATAAAAAAACTACTCTTTTTTAAACACATTATTGTCGATTTAAATCTACCTCTATATAAAAAGAGGTGGAAAAGGAGTCAAAATTCCCGCCTAAAGTCACGGGCAAGAATATGGGTCGGGTAAAATGGTACGGGTATTGAGTAGGACGTACAATTGCTGTAAATGTCAGATTTGTGATTGCTATTTACTCTGTTCGAGACTTCGAGACATCACATCAAACTGGTTGATTCTGATAAGTCAAATCTTTACGTCAACAATATAAATGTGAAACGTACCAAATTTTGTAGCCAACATCTACTTAAACGTGCTCAAGTTGATAATTTACAATGGATGTTGAATTCGGCATTTAATGTTCTCGAGATTCTAAATACTTTACTGCTAATATATTGTCTTATCCAATCACACATTTAATGTACGGTGTTACAGGATATTGTTCAATGGATGCAACAAAGTTCCTGCAATGCACAAACGCATGGTAAACCCACTATAAATATACAAGTAAATGATTTAGGAGATCAGAGCAAAAGACGGACCAAAACATAAAGCAGACTATGCAACGGGAAGAGTTGGGTTTTTACGAAAAGAGGGCGATTGTTGGAGCAATTAATACTAAAGCCATCATAAAGGGAAGAGAGGATGGAAGTGCCCTTCAGCAACGAGGAGGTATCAGTGTTTATTTATATCCAGTAAGAGTACTTTGTGTATTGAAGACTTTGTTTACTGAAAACTTTGTTTATACAAATAAAACATTTCATCACATTATTTTGTGGTTTTATTTCAGGAAGGAGTTTTAATGATCGACTAATGTGCTCGGTGACAGTAGATACAGCGCCGGAGGTGAAGCTGGGGATCGTCTCTGATGATGAGATTCCAGACGTGGCAGCAACTGAAGAGGTCTGCGCCATGGAGGTGTCCGCCGTTGACACAGAGATGGAGGTGGCGGCTTCAGTTGTCTTAAAAATTAAACACACGAATGTATGCTATAATGCAGGAATTAACCTTTTGCTGCCTTAAAGAATGAAGATTAATACTATCCTCCGTCCTATAATTCTTGCAACAGTTTGATTTTCACGGTTGTCAATGCACAACTTTGACTGTAATTATATTTAATTATGTATTAGTAAACGTTATAAAAAGTTGATATTTTAGAAATTCACATTGATAAGAGTTCAATAACATTTTATACGTAATAATTTGATTATGTATATTAGTAGAAAATCATGGTCAAAATAAGATCTGTGAATAGTGTAAAAATCACAATGTTGCAAGAATTATAAAACGGAAGAAGTACTAGGTAATAAGAATTATGTACGGAGTAGGTTATAAAACACAGTACATTAGGCCATAATTAAAATTGGATTTAGGTAAAACCATGAATATCATGCGAACCAGTACATCATAAGATGAAATCAGTTGTCAATAAAAAAATATTTTTAATATTTAACAAATAAAAACCATGAGTATATTATTTGAGGACGATGGGTATGAGGCCATACATATCCGGACCTTGGTTAGTTTTTCATACATAGTATATAACCAGGGATTATAAGCATGCCGTAATATCCATTTTAAATGTACATCATAATTAACTAGGTATTAAATAAATAAAGAAGCATGGAGTTCATAGTTTAAAGTGCAGTAGTGCACCTATAAAAGAAAGCATAATTGGCTTTATACATGAAGAATACAATATTTTTTAATTGAGTGTCGGAGACCTAATCTATTGTATTTTATGTATTCTTTGGTAGTTAATTTTTAAATTAGATCAGAAAAGATGTGGATCCTTCAAACTCTAGGCTAAGATGTGGATCCTAACAATTTTAGTGTACACAAGGTGAATGTTTACTTCATTAATTGAAGTAGAAATAATGGATATATTTTCCTTATTAATTTGATTATTATAAGTGTATTTTGTACATAGTATTTATGAATTGCAATATACTACCTCCGTCCTAGGGACAAGTTCTCACTTTCCTTTTTTGGCAGTTTCAACAAAAAGTTCCCATTTCCCTAAATGGAAAGTTATCCTACATCAAAACAGTAACAAACATTGCAAAACAGTGCCAAACAGTGTCGAAACAGTGCCAAACAGTAAAATTTACCCCTCAGTAACTTTATTTCCTTAATATGTGTGAAAGTCAACCCGGGAACTTTTCCCTGGGATGGAGGGAGTAATAGACATATTCGGGGAAGAAAATTCCCACCGTTTTTTGTAGAAAACTCAAGAAGAGATTTCTTCTATATTGCATCATTTAAAATTTTGTGGGATTAGATTATTAGCTCGGGGTATTGGGAGAACATCAACATTTTAACATTATTAATACAGCATAAATGACATATTCATATACGAAAAACACTCATTGCAATTCACTCCAGTTCATTTTTTGTGAAAAGTTAAAAGTTAAAAAGTACGGAGAACTATTTAGTTGGTAAAAAATGTGAGGAGTAATAATTAGTAGAACAATTAAGGATGGGCATTGATTTAAAATCTGAAAATATACGAAGTAGTATTTTTTAATGTTAAAGATACTCCATCTGTTCTGAAAAGGTTGGCCAAATTTCATTTTTTGGATGTTCCAAAAAGATTTGTCATTTCCATTTAAAGTAAGAAATATGTGGCTAAAGTTAATTTTCTCTCCTCTGCACAAATTTCAACCACACAGTTTTTACTTTATAAATCCACGTGAAAATCAACTTTGGCCAACCTTTTTAGGACGGAAGGAGTATTTGCTTTCACTCAAAAAATGAATGAAAGAGTAATTACTACTAATGTGGTGAGATTCTTAAGAAAAGTGGGGTTAGGTCGTTGATATTATAATACTCTCTTCGTCTCACTAACAATGGGACAAGAGTGAGTGACATGCAAATTAATAAAAAAGAGTGTATGTGGTTGATATTAAATTGATAAAGTAAGAATAAATTAAGAATGATTAAGAACCACACAAATTTTACTGATTTTGTTATGAGACAATCTTAGTGGGACAGTCCAAAAAGGTAAAATCACACAATCTTAGCAGGACGGAGGTGATTTTGTTGTATTATGAATCAGCTGATTTTATTGAATTTTATAAAGTTTTAGCTAAAGTGAGTGTGCTTGCTGATTTGGCTGAATTATGAAAAATAATGTATTTAAAATATATTTTATTAATGAGGTATAAGAAAAAAATGAAAAATAGTTAAAGTGATCCTCTTTATATATCAATTTAGCCAATGCATCTGAAAGAATAACGCAAGCCTTAATTATTTTAAGGAAAAATTGATAGTAATAATCCCAATTATTGGCGGTCCGCTTATAATAATCCTAACTATTGATTATTTCAGAATAATCCCAACTTTAGGGACCTTCCGCCAATAATGGTCCCTAAGAATAAATTCTTGTAGTTTATAAAGTGCATGAGAAGAGATATAGCAAGTAATGCCTATAAATAATCCCACCTTTTAATTTTTACACTTAATTTCTATTTAAAATTCACTTTTTATAGGAGTTAAATATGATCATGGACCATTATTGGCGGATGGTCCCTAAAGTTGGGATTATTCTGAAATAATCAATATTTGGGATTATTATAAGCGGACCGCCAATAGTTGGGATTATTACTATCAATTTTTCCTTATTTTAATAATTACAGTATTACACGACATAGTGAACGAAATCAAAAGTTATGTTTTGGGTGAAAAAAGTGACTAATAAGACCGATACATTGAAAAAATTGATTCACCAAATGGGCTTGCATATTTATTCGGAAACATTATTTATATGTTAAATCCAGGATCAACCAATGAAGAAAACAAAAAATAACAGAAAAGAGTAAAGAGAGATGAGTAAGGATAGTGACGAGTGATAAATTAGAGTATTGAAAATGAAAAAGAATGAATATAAACTTTTAGTCTTTTAGAGACAACATTTTCTATGGAAGAGTTGAGAACATATTTAAGTCTGAATAACATCTGCAAATCAAACTTAAATGATATGTTTTTTTGGTTAATTTGCACTCCATGCTATCTCAATAATATACGTGCATCAGGATTTCCGAACCATGGATTGATGGTTAAAGTTGGCACTTCAAAACACTTTTAAGAAATATTGATCCTTCTATATGTGGGGTTATTCAATAGAACAAGGTTGATTATTACACGACTATGAAATGATATCATTGGAGCAATAAAAATTATAAGTGGAAAATATGTTCGGTATGAACGTTCAAAGGTTAAGCTTAACTCCACCGGATTGAATAATATCATTTAAGATTCAAAGAAGACAATTTCCCGTCATGACCTCTTATGGGGAACATGACTAAGAATGAAGATCAATCTTTATCGCGTATTGGACCCTCATTAAAAAAGTCAGTGTTTACGCGTTATCAACATTATTGAAAATCATAAGAGCTTGAAAATATTTATTTGCAATGAAAATGGAGAACAAATAGATCATTTCTACCAATGATGTTTACACGGAAGTGTTGTGAAATGTATAATCTACAAAAGTCTTAATATAGTATTTAGTTTTCCTATTTATTCCAAAATATAATTCTCACCAATTACAAGTTATTAGTATCTTTTGCTTAATTATAATTATTTTTGTATAATACATCTATACTCTTTTGCATTAACTTAGACATTAACTAATAAGGTTAACAAATAATATGTTAGAATCATTACTTAATATATGTCCCGTGCATCGCACGGGTGAAAATCTAGTCTACTAGAAACTTTTGTAGTTATCCCCTTATTACTTTTAGGCTAATTTGAGAATTAAAATAATGTACAATTAATTATTCACATTTTTAAAATATATATATTAAAAAGTTTTAAAAAACAAAATAAAAATATTTTGAATAACATGATAAAGAATTAGATGAAATCTATTAGTCATTTGATTGTTTAATTGTCAAACAAAAGTTAATCTCCCAATATCCCATACTAATTTATAACTGAATATTTTCTTAAAGAATCTCAAAAATCAATATGAAATGATATTCCGACTAATCCGTGAATTAACTAACTTATAGAAATTGCTATAGTAATTTGAACTCTTACATTTATTATTCAATAAAATTCAATTGTTACCAAGAACATTTTGGACTGTATATGTAGTTGTCTGAAAATTTGATCTTTTTTTTGGAGGAAAATTTTGATCTTTTAATTACTCCGTATTATATATGTAGTATTAGCTTCACAACAAGTAATTTGTTATTGAATATTGTTTTGCGCGGTGGATCAGAGAATTATTTCCTAGATGGCTAGATGACAAAGAATTTAATTCCGAAATCTATAAACAAAAAATTTCCAATCACTGAAGGACTGAGCAACAAGCCCATTGAGCCCTTCACCGGAAAAAAATGAGTTAGTATCGTGTGGGCCTATGGCCCACTTATCAGATAGATAGTACTTCGTATTAATTAAACTGATAAAAGCAGATACTGCACTCGATCTTAGCCAAAAGGCCGAGAAAGGTATGAGCTGTAGTGGAGACTGAAAAGTGGAGAGCCTATTTGTAAAAAAAATGGAACCAGCTGTCTCCTTCCATATGTAACGGTGTGGGACAAATTCATGGGAGAAAATTGCTCCATGTAAGACTTAATCATAGCATTTTTATAAAAATAGTACTTACATACGTTTTTTCTTTGCGTAAGAGCCATGTGGTTCTATTTTTGAAAACTGGATTTTAAACTTCCAGTTTTACCCTTCTTTTACGTGACCTGCTCTGCTATTGAGCTATTATCAAAATTTATTGTCTGTTTAATGACTACTTAGTGTCTATGTATTGTCTGCTATTGAACTATTATTAGAACTTATTGTCTGTTTACTGACCATTTAATGTCTATGTATTGTCTAGTGTTTGCAAGTTTGATTTTGGATCTGATTTCTTCAAACATTTTGCAGAATACCTGTGGCGTTGTAAACGTTTCTTCAAACGTTTAAAATGTTTGATTAAAAAATTTCCAAATCCAATTATTGAAATTCATGTTTGGATCTATCTTTTCATATTTTAAACACAGGCCACAGCCTTGCATTTTGGATCTATGTTTCTGGATCTTAAAATCAGATCCAATCCTTGCATTTTTGGATCTATGATTTTAGATCTTAGATGGAAAACAAAAAAAAATTAAAAGAAGAAAAAAGAGGACGAACGAGGATGATGTAGGATGAGGAAGAAAAGATCGGAAGAGGAAGAGGAAGAAGAAGAAGCAGACGAGGAGGATGAAGAAGAGCCTTCAGCTGTCAATTACCTTAGCCGCGCTGCTGCATCGCAAAAACCTAGCCACCATCGCCATCGTCGGAGCTCTAGCCACCGCCGTCACCGAACCCCATCGGCGTCGATCGATCCAAAGCGAGAAGGGGAAAGGAGAGAAGTATCGATAGGCAAGGGACATTTGATGCGGAGATCCCTTTGATGCGCAGGGGCAGTTTGATGCACAGGGGGATTTAAAACAAAGGGGGGCAATTTGGTCAAAGCAGGTGTAGTTAGGTTTTATGCTAATCTATAGTCTTAATTTTGGAAAATTAGTATGATTAGGTCTTATTTGTTGAAATCCCCCAATTCATGGCCTTAAGCCGTATTCATGCATTATTAGGGTTGTAAACGAATTAAATAATTTGTGCTCGATTCGCGATTCGAATTCGTATAAAACGTTTCGAATTAAAAAAATTCAAATACAAATACAAATAAGAATATTAAATTTGATTCGAGTTATTATCAAATACAAATAAGAATATCAGTGTATTCGATTCGAATATTAATCAAATATATTCGATTAATAATAATGGTAATATTAATATCAATAATAATAATAATAATAATAGTAATAACACTATAATAACTTTTAAAAGATAGCAATACCCTCAAAGCTTAGCCGATATATACATTTTTGCATACAGATCCCAAGCCCATTTGTAATAAACCAGAATATAATTACCAATACAAATCAATTTTTTGGTTCAAATGTCTTTCAAATACAATACAAATAATTAGAATAAAGTTAAGAGTCGTTTGACTTTAGTATATACAATTAACAACTTATTTCACACATTATAATATAATATCTAATATGTGTGTGTTAGTGTTTATTTCAAAAAGTTTGAAATAGATTTCTATTTATTAATCATAAAATTAATTCATTTTAGTATATTGTGCACCGTCTAAAAATCATCGATCCATTAAACTTAAATACTAAAAACACATATTAAGTCATATCATGCATTTACAATATAAACAATACGGAGTATAAGAAAAGTTATTTTAAAGTGATATTTGACTCATATTTAACCTAGGCCTGGGACCGGTTCGGTTCCTAGGCAAAATATGTGGAACCGTTTGAAAATATGAAATTTTACTAACGGTTCGGTTCTTATAAATTATTTTATAGAACCGATAAAGAACCGAACCGTTCTTAACGGTTTGATTCTTGTCTGTTGAGGTTTATTCCTTCAACCCGTGGACCCAACACGTAAGCCCAAAGATTTCGAATGGAGTGGATGTATGGTTATCTAGCCCAACAACTATTAGATGAATCAGGAAACAAGAGTAATAGCAGGCAATGTAAATAGGTATTATTAACTTCGTAATAACTCCCCTAAGTACAATCTACTTGCTAACAAAGGCACGTCGGCCGTTCGTCTTACAAGGCAGTTAGAAATGCTGCGAGTAAGAGTGCTGAAGCTAGTATGCTAAGAATAGAAAGTTGCCAACCCTTTACAATGAATTAAATGCTTCTATTTATACCCACCAATGGGCAGGTGGCTGTGCTGACGTGGCAGCCTGTGGACCACTGGTGCCCCAACCACCAAATCTTCAGCATTAAATGCACTTCCCGCTAGAATCTTGGTTTCCCGCCTAATCAGGGGGGACGTTCGTCCGCCCGGGAGGTGAGTCGGATCGCTCCAAGTGGCCTCCAAGAGATACCAGCTGCTCGTCTCCTGGCCTTGATAGATATTCACCATGTGGACTGAGTTTCCACGGATAGCTTATAGTCTTGCCATAGGGCCGCTCGTCGTCATCCCTGGTGGCCCGTGGCCCTGCTCCTTGTCTCTGCACAGACGTTCTTCGGGATGAGTCGCTGGGCCTGAACTCCCAACACCGGACGCTCGTCCACCCTCAAGGAACAGTGGCTTGTGGGCTGGCCTCGTGTTCTCCTCTGGACGTCCGTCTGGTAAGATGGGGTTAGTGGGCCGGACCTCGGCTCGGGCCCTTAACCCAACACAAGTCCCCCACTTCTGATGTTCTGAGCATGCGCAGGACATAAGGAAGTATGAATTCCTTCGAGGTAGACGTTCGTGGTCACGGTGCTTAACAGCTGTCGACGGTTCAGGAAACGAGGTGACGGCTGATGTTGCGGCGACGCATTTTCCCGAGGAAGTGTCATCATTACGTTCCCATCCCACGCACAGCGCGTGGGCCGGAATACGCCCCTTGCCACGTGTCAGCCCCTCATCGGTGTTCCCATCGGTGTCGTCCCTATAAATACCGGGTTTTCCCTCTGAGTTAGGGTTCCCAATTTCTGCTCTCCTGCCTTCGATTTTCCTTGCCGCTCTCCGGGTCTTTCATCACAGCTTCCCAAGTCCGTCTTCAAGTTTTATTTTTAAGGTAATTATTCTCTTCATCCTCGCCCTTTCTTTTAGTGATGACTTCGATGGAGATCTCTTCAAGTTCGAGTTCTGGTTCTTCGGGCTCCGGCTCGGATTCTTCCTCCAATTCTGGCTCCCGTTCCTCCGGAAAAACCAGCATTTCCGGCAACCCAGGTTCGGCGTCCACCGTAGGGACTATCCACGTCGACAATGAGCAAAACGCCGACATTCCCGAGGGTGCCATTGAGGCAGTGCCTCTGAATGAACGTGCGCCCGGGTATGATTCCGCGGATGAGGCTCAATCTGGCTCTGATCTGGAGGTGCACGATTTGGGTATCCCCATGGACGTGCAGAGGCACATCTGCAAGATTAAGAGTGTTTTAGAGCACAGACAATCCCTTTCTAGCGTCGCTATGAACAAGATTGCTTCCTTCTTCCCCCATCCGTTCGTCTTCAGCCATAGCGGGGCTGAACATGCCATGCGGCGACGGCCGGGGATGATCATTCTGCATGTGGACTCCGTAGAGGCCGGTCTGCGGTTTCCCCTCCACCCTTTCTACGTGGAGTTCTTCAACTGCTACCAGGCGGTCCCGGCGCAGTTCATGCCCAACTCGTATAGGTTCATCTCCGCGTTCCTCGTGCGCTGCTCGTCCATGGAAGCTGATATATCTCTGGACCTGTTTCACTACTTTTACCGGGTCACCCCGCAGAATTCTGACGGTTATCTGAGTGTGGCCGCTCGTCCGAAGAGGAAGCTGTTCGAGCACTATCCTTCCTCCATCCATGATTGGAAAAATAGGCTCTTCTTTCTTAGATATGATGGTCCTCCCCTCCCGACCCGCTGGAACGGTTACCCCCCGAAGATTGAGTCGCCGGTACTGACGGACGAGCTGGAGGCGGAAGTGAACAAGGTCCTGGAAGGCGGCATTCGTCCCATAGGAGAATACCTGACCCCCGAGGCACTCTCTGGAGCAGGCATAGGTACCGCCCGTGTTCCTGGATTCCTTCCCCCCTTGGACGCTCGTCTCGGGGCACGGGCGGTCCTGTCCTCTGAGGTGGGTGTTCCTCCCTATCCCTGTTCATCTTTTCATATTCTTGTATTTTTCCCTTGCAGGTCTCCCTCTTACCGCCGACCAAATGGACAACGCCGAGTGCCTGAGGAACAGGAAGGCGAAGATGGCTGCGGCCAAAGCGGCCAGAGAGGCCGCCGCCCATGGCGCCGGATCATTGACCTCTGACGCCGCCCGCCGGACTGCAGATGGTGAGCAGCATCTGATTGCCACCCTCCTGAGTGAGGGGGCCATACCCCACCATGCTGAATCTGCCCTTCCTCCGCCGGTCGTCATAACGAAGGTGGTTCCCAAGAAGGGGGGTGAGAAACCCCCAGAGAAGAAGCCGAAGAGGGGGGCGAGACTGCTCTTCCTCCGGCCCCGTTGTCGAAGATGCCAACGGTCTCTCCCTGAGCCGGCCGGCGGTGGAGCTTTGGAGGGAGCTTGGGGCCAAGGCCGGCCTCGAACTGGCCCCCCGGTCGTCTTCTGAAGCGACCAGCGCTGCTCTGGCTGCGGCCATCCAGGTACGGTCGCGATTCATTTCGTCATTTGTCTCTCTGACGCCCGTCGTTTCACCATCTAACCTTTCTTCGTTCTATTTCTTACAGTCAGGGCTGTTGGTGCTGCAAGCCGAGGCTGCCAGGGAGGCCGCCCTGCAGGAGGCAAGGAGCAAGGCTGATGCCGCCATATCAAAGGCTCGGGAGGCCGCCCGTCGGGCAGAAGAAGAGGCTGCCTCCGCCAGGGAAGAGCTTCGGTCCCTTCGGGCTGAGACTGGCGCCCAATTGGCCTGCCTAGAGAAGGCCGGCTTCAAGCTTATGCCGGTGCTTCCGGCCCCCAAGGGTGCTGCCCCGGAATGGTGCGTCGATACCTCCGGTTACCGGAATACCGGCGAGTTCATGGATTCGGCCAAGGACTTCTGCGCTGGGGCCTTTGGAGACGTGTTCTCTCATGCCCTGGAGAAGGTCCCGGCGAGGGATCGTCTGAAATTCGGCGTGCGGCTAATGGGAAGCTCCCCCTTATCGCGCCAGTTCCTCTATGATTCTGCCGATAGCGCCTTCGCCGGTGGCTATAACGAAGGGGTCAAAGCCATTCTCCCCATCTTTGAGAAGCTTCTGGGTCCTGACGTCAACCCGGCTGACCATACGGAAGAGGACTTGCTGATCGAGGCTCTGGGGAAAATAAGGCGGGATAGGCGCCGAGCGGCGGCCATAGCCATGGGGGATATCCCGGAACCCCCAACCCCTGAGCCCGAGCCCCAGGTGGAGGAGCACACTCATGCCGGGAGCCGGCCATCGTCTCCCCACATGTGCTGATTTATATTTTAGTCTAGCCTTCCTTCCGACTAGCGTGTAGACTTGTACTTTCCAGCCGATAGTGCTGAAGAATAAAAATCCATGTTTTGCCAAAGTTCGTCTTTATGCCGTGTCTGCCGTATTCGTACCTTATTCTTTCAACGTACTCCCGCCGTACGTAGCCAGCTAATGCGTAGCGTACTCGTAGTTTTGCCGCCGGGCGTAATCATCCTCTGGCCTAGACACCGTTGCTTAGCCGAGCCTCGCGTACCTCGGGCACTCGGCCCCTTTGGCCGTATGCTTTCGAGCTAACCCTGCCCTCGCAACCTTAGATAGCCGACTCACAGACTAACAAGGGGTCGCTATTTGTGCGAGTTGCCTTTACGGACGGCGGCACTGTGTCCGACGATGTTCGTCCGGTGTTGCCCTCCCAGCCTGTGGGGATCCCGGGTTCCATGACCGACGTTCGTCGTCAGACCGGAATTCTAAGCTTCGTCAGCGGCCCCTTGGCTTCCCCAAAAGCGCGGGGCTCGAGGTGCCTTCCAAAGTTATTGCTATGCCGGTGTTATTTGGACACGTGCCAGCCTGCGGTTGGTGCCAATCTGCGGCATTTCGCTTATAAGTGCCCAAATACCACGAGATCTGTCATCGTCAATTCATTTAGTCCATACGCTGCGGAAATATATTCTCTCTCTAGCAACTTCTACGAGCCGGATTTATCCCCAGTGCCCAAGCAAAAGGTACCGTCCGTTGCCATGTCTTCCGAAAATCGCTTCGACGATGGTTGTTCCTCTGGCGACGATTTAGAATACTATGAGCGGGGAATGCCGCCTTGGCCTCCCCGTTACAGCCTCTCCTTTTCGTACGTTCGGCGTCAAGTTCAACGCCTGACGAATGCTGACAAGCGCCTGATCAGCCAATGGTTCTATCCTCCAAGGACCTACGACGATCGGCGTCTGCGCAACCCCATGCGCCATTTGCCCGGCTATGTGGTGGTCCACTTGGATTCGGTGATAGCCGGGCTGAACTTCCCCTTGCACAGCTTCCACTTAGAGCTCTTCAGGGCTCTTGAGATAGTTCCCGCGCAGTTCGTCCCTGCCGCCTATCGAATAATCGCTGGCTTCATCATTAGATGCCACAGCGTCGGTGTGACTCCCACCGTGGACCTGCTACATCATTTCTTCCGGCTGTCCCCCTTCGGGCGCACGGGGTATTTGACCCTGATCGCCCGTCCGTCCATGGTCCTGTTCTCGAACAATGCTGGGAACCCGGACGGCTGGGAAGGGCGCTTCTTCCTGGCCGGAGTAGGCTCACCGATGCCATTCTCCGACCGGTGGAACGCTTACCCAGTGAAGACGATTCCGCCGCCCATGACGGACGAGGAGCTCGGATATGCCAAGCGCATAGCCGGACTTGGCATCCAGAACCTCCGGTTGCTGGTGGCCGAGCCTTTTAAAGCTCAGGCTGGGTTAGGTGCGTCCATCTGTACTTGCATTGTTTTAACATCTCTTCGCTGTTATGGCTCTGAACGTCTTGATTCCCCTTGTGCAGGAATCTTCCCATCCGCGTCCACCATGGGCCATGTCAACACTGCTTCGACTGCCGCCGGCCGTGAGCACCAGGGGCATGACAAGCTCGGGAAGCCGCTCGTCCCCAAGGTCGAACCTCGGGTGACCAGGGCACGAGCTGATGACGCTTCGGGGGTCGGCGCCTCCAAGAAGCCACGTGTTGAGGGCACCTCCTCCAAGGCCATCATCGTGCCCGATGACTCCGACGGGGAGCCCGGAAGTCCCCTCAAGCAGAAGCGCACTTCACGGACCAATCTCCGTGTCTCTCCTCCGAGGAATTCCGACGTCCGTCGTCTCCGTGATGACGATACCCCAACCGCCAAAGGTTCTGACGACGCCCGTCCAAACTCTCTTCCAGGAGCCAGTGAGTCTTCTCTTGGCTTGATCGAGTTTTCTGGGGTTGGCCCCCGCAAGGAGTCTATGATGCTTTTTGGCCAGACAGCGTCCTCCATCTGGTGTGGGCTGAATCTCAAGGTCCCGCAGGATTTCGCTGCTCAGGAGGCCCCTGAGGATCTTTTGGAATGCGGCCAGAGCACCTTGGACAAGGCCGGGCTTTACTTTCACAGGGCTCGGATGGCCTTCGAACGCCAGGGCAGGGAGACGGCCAGAGTGCGGGCTGAATGTGATGCCCTTCTGAGGAATGCGAAAGGCAGGGCCGGCACTCTTCAAGAGAAAGCCGATGCCCATGACAAGCTCATTCAGGAGAATGCCTCTCAGAAGGAGCTCCTCAAGAAGCAGGAGGCCGAGCTCGTGGATCTCCGTAGCCGGATGTGGGCCGTAGAGCAGGCCAAGGTGGAGCTTCGCCAGACGGGCGTGGACAATCATGTCCCCATTTATGAGGCCGATGTTGCCAAGATCAAGGAGTCTGGTTCCATTGCCTTCCAGAAATCCAAGGCTTATACTGGCGCCATCCACACTATGGCTATGAAGTTCCTCCCGAGGCTCGTTGGCGAGTTCCTGGCCACCTGTCCGGATGCCTACCAGGATGGGGTTAAATTGCTCCAGGCCACCCCCACCGGACGTCGTTTCCTTGACGATCTCGCCGATGACACCTACCGCAAAGGTATGGTTGGGCTAGTAGCGGAGAATCTCCCGACGTTCGAGCGTCACTTTGGGGCTCCTTTCGATCCGGAGGCGGCCGGCTTTGACGTCTTGATGGCAGACGCTCATGCAGGGGCCCTTGAGCTGCTGAAAGAGCAAGAGGAAGCTGCCAAAAGTGACAAGTCCGAGCAGGCCCCTTCCCATATTCCAGCTCCGGGCGCCGATCGGCTGTGATTCTCCGTTCATTATCTTGTACTTGTACAATTTTTCATTATTTGTATTGTACTCTGATACATTGTAATTTTCCGGTCAATAGTGCCGAGGAATAAAAATCATTCTTTGCTCCATGCTCGTCTTGTTTTTTTTTTTTTTTTTTTTTTTTTTTGGAGTCTTTTAGTCTTCGTTCGTCCTTGGTCCTTGGTCCTACCGACGTCCCTACTTCGAGGAGATGTTCGGTATCCGCAGACATCGCAAGTACGAACAGGTTTATCTACATCGAGATTCCCCCCTTCTTCGTTCGTCCGTGGCCCTTTTAGTCTTACCGGCGTTTCTTGCTTCGAAGAAGACGTTCAGTACCCAAGGGACTCGCAGGGACGAACAGGTTTACCCTCGCGGGTTCCCGTCTTCGTTATCCCACGTCCATCGATCCATGGTCGTTTGTGGGATAAGCAGGTTTATCTTGGCAGGCTCCCTTGGTTCGTCTAGCCCCCTCCACGTCTCTACTAACCTCTACATCGAGAGGCGTTCGCCTTCGGTGGTGGGGGAAGATCTGGCACACCCGGGCAAGATTCCCTTCCGTGTAGAAGCTTCTCTCATCTTCTCCCCATTCTTTTTTTTTTTTTTTTTTTTTTTTTTTTAGGGAGGTAATCTTCGTTCGTCCTTGGTCCTTGGTCCTACCGGCGTTCCTACTTCGAGGAGACGTTCGGTATCCGCAGACATCACAAGGAGGAACAGGTGTATCTGCATCGAGATTCCCTGGTGCTTCGTTCGTCCTTGGTCCTTGGTCCTACCGACGTCCCTACTTCGAGGAGACGTTCGGTATCCGTAGACATCACAAGGAGGAACAGGTGTATCTGCATCGAGATTCCCTGGTGCTTCGTTCGTCCTTGGTCCTTGGTCCTACCGACGTCCCTACTTCGAGGAGACGTTCGGTATCCGTAGACATCACAAGGAGGAACAGGTGTATCTGCATCGAGATTCCCTTCTTTAGCGGATGTTGGCAAGAACAGAAGTGATGTAAAAACAGGGGCCTTTATTATTGACGACGTCCGGTCATTTTACATGGAGTGGAAATACAATAAGGACATCAGGCCCTAACTATTGATAGAACTTCTTCAGGTGTTCCACGTTCCACATCCCGGCATGGTTCCCCTCCAAGGTATGGAGGAGGAACGTCCCCTGGTTGTATCTTCTGATGACCCGGTAAGGTCCTTCCCAGTTCTTCGCCATTTTGCCGCCTTCGAGCGGCTTGCTCTTCTCTCTTTTCCTGAGTACGAGGTCCCCGGCCTCTATTTCGCGGAATTTCACAGCCTTGTTGAAGTATCTCTGGGTGGCCCTGTGATATTCTTCCATGCGACGAGCCGCTAGGTCCCTCCGTTCCTCAATGAAATGGAGCTCCGCTCGTAGGTTGGTTTCGTTGTCCTCCGGCTGGAAGTGCTTGGTGCGGTGTGTCGGGACCAATACTTCCGTCGGTACCTTAGCTTGGAAACCATAAGCTAAGGCGAAAGGGGTTTCCCCCGTCGCCGTTCTGGGCGTTGTCCTATATGTCCACAAGACATAATTCAGCTGTTCCGGCCAGGTGGAGGCGTAGTCTTCTAATTTCTTTTTGATCCCATCCATGATGGTCCGGTTCATGTTCTCCACCTGGCCGTTGGCCTGCGGGTAGGCCACCGAGGCTTTAGAGTGCCTGATGCCCCACTTTGCCAAGTATGCCTCGAAGCCTCTGCCGACGAACTGCCGGCCGTTATCAGTGATGATCTGCTCTGGGATTCCGAAGCGGCAAATGATATTCTGCCAGACGAACTTCTGGCACTGGAACTCAGTGATGGAGGCTAATGGTTCGGCCTCGACCCACTTTGTGAAATAATCAACTGCCACGATGACGAATTTCCTCCCTCCAGCAGCCGTGGGTAGAGGACCCAGCAGGTCTACGCCCCACCTAGCAAAAGGCAGTGCGATGGTCATCGGGGTGTAGAAACTTGCTGGGCGGCCGGGGACAGGTGCATACTGCTGGCATACTGCGCACTTCCGAGTGTGATTGAAACAATCTTGCTGTATGGTCGGCCAGTAATAGCCCTGCAGGATGATCTTCCTGGCCAAAGTCCGGGGGCCCTGGTGGCTGGAGCAGATCCCTTCATGTATTTCCTCGATCACCGCCGCTGCCAGGCTCGGCGGGAGGCATCGGAGGTAGGGTCCGCCGAACGTCTTCTTGTAGAGCTGCCCGTCAATAAGTTCAAAGTTAGGGGCACGCCTCTTTATCCACGCAGCTCTTCCTGTACTGCCATCACTTTCGGGCTCAGGGAGTGTTCCATTCCTGAGATAATCCGTTATTTCCTTTGCCCAGTTAGGTTCGGCAATGGAGATAACGTCCACCTGGACGACGTCCGTTGCCGGTACTGGGAACACCTCCTGCCTAACGAAGCCTCTGATGTGTCGGGGGATGCTTGACGCCGGGTCATCGGCTGGGGGGTTGCTCAGTTTTGACAGTATGTCCGCCTCTGCATTCTCCACCCGCGATACCTGCTCAAGCACCACCTGTTCAAATTGTGCGGTCTGTTCCTCCGCCAGCTCTTTGTAGACCTTCATTCTCTCTTCTCTGGTTTCTGCCGTGCCGTTCATCTGGGTTACTACCAGCTGGCTGTCCATTCTCACCTTCAGACGAGCTGCCCCGAGGGCTTTCGCGCATTTCAGCCCTGCGATCAGCGCCTCGTATTCAGCCTCGTTGTTGGTGACCTTGAACTCGAATTTCATAGAGTAATAGGCCTTGAAACCCTCGGGGGAAGTGATCACCGCTCCCCCGCCACAGCCCCGCGCACTCGAGGCCCCATCGGTGTACATCTCCCACCAATTGTCGAAGTCGTTGCTGTCATGGGTTTCGTCCTCGGTGCGCGCGGTGCATTCTGCAATGAAGTC
This sequence comes from Cuscuta epithymum, assembly GCA_945859915.1. Classification (NCBI taxonomy): domain Eukaryota; kingdom Viridiplantae; phylum Streptophyta; class Magnoliopsida; order Solanales; family Convolvulaceae; genus Cuscuta; species Cuscuta epithymum. The sequence goes on from CAMAPF010000198.1 coordinate 895,440, forward strand.
CGCCAGTGCCTGTCCCTTGATCGTCGGCCTTGGTTTGAAGTCGACGTCATACTGGCCGATCATCAGGGACCACTTGGTTATCCTCCCGCTCGCCATTGGGTTCCTGAGGATGGTGGCGAGAGGTTGCGTTGTGTAGACGGTCACCGGGTGTGCTTGGAAATACGGCGCCAGGCGCTTGATGGATGCGATCAAGGCAAGGATCGTCTTCTCCATCAGTGTGTATCTCGTCTCGGGGCCGTTCAGCGCCTTACTCACGAAGTATATTGGCCGCTGGACGCCTTCAGATTCCTTTAACAGCACGGCGCTCACAGCTAGGTCGGCTACCGCCAGATACATGTACAATCTCTCCCCGGGATCCGCTTTGGTGAGGACGAGCGGAGAAGAGAGATATACCTTGAAATCTTCGAAGGCAGCCTGGCATTCCGGGGTCCATTCAAAGGGACTGGCTTTTTTCATGATCTGGAAAAAAGGGATCGCCTTATCAGCCAGCTTGGATAAGAATCTGCTTAGGGCCGCTAGACGCCCGGTGAGACGCTGCACATCTTTCAGGTTCTTCGGGGCCTCCATGTCCATAATTGCCTTCACCTTTTCCGGGTTAGGCTCGATCCCCCGCCCGCTCATCATGTAGCCGAGGAATTTGCCGCCCCGGACGGCGAAGGCACATTTCTTCGGATTGAGCCTCATGCTGGCCTTCTCCATGATGTCGAAGACCCTCTCCATGTCCTGGACATGGTCCTCCTTTCTCTTGCTCTTGATCAGGATGTCATCCACGTAAGCTTCCATTGTCTTCCCGAGTACATCTTTGAATAACATCCCAATCATCCTCTGGAAGGTAGCCATGGCGTTCCTCAGGCCGAACGGCATGACGATGTAGCAATACACGCCGTCCGCTGTAACGAACGCCGTTTTTTCGGCATCATCGGGGTGCATGAACACCTGATGGTAGCCCCTGAATGCATCCATGAAGCTGAGCAGCTCGCAGCCTGCCGTCTCATCTACCAGCAAGTCGATCCTCGGAACGGGGTATGGATCCATTGGACAAGCTTTGTTCAGGTCCGAGTAATCGACGCACATCCGCCAAGTGTCGCCCTTCGGGGCTAGTACCACGTTGGCCAGCCACTCCACGTGGATGACCGGCCGGATGTGTTTAATGCTGAGGAGGGTTGCCGTCTCCTTCCTGATGAAATCGCGTCGGTCGGCCGCCATATACCTTTTCTTCTGCTGTACAGGCTTGGCATCCGGCCGCACGGCGAGTCTGTGGCATATGAGGTTGGGGTCGATGCCCGGCATGTCCTCCGGTCCTCTGGCGAATAAGACTCGGAACCTCCGCAGGACAGCTATGACCCCCGCCCTGATTTCCGGCTCTAGATCTGCACCGATGGACACCTTCCTGTCCGTCGGGTCGTCGAGCTCGATTTCCTCCAGCAGAGTGGCTGGTTCCAGGTGAGCGTCCAAGTCGGCCTGTTTGGCCTTCTCGGAGATGCTGTTGACCCGAGCCTCCCGCTCGTTGAGCTTCTCCATCGCCTTCGTGTAGCAGGCCCTGGCCATATGCGGGTCCGTACGTGCCACTCCCACTCCAGTGTCGGTGGGGAATTTGATGCATGAGTGCCGTACGGAGCATATGGCCTCCAAGTCTTCCAAGCCGGGTCGGCCCAAAATGGCGTTGTGGGCGCATTTCAGGCGGACCACGACGAACGTCATGCTGATTCGGGCCGTATGAGGACCGTCGCCGATTTCTACTGGCAAGGCGATGGTACCCTCGGCGTCGATGCAATCCCCGGTGAAGCCGGACAACGGGGTGCGTAGGGGATGCAGCATGTCCTTCCTGAGCTTCATCCCTTCGAAGGCCTCCCAGTAGAGGACGTTCACACTGCTCCCGGTGTCAACAAGGACGCGGCGGACGATGGCATCGTTCACGTCCATGCTGATCACCAGCTCGTCCCTGTGCGGTGCTGGTGACATTGGTAGATCAGCGGGGCCGAAGGTAATTGCCTCGATTTTGTTGCGCTTGGTGGGGGGTGCTGATACGGAACCCACATAGAGTGATCTCTCAAATTTTTTCCGTTCGGCGGGTGTATCTCCTGTCTCAGCGCCCCCGAAGATCACCTTGATCTCCAACTTCTTCTTCTTGCCCTTTGGGCCGAGGGATCCCTCCGGACGCTTATCTGCACTCCGATAATCCACGTCCTGAGGTTCTGCCTCGCGCCGGTCGTCGCGGCGCCATGTCTTGTGCCTCGGGGTCGGCTTCTGCTGGCTGTTCTTGTTCAGCAGCTGGGTGAATTCGCCCAAGTACCCCTGACGGATTAGCTCGTCGATTGCCTTCTTCAATTGGCTGCAATTGTCCGTCAGGTGGCCGATCCTCTGATGGTATTCACAGTAAGCCGATTGGTCAAGCCCCATATATTTTTTCATATCCTGAGGTTCCGCCAGGAGGCCCTTGTCCTTGATGGCCTCGAAGATCTGGCTCACCGGATATGCCAATGGTATATAGCGGTCGTCCGTCCGCGTCTGGTTGTCTCCGGAGGGAGCCTTCCACGGGATCATCGCTCCGTCCGTCCTCTTCTTTTTGTTTGGGGGTGAGGGCCCGGGTCCCGGTTTGGGTCCGAGCCTGTCCGCCATCTTCCTGGGCTGCGCTACGGGAACTCCGTCCCGCTGCCTGATCTCCTCCTCAATGGAGGCATATTTTTGTGCCCGAGCCAAAACCTCGGTGTAGTTGGTGCCGGGATTCCTCCTTAGGTCCCGATACAGATCCCCTGTGGCCAGCGCACTGGTGAACATGTTGGTGGCCAGACGTTCGTCTAGATCGTCGACCTGCAGTACCTCGTCCCTCCACCTCACCAGGAACCTAGCCAGCGGTTCGTCCCGCCCTTGCTTGATGTGGGCGAGTGCCGTGACATCCTTCCTGGGGGTGGTGCTGGCAGCAAACTGTGCCATGAACTGCCGGGAAAGCTGTTCGTATGAATCAATGGTGCCTGGCCTCAACTGGCCGAACCATTCCTGAGCTGGTCCCCTGAGGGTGCTGAAGAACAATCTGCAGATGGCCTCGTCCGATGCTCCCAGCATGGACAGGTTCCCTTGGTAACTTATCAGATGGGCCTTAGGATCACCAGCCCCATTATACACCAAGTTCCCCGGGGGCCTGCAATCCCGGGGAATCTCGACGCTCATCACCCGCGGAGTGAAAGGTGATGTGAGAGAGAAAGAGGGTGTGGCCGAGCCGGCGTCCGCCCGCCTGTTCATCTCGGCTATCTGCCTTTCCATGGCTTCCAACCGTGCGTCCTGTGCGGCCCTTCCGGGGGACACAGGGGGCGCGGCTTCGGGGGTGGCATTCCGCTGAGCGGCCACAACATCGTGCGGCCGCCTGAAGATCTGCGTCCCTCGCCGTTGGAAACGTCGTCCAACGGTGTTGACCCTTGGGGTCTCGTCTCCCCGCGGAATCTGGCGAGGAGCTGATGGTGTGAGAGCCCTGGATGCAGCGATGCTGACCCTGGTCCGCCCTCCCGTTTCACGGGAGCCTGAACCCCCACCTAGCCGCTCATGGACGGAGGGCCGGTGGTCGCTGGAGCCTGTCGTATCATCGTACGACTGCATGCGGCGTATGGGAGAGAGGGGCGTTCGCTGGGTGCTTGCAGAGTACACCCGATCTCGGGCCTCCCGTTCATCTGCCAAACGACGCATGGTATCTGCGAGTTCCCGCATGAGGTGGGGATCCTGCCTGGCCTCCAGGGGAATGAGGTCAGTGATGCCCCCGTTTCCCCCGGAGGTCCATATAGTAGCGGATAGTTCCGAGTTCTGGCCGCGGTTCCTACGGCTCGACTCCAGACGCTCGGAGAGATCACGCTGGTTGTTGCTTCCTGACATCGTATTTGCTGTAGGTAGACTTAGTAGCTGTTTGGGAGAGTTTCTGGAAACTTTTTGCTCAGTTTCCCACAGACGGCGCCAGTGTTGAGGTTTATTCCTTCAACCCGTGGACCCAACACGTAAGCCCAAAGATTTCGAATGGAGTGGATGTATGGTTATCTAGCCCAACAACTATTAGATGAATCAGGAAACAAGAGTAATAGCAGGCAATGTAAATAGGTATTATTAACTTCGTAATAACTCCCCTAAGTACAATCTACTTGCTAACAAAGGCACGTCGGCCGTTCGTCTTACAAGGCAGTTAGAAATGCTGCGAGTAAGAGTGCTGAAGCTAGTATGCTAAGAATAGAAAGTTGCCAACCCTTTACAATGAATTAAATGCTTCTATTTATACCCACCAATGGGCAGGTGGCTGTGCTGACGTGGCAGCCTGTGGACCACTGGTGCCCCAACCACCAAATCTTCAGCATTAAATGCACTTCCCGCTAGAATCTTGGTTTCCCGCCTAATCAGGGGGGACGTTCGTCCGCCCGGGAGGTGAGTCGGATCGCTCCAAGTGGCCTCCAAGAGATACCAGCTGCTCGTCTCCTGGCCTTGATAGATATTCACCATGTGGACTGAGTTTCCACGGATAGCTTATAGTCTTGCCATAGGGCCGCTCGTCGTCATCCCTGGTGGCCCGTGGCCCTGCTCCTTGTCTCTGCACAGACGTTCTTCGGGATGAGTCGCTGGGCCTGAACTCCCAACACCGGACGCTCGTCCACCCTCAAGGAACAGTGGCTTGTGGGCTGGCCTCGTGTTCTCCTCTGGACGTCCGTCTGGTAAGATGGGGTTAGTGGGCCGGACCTCGGCTCGGGCCCTTAACCCAACATTGTCATTTAACGGTTCCTAGTCTTTGAAAAAAATCTTACAAATCACGACTAAATTTTTGTCAAAAAGACATTCAACGTTTGAAATTGCAAAACAAATATGTTGAACCAGTTAAAGAGAATAATAGTTTTAAATAGTTTGGACCTTCCGAGTTCCGACCCGCTCGAGTTTGGACCTAATGAGAGGCCTAAGAAGCCTAAGAGATCGAACCGGTTGAAGTGAATAATAGTTTTAAATAGTTGAATAACTAAACTAAAATAATGAATGGAATATAAAAATAAATAAGTAAATATACATAAAATATATATACTCGTAAGAAATTTATATAATTTAAATTATTATATATAACGGTTCCTTAACGGTTCCTAGTACATATTTTTTTCAGGAACCGAGAACCGAACCGTTAATAAAAAATAGGAACCGAACCGTTAACAAATAACTAATAAATGTTGGAACCGAACCGAACCGGGTCATAACGGTTCGGTCCGATTCGGTTCTCCGGTTCTTGGTTCCAAAGTCCCAGCCCTAATTTAACCTATGGTCAAATTGATTCGATATTCGTATATGATTCGTTAACTATTCGTATTGTTAAACAAATACAAATCGAAATTAATATTCGTTTCATATTTGAATTCGAATTCTTGAAAAAATTAAACAAATACAAATACAAAATCTTATTATTCGACTCGATTGGGTTCGTTTACTATCTATGCATTATTTCCTTCTTCAAGGAAAAAAACGCCTATTCGTTTACTACCTATGCATTATTTCCTTCGTCAAGGAAAAATCTCAATCTAGGAACACAAATTAAAAACCCGGGGAAGTGCATAATATAAAAGTAGATGGACTATTGGCTCGTGAACAATCTCACTTACCTATCATTAGTTCATTATAACAAACAAATTTTGATCCGAAGAATCTTAAACAGTTAGAGCCTCGACTCAGTATGTTAGTTTGGCTAATAAACATATTTGGTTGTATATAATTGTATAAACATGCATGTTTCTTTATAAAATTAGCTCTGGCTAATTCTTTTAAGGAATACAAAGTATTACATAGGAACATGAAAAGATGTTGGTTTCCTCCTTAATCGAAAAGTTAATGAGAATTCTAGAATACTGTGAATTGAAGATGTCTATAATTCTTTAGATGTGTGTAGAGAAGTATTGAATGTTCTAGAATACTTCTCTCAGAATATGGCCGAAAATAACATGTTTCCCGATAGCCATGTGTTCAGTTTCCAAAACATGATCTCTCCATCTGCTCATCTTCTTGCCATCAACCCAATTGGATTTACTCGTTGTTTTATTACATGCACAACTTTCCTACTTTTTGTAATAAAAAAAATCATTTATATATACATAAGTTTCTTTACTTTTTTCACTTTTTATGCTCTGTCAAACATTGTCATCGTTATTTTAAACTAATTCTACGTTTTCTACAATTTCCATTATATCACATAAAATTATAATATTAATACGTTTTCATTAAAATAGTCAAAACTTCCAAAACCAAATTCAAACACATGAATCACTTCTATAAAAAAAATTGAAATGCATAACCCTATCTGAAAACGGGCCCAACCACAAGTACTTTTTCCATACTTTTCCTAAACTTTTATTAGATTGGATCGGTTCTTCCCTCATCTACTTTTATCCCAAATGGATCACTAGTTATGTAATCCATAATTGATTTTACATATCTTTTGTTTCTTCTGCAATCATGATAATTAGAAAAGTAGTTAATCAAAGTAACTTTTTGTTTAATAGAAATTGCTTTAAAAATAGGATTAAGTATATTCTATTCCCTAAATAGTATTTATTTGATCTTATTAAAAGAATAAGTTAATTAAAACTTCCCAAAATATGAGTAAATCACTCATATTATGAGAATAAAACAATGATAAGAGCATAACTATTTATGAACTTTAACTTTATTTTAGTCCTATTTAAAGAATTTACTCCCAACAAATGGTTTCTAAAATCAATTGCTCGTGTTAATATTAATCTAGAAACATCAATTCGGTAATACCTACTAAAATTTACAAAGTTTAAATTGTGAATTTGATGTTTTAAAAAATCAAATACAAAAACAAAATGTTTACATGCCATTTTTAGATCAGATTCACCGTTGCCAGGTTTACAATCTTAAAAAACAACTGCCAGCGATTCAGTTGTGAAAAATTGCAAATCGATGGGAGTCGGGAGGGCTTTTCTTCCTCGTAATTTCTGAATATACGCACGGTATTTTTCAGTGTCACTAAGTTATCTTCACTTACCACACCTAGATCTTTCTCTAGCTAGACAGTACTTAGTTTTTTCTTTCCAACTCGATCAGCACAACCATATTTCAGACTATCTCTATTAGAGAGCAAAATAAATACACAATGTCTAATTTCATGTGACACCCTTTAAATAGACTAGACAATCACCCATCATTGTGGATGCTCAACACGAACACAATGATGTTGCTTTATTTTTTCGTGGAGACCTTAAACTTAGGGCATCCCCATTCATAGGATTATTTAGAGATTAATTATTTTGATGACGTGGATCATATTTTTTGAGATTATGGTTGAGAAGTTGATATTATTTGATCAAATAATCTGGTATCAAATTCTAAATCTGAATTATTTGAAAATTATTTGAGATTATTTGATCAAATTATGCGGATGCTCTTACAAAGGTATTTGAGATTATTTCATACGTAGTACTTTGTAGGACACACCAATATAAGTTGAAATAATTACATATGTATGATTAAAATAAATATTGTTTACAAAAATGTGACTAATGAATATACTAGTAACTTATTCATTTTAACTTATGTTCAGTTTTAAAATTTAAGTAACCATGAGACAATATTGTATGGAGTAGTAACTAATTACTACAGAGTATATTGTAGTAACTTATTGTCATATCTGTGCAAATAAGCTTTATTTTAGTATGGAGTAACATTTAAAAAAAAAACATGCTTCGTATAACTTTGTGAAACTGTGCTTACTTATAAAATATACTCCCTCCGTATGATAATTTATAAGATTACTATACACTTTTTAATAAGTAAGAGATTTTCAGTATTGTAGCAGTATTGTTTAGTTTATTAAAGTGTATCGTAGATGCTTTTGGTATGAATTTTTTCCTAAAATGAAAATTATGAAAGTGAAACACCTATTTTAGTACGACCAAAATGAAAAAGTGAGACACTTATTGTGATACGAAGAAAGTAATAAGTTGAAGACTAGTGTGACTAGATCGTAATTCGTAAATTCCTCGTTATTTTTCGCTATGGTCTAAATAATTTTTTTGTAAGTTTTTTACTTTTAATTAGAAGGTGGATTGAATTAGGATCTACTTATCTACTTACCATCAAGAATTGAGAATCATAACTATGTGAATACTGAATATCCGATAAATATTTTAAAATGACAAGTGTGACTAACACTATATAGTGTTACTTCACATATTAGGTCAATTTTTCAATTTTATAATGACATACACGTATGTACCAACTACCAAGCCTTTGAAGCATCATTCTTAAGGATGGACTCGTTTTGGGTTTTTTAATTGTCTAAGTGTTCATATAAAAAAAATACATGATTTAAAATGACTACATATAATTATTATGCTACTACTTGATTAAAGCTGAAATTCAAGAACTCAATGAGGCATTTGATGAAGAGGCGAAGAGTTGCTTATGCCGATTTCGGATTGCCGCCTAGCCAAGAGCTCGAGAAGCCTAATCTCCTTAATCAGATTTACCAATTACTTAATTAGCGAAGATGCCGAGAAGTCTCTTTTTTGGAGAAAGAGAATTAACTAGGTATTCCCTTAATCTCGTTGGCTGTAGTTACTACTTACTAGTTAGTCCGGTACTCTGTATAACCCATAAAGTTTTTATATTATTATTAATAATGTATTTGTAGTTTAAGTATTTTTCTATATAATATGAGTAATATTATTATTGAAAAAAATGGGGCTCCCAAAAATGGTGGGCCCTATTCTAGAGAACCACGTGGAGCATGTTAAAAGCCGACTCTGCCCATTTTATCCTTCAAACTAAAAATAACAATTGTAAAACTCCTTTACGATTACATTTGACGCTTCTCGATCATATTCATAGATCTTTCAATGTTTGGTCTTTCATGTCTCAATTGATAGCATTGAGGCCATCTCTTGACTGGTCGGCTGGGGATATAATCAAATCCTCAATTTTGCATTCCTGCATTTGTTTATCTAGAAAGAAAGGGAACACCATGCATCTACCTATGAACAAGCTAAGAAAACTACAATGGTACAAGCTTCACAGAACGGATCCCTCCCCATAATGCAATGACCATTCAGTACAAATTTCTCATAGAAAAGGAACACTAATCGGCATATAAATGGCACCGAAAGGAAGACTTCTATCTAATAACTTACAAGAAAGAATTGTATCCTCGTTTTGTTCCCATTCCAATACTGTGTTTTCTGCATTTGTATCTGTCTCACTCAGCTATAGATATTTGGAGATTCGCACTTCGCCAAAGATTAAGGATAATTACCATGGGAGGAACACTTGTTCCACACCTGCAATATAATTGTCTGATATTCACATTCATAACAAGACCATAAGTTCCCGCTAATTTCCGCGTATTAGTCAAGTGTCAAGAAAAACGTCTAATGGCATCTAGAAATGAGATGCCAAAAGCAAACTTTTATAGAGTATGGTTTAGCTTGACAATGTTTTTCTTGAGTACGTTTTACGAAATCAACCGTGTTTTATAGAGTATGTTTTAGCTCGACCAAACTAAACGAACCCAAAAGCAAACTGAACCAAATAGATATATATAGAGCATGTTTTAGCTTGACAATGTTTTTCTTGAAATGAGACCATCCAAACCAAACTGAAACGGATTAAAATCAAACCAAAAAAAAAAAAACAGTGACCCTCCCCCCAAAAAAAAACAAAAAAAAAAAACTAAACACAAAATGCTCAGGTAGAACGTTACCTTTACTTAAGAGAGACCGTTGAATCCATTGATGAAGATCTGTGGATGACATCAGCTTCCTCAGTTTTACCACTCTCCACATTATTATCTTGTGCACCTTTCATGTCATCTTTGGAAGCGGGGTACAGAAGAGGATCAAATACAAAAAATGCAGTACCCTTAACCTTTTGATCATTAACTGCGTCATAATCCAAACTCTGGAAAATATCGTCTTTGCTAAGTATTCCCACTTCAAGGTCAAACTTGCCTCGGGTGTTGATTCCACCAAATTTATGACTGAAGGAGCTCATCACTGAATCTCCTTCTTCAATCCTCCACTCACGGAAATTGACCAATGGTGGCGTTATCCTTGAGAAAAGAATTTCTTTGAGGTTACTCGTGATCCCCCGATTATATGGGTTTTCCTTCTTATCATAACGGTAACGAAAGTTTTCGTATGTTGTCTGCAAATATATAGATACATAAACTAACATTTAACAGAGACAAATTAAGAACCAATAGCTCACTAGTCATTTTTTAATAATCACTAGGACCAAGATGTTCTATTAAGTTCTCTTACAATATTAAGATTTGATCAAAGGTTCTATCCAAATGACTTATATGAGGGATGAGAGCTTAGCACCTAGGCGTAGACCCTCAAATTTTTTCTTTGGGGCTAGGCCGGAAAAATAATTCATTTATATAAATTTTAACACAAAAAATTTCACATGAGGAAAAAGTTTTTGACCAAACTTGGAATGCGTCCATGACTGGGTGGCCCCCGAGCTTAAACCCATACCTACACAGGACTTTTTACAACAAATGAAATTTGATGTGGAGAACGCTAACCTGATTAGTACATATGAGGTAAAAGTGTAAAACACTAAGGCCACCTACGAACCAGACAGCGATAAAGCAGTAAATGATTAAACCAAATGACACAACATCCCTTGACATCTTGCTCATTGTGCTGTTGCCTGGCTGTTGAAGGAGGTTTAACAATGAGAATGTGAAGACATATGTGCACAAGATAGTTGATGTTGTTATGAACATGATGAAGCACCTATAGTTACGCTGCAAACAAAACAAATTCAAAAATAATGTTAATTTGCCTTTGAAATAAATTGACGCGTACTCTACGATGAAAATTTTAAAGGCATAATAGTGCTACTACTACTATTTTTTCAAAAAAGTAGTGCTGCTACTACTTTTTTTTTGAAAAGAAATAACTCAATTATCATTAATAGAATCAGTATTCAGTACATGTGCAATAAAACTAGGAGGAAACTCATCCCAAAAAATACAATCAGACAAGGAATATGCCGCCTGGGCTAACCCGTGAACCGCCATATTCGCTGATCGTCTTATATGAGAAAAAGAGATATCAGAAAACGACTGCTACTACTACTGTTAGTACTACTACTACTACTAACAACAACAACAAAGAAACTCTTTCAAAATGAATAGATAACTAATGTCTAATTTCCTTAATGCCTAAGAAAAAGAACTACTTAATGACCACATTGCTTCACGAAAATGAGGGCAAACTAAAACCAGGTTAATGCAGAAAGTCGGGAACATACGATAGTTTTTGAATGCCCAAAAGGTGTTTCCTTCAAAAACCTCTGTATTCCATAATATGAATACACAATGATGTGTAATGACCACACATTATTGCTAAGAAGTCATTTCATATATAACTGGTGTGGAACATTTTTCAACAAAAACACAAATACAAGTTTTTAATGACTAACACATTGGTTCAATTATATGAGGGGATAAAGTTTGAATAGTTTCATTATCATTAATTTATTTGTAAAAAAGAACAATCGTACGAAGTTCATAAAGAATAAAATAAAATAAAATGAACAAACAAAAAATAGAAGCTTACAGCTCCAATACATTGACCAACCCATGGACAGTGATGATCAAACCTCTGAACACAATTGTTGCAAATTGAACAATGAGAGGCACGTGGCGGACGATATAGCAAACATGTGTCACAAAACTTCACTTTAACCGAATGGCCGTTGACACTTATATCCTTTGTCCTCGGTAACTTTATGTCAGCATATGAATTGTTAATCCAATCTGCAGATTTTGTACTGCCTTCATCCTCAGGAGGTCTAGAATTTCTAGGGACTATTCCTGGGTTGCTTGAGGATGTCAAGAAGAGAAAGTTCAAATCCAAAATTGTGAGGATGAACCCGATAGTTGGAACAACATGGACATGTAACGGGTCCACTTCTGAAATCCTAGAGAACATTTTGAAACAAAATATTAATGCTGGGGTGGCTATTAGGGAAGTAGATAAAATCACCGATGCTCCATCTGGACCAAAGACCAACCTCCCACCACAAAGGAACTTCTGAAATAATTAAGAAAGTTTGATGTGTTATCGTCCTCCATAAAGAAGGTATAAAGGTTTTCCATACACATACCTACTTGACTTGCGCAGGTAATGAAAAGATTTAATATTTAATAAAATAAGAATAAAGATAAACAATTTGCAATGAACTGTCATTACTACTTTTTAAAGATTTTTTCCTAAGTTGGATTAAAAATAAAATGGTCTCCTACACAGTACTATATTTTTCCTAAATAGGAACTTAAACCTCTAACTTAACATGAACAAAATGCCAATAAACAACATAATGGTGACCTCAGAAGTTATTATAAAGGAACCTAAAAGTTGATGAAAGCCAAACATAAGCCTCAAACAAAAGAACTTATTGAGACAATGGAAATGCAAATAATCCAAAAAGGTTGTACTTTATTAGTTTGCTTGTTTATTTGCAGATAAAAATTCAAAGAAACTTGAAGATTATGAATAAATAATAATAATAATCAAGTTAGAAACAGCCCATTGTGCCCAACTAGACTTCACAATTAAAAGAAAGTTTATATATCACGCATAAGATTCCCTCAATCCAATTAACCAAGGAGTTGTGAAACAGACAAGGAGGAGAATATACAATGTAGAAAATCCAATGGTTAATTGGTTATATGTAAATACTCATTTTATCTAAATAAATAAAAACATAAACATGAGAAGAACCAGGCAAAAAGAGCTTACATTTCGGCCCTTCCACATTTGATAAAGCCTCTTCTTGGGAGGGTCTATGGAAGGAGGCAATTCCATGGTTTTGACTCCGTCCATCATCAAACTCAAGCCACCAATTATATCAAACAATGCATTCTCATCTCACACATACACATTGGGGAATCTGAGATGATGGGCGATGAGCCGGTGAAATTCAAGGAAATGTGATAACAAAGAGAGAAAGAAGGGACGTGGAAAAAGAAGGAACAGATGAAGAAGAAAATGTATCTTTCCTTCTCGTTTCTCTCTCTTTCCAGCTTTCCCTTTCCATCCTATCAAAATTATTCAATTCAATAATGTCACTTTTGTTTCTCATAGTTCTATTTACACCTCATATTGCCGTACAAAATATAATATATTGATCACTTTTTTGAATTTATATTGATCAATTAATATGAATATCGGATTTTCTTGCAAAAAATATGGTATTGGATTTGGGGTAGAGGATCTGATCAGTTTCTCTATCTCAAAGAGTTAGGTGTTTTGGAAAATGGTGAAGGCCAAACATAGCCGGGTTGGCTATTTTTAAGGTTGTTATCAATCAACGAAAAAGCTTATCAATATTGTTTGGTATATAGTTTTTTGGTCCCTATTATTTTTAGACAGAATCGCTGAAATAGAAACGCTATAAATAGCAATGTTTTGAGCTTAGTATTTTGAAATAGAATAGTACAAAATAATCGATGCATCTAAAAGCTAAATTATAAAACAACTATTTGTAACCCGTCAACACAATCTGCTGATAAAATCCGGCTATCAACAATGCAGTAACATAACCCGTTAACTGATAATTGATGATTGCCAAACACGCCCTAAAACAAGCGGATAAGGTGATGAAGTAAAGTAATAGAAAACAATAATGGTCTGAAGTTCTGAACGAACTCCGAATCAAACACCAAAATGGTTTAATGGCATTGCGGCACATTAATGGAGTTTTTCGGTATTCTATTCGGAGACTCGATAAGCTCGAGAAACATGTTCGAATGTAGAAGTTTAGACAATGCTTATTTATAGATTCGTGTTCAAATTGTTCGATAAATACTTGAATCTTTAGTAATCATTAATACATTTATAAAATGGCACTCAAGATGTTTAAATTTTAAGATATATATGTAAATTACTCCTATAATTTATAAGTGATCGATAGGATCGAGTCCGAATCAAACCAAACATTAGTATGCTCAAAGTTTCGAACTCGGCTTTAATAACTATTCGAACTCAAAATTTAGCCCGCGTTCGAGTTCGAAGCTTGTTAAGCCCGACTCGTTAAATTAGAGAAATCAAGCTCGAACTTGAGTAGTTAAAAAAGCTTGGTTCGATAAGAGGCTAAGCTAATCTTTATGTGTGTGGTAACAATTTTTTTTACTGTTTAGCCCACCCCACTTCTCATTCATAGATCCGCCCTTAGTAATGAGAAGTGTTTGAGTTATTAGATTTCTTTATTGGATAACATCTGACATTATCAACTCGTTTGATGACTTCTGTTTTCTGCCTATCAATCATCAGTTTCATCAAAATATTTAACTTCTGAAATGTGTAATAATCAAAATAAGTAAAATTGGAGTTACTTTTCTGACTGAAGTGACTATAGAGTATCATTTTAGCTATTTTAAATATTTTTTATTTTTTATTAATAAAATATATTTTAAATGTAACTTTTTATAATTCAGCAGATCTCGCCAATTCAGCCGCTTCAGTGAGAACTTAATCTATTTCAGTAGAATCAACTGATTCAAGCAATTATAGTGTAACCAAATGGGCTCTATATTATACATGTAGATCTTTTGAGCATTTATGATTTATTAAAGATAATAAAACTGAATAAAATGGACACGTAAATTAGTATTGTGTTGCTTGGAATAATGCTGCAAATGTACACAAAGTAACCAAATAATAAATAAATTTTCAAAAAATCCAATACAACATAATAAAAAAGTATGTATAAATCACTACAACATTTCAACATCTAATGTATCACCCAAAAGTGTTACAATAGCACTGAAAAGTGTTACATTAGAGAAAATGTAACACTTTTTCACCATTACATTTGCTCATGTTGCATTTGACTTATTGTAACACTTTATAGTCCCTAATGTAACATTTATACTTCTAAAAAGTGTTACATTAGGTCTAAAAAAAGGTTACATTAGAGAAAAATGTAACACTTGTATATGTATGTTACATCTTCAATATTACGTAGGTCTTAAATTGTAGTAGTGAATATATCTTTAAGTCAACACTAAAAAAACTTGAAATCCAGTAGAAGTAAATTGAAAAATTCACATTTTGTACCCCCTCCCTATTTTTGTGGTTCACAAAGGCAATGAATTAAAGTGGAGCAATTATTTTGTGGGGTTGGGATTTTGTGAGTCACTCAATGAGTGAGGTACAAATGAGGCACCCCAAAATGGGGTACCTCTAGCATTTCTCAAGTAAATTACGTTTTTGATAATGTACAAATATACAAATCTACCCTCTTGTCGAAGAGACTTCCGCTCAAGAGGGATGTAGACCACAAGATCGTGTTAGTCCCCGGGTCTACAGTCCTCGGGTCTACACCACCTGCGGCCGTGCCATATAGGATGGCACCGCCCAAATTGAAAGAGATGAAGAGACAGTTGAAGACTTGCTGGATGCGGGCTACATTCAACCATCGAAGGCACCCTATGACGCACCCGTGCTGTTTCAAAAGAAGCATGATAGATCGCTTCAAATGTGCATCCATTTTAGGGCGCTCAACAAGATTACGGTACTCATGAGTAAACTAAAATATAAAATGTGCATGTACGGGGGCAATTTGTAGATATTGGATAGGGCTAGTTGATGATGTATGCCCACTAGCTAGTTAATCTCTAATAAAGGTAGTAATATTAACAATGATGATGATATTGTAAAAAGTATGAATGATCAAGGGGCTGAGTTTGATATAATCGTTTCAAATTTTAGAAAAGAATATCCAATTCTAGGACTCGTTAATTGGTACTCGTATTATTTTCTTCAAACTTCAGTGCAGTTTTATGTGCCCTAAATGCACTATTATTTTAATAACATTGAAATGTTATGTTTTTTTCATGCTAATTTAGTTACATAATTTGACTCTTATCTTTTTCGATACATGATTTTGATTTTAATATATTTGATTCACGGTTCATAAAAAAATCTTATTTCCAAATGCTACGCTAAAAAGTAATAATATAATATTTTCATTGCAATAGAAATATTGTAAAGCCAAACAACTACCTCTAATGAAGAACACGTAGAGCCCGTTTGGTAGCACAAAAATCAGCTGCCTTGACTGATTCTGCTGAAATTTATGAAGTACTGGCTGAAGTGGCTGCATTGGCTAATTTTGTTGATTTAAGAAAAAAATTATAATATATTTCATTATTAAAATAAAGAAAAAAATATACGGAGTATGTAAAAATAGCTAAAATGGTCATCTACAGTAACTTGAACCAATACAGCCAGAAAAGTAACTCTGACCTTACTTTTTCTTCTTAATACACAATTCAGCGCACGAAAGCAAAAGTTACGTGTTTGGTGAAAAAGTTGGCTGATAAGCCGAAAAATAGTGCCACCAAACGGCCTCGTAATTTAACTATAAGCATACGTCATTAGTGTTAATAACAGAGCATTTGGGTTCACTTCTAGAGGCCGTTTGGCAACACTGTTTTTCGGCTTATCAGGCTTATCAGCCAATTTTTTCACCAAACACATAATTTTTGCTATCGCGCGCTGAATTGTGTAATAAGCAGAAAAAGTAAGGTTGGAGTTACTTTTCTGGCTGTATTGGCTGAAGTTACTGTAGATGACCATTTTAGCTATTTTTACATATAATTTTTTCTTTATTTTATTAATAAAATATATTTTAAATTTTTTTTTTCTTAAATCAGCAGAATCAGCCAATGCAGCCACTTCAGCAAGAACTTCATAAATTTCAGCAGAATCAGCCAAAACAGCCAATTTTCGTGCTACCAAACGGCCTCCTAATTTTATAAGTGGTTTATAAGTGACTCTAAAGATAGTGCTAACTAATAAAAGTGGATCGTGTTTTAGAAATTGCTAAAATAAAATTGGAATGTTTAGTAAATATTGTAACATTTCAGATTTAATTTAAACGGATTAATAGTATTACTCATACCAACAGAGGTGCATCTCCTTTTAAGGGAGCTCATGAACTCCAAAGTTAAGCGTACTTGCACGGGAGTAGTCTTGGGATGGGTGACCCCCTGAGAAGTTTCTCAGGGCTCGCATGAGATGGGTGAGCACAAAGTGCGCGCTGTAAAGGCTCGTAGTGATTTGTGGAGACAGTACTGGAGGTCCGAGTAACTACCTCGGACCCTGCGGGGCCGGGGTTTATGAAATAATTACCTATTTCTGACAAAAATATCTGTTTTAAAAACATGACATCTTATTATAATGATTATAATACTAACTTCATTTATAGTAATTTATGTTAAATTTTACATTGATCATGACATTATATGTATAGTAACTTTAATTATAGTAATTTTTTATTTAAACGCACGTTTTAAAAAAAGTACTCTTTGCAACGGTGTATAACAAGCTCGATGTTTCAGATTGGCAGGGGAATATGCTGACTGTTAGTGTGACTACATATATTGTTTCTCCACAGCCGCACAATCGACGGTCGGAGGGTTGGTTAGGTCTTCGGTGCCTTCCAGCAATAATGCGACGAAGGGTTGTACTACTCCGTCCCATTTTATGTGTCTCCTTTGGTTTTGGCACAATTTTTAATAAAGTGGTTGAAAAGGTAAAAGTTGTGGTTGAGATTTGAGTATAGTAAAGTGAAATGTTGTGAACCACATATTTCTTTCCAAAAAGGGAAAGATGACACTTATTTTGGGACAACCCAAAAGGGAAAGTAAGACAGGTAAAATGGGACGGAGGGAGTATAGAATATAGATTAACTAACTCTCTATCCCCTGCCAGGAGAGCTGAAGAAAATGCAGAGGATTTCTTCAAAGAGACACCTCTTTGTATCCATTTCAAAACTTCCCTTAATCCCATTCAACAAATCAACCAATGCTCAGCGTCTCTGCACCACCTACCTATCAAAGCTCAATCAGCCAATTCAAACGCATCAGCCCAGTTTTAGTAACGAGTCTCAGAGTATATGCAGTAAGCCAGTGAAGACTTTTGACCTCATCCGCCTACGATCTGTGCCAGAGGAGCATGGAATGGATCATAACAAGGATGAGTTCACTGGTGATGTCGAGAAGATATACAGAATTTTGAAAAGATTCCACTCTAGGGTTCCGAAGTTGGAACGCGCTCTGCAAGAGTCTGGCGTCATTGTACGGGCAGGATTGACAGAACGTGTGTTGAACCGATGTGGTGATGCTGGGAACTTGGGATATGGATTCTTCGTTTGGGTTTCGAAGCAACCTGGATATACCCATACCTATGATGTATACAAAGCCATGATCAAGATTCTGGGGAAAATGAGGCAGTTTGGAGCTGTTTGGGCACTCATTGAAGAGATGAGAAGAGAAAACCCTCAATTGTTATCCCCCGAGGTGTTTGTGATCTTGATGAGGAGATTTGCCTCCGCCAGAATGGTTAAGAAAGCTGTTGATGTTTTAGATGAGATGGCCAAATATGGGGTTGAAGCAGATGAGTATGTCTTTGGGTGTTTGTTAGATGCTCTGTGCAAGAACGGAAGTGTGAAAGATGCATCCAAACTGTTTGATGAAATGCGTTTCAAGTTTAAGCCCACCATAAAGCACTTCACATCATTGCTGTATGGTTGGTGCAAAGAAGGGAAGCTTATAGAGGCAAAAGTAGTTTTGGTGAAGATGAGAGAAGCCGGATTCGAACCAGACATTGTGGTCTACAATAACTTGCTCACAGGGTACACTGTGGCGGGAAAGATGTCACATGCATTTGACCTTCTGCAAGAAATGAGGCGCAAAGGGTGCCATCCAAATGCAGCCTCCTACACAGTTGTGATTCAATCGCTCTGTTCTCAAAGAAAGATGGAGGAGGCTGCAAGAGTTTTCTCTGAAATGGAGAGCCATGGGTCGGAGTGTGATGTGGTAACGTACAACGCTTTGATAAGTGGGTTTTGCAAGTCAGATGGGATCAACAAAGCTTACGAGCTTCTCGATAGGATGGCAGGTAAGGGATGTACTCCCAACCAGACGACGTATCTCCATATCATGTTGGCTCACGAGAAGAAGGAAGAGTTGGACGAGTGTCTGGAACTCATAAAGAAAATGGAAAAAACACCGCTCACTCCGGACCTCCCCATCTACAACACTGTCATCCGTTTGGCATTAAAGTTGGGCGAAACGGACGAAGCCGCTCGTTTATGGAATGAGTCGGAAGCCAATGGGTTGAGTCCCGGGGTGGATACTTTTGTCATTATGATTAACGGTCTAATAGAGCAGAGGCGTGTGGTCGAAGCGTGCGATTACTTTAAAGAAATGGTGGGGAGGGGTCTTTTTTCATTTCCACACTATGGCACTCTAAAGGACTTGTTGAACTCTGTATTAAGAGAAGAGAAGCTTGGTATGGGGAAAGATGTGTGGGGCTGCATCGTAGGTAGCGGATGTGAGGTTAACGTGTATGGATGGACGATTTGGATTCATGCGTTGTTTTCAAGAGGGTACGTGAAGGAAGCCTGTGCATATTGTTTGGATATGATGGATGGTGGTTTGATGCCTCAACCAGACACATTTGCGAAGCTAATGAGGGGGTTGAGGAAGATGTACAATCGGCAGATTGCTGGGGAGATAACGGAGAAGGTCAGGAAGATGGCTGAAGAGGCAGGGACGAGTTTCAAGATGTATAAACGACGGGGGGAGAGGGATTTGAAGGAGAAAGTCAAGGAGAAGAAGGATGGAAGAAAAAGGCGGGCAAGGCAGCGGCGATGGGGCAGTGAACATTCTAAGTGCTCTCATCCTTCTAAAGATAGCAGTTGTAACATGCTTCATTCTTCATTTTAAGTAGTGTGTTTGCTTTGGCTTGTGTTTGTGAGAATTGATACATTTGCAGGGTTGTAGAGAAACTGTTTAACTGTAATAGTTGATAATGCTCGAAATTCCAAAATACAAGAGCTTTTTTAGAATTGATACATTTGCAGGATTGTAGAGAATCTGTTTAACTGTAATAGTTGATAATGCTTGAAATTACAAGAGATTTTTGAAATGAAAGTCAGAGTAGGATTTTAAATGCTTTTTTGTGTTGAAGTTAAATGATTATTGAAAGTAGTGGTGGACTCAGGTCAGGTGGCCCACCCGGGAATCGGCCCGGGACTGGTACTGTTCTGGCCCGGCCCGAACCGGTGGCCTGGCCAGTGACCGGTCCGGGTAGGCCCGACCCGAGGGGTTTCCGGTCCAGGCTCGGGTCACCCAAAACATGAACCGGCCTGGCCAGTCCGGGCCCAGGTTTTTTTTTTTTTTTTTTTACTTTTTTTAAAATCCCTGGGTTGGGTTGGGTATTTTGGGCCATTTGGGGTGGTTTGGGGGGTTCGGGGTTGGGGGGGTCGGGGGTAATTAGAAAAAGGAAAATAAAAATAAAAATGTTAGAGGCCCGAGGCCCAGCCCGGACCCGTTGGCTACCCGGGCCGGTCCCGGGCCCAACCGGCGGACCGGTCGGGCCTAGGCCCGGCCCGGGCCCGGACCCGAACCGGCCCGAGTCCACCACTGATTGAAAGTCAAACTTCCCCACTCACAGTTCATATTTTTAAACTAGATTCTCACCCGTACGATGCACGGGATATATATTAAATAATAGTTATATCATATAATTTGTTAATAACTTTATTAGTTAATTTGTAAACGAATGCAATATATACTTCCATGTGTATATAGAGAAAAAATCAAGTGAGCAGAGTCTTAGGCTGAAAACTGCGAAGTTTAACTAATAGAGACAATAAGGTAACTTATAAAACAGAAATCATAACTTATGAATCCAACAACTCTAACTCAAAAGTATAATTTTATAGTGATTAAATTAAGAAATCACTTTAATGGCATTAAAATATATATTTATATACTCCGTCCATCCCTGTATTATGGTCCAAATTTCGTTTATCTGTCCCAAAATAATCTTCTATTTCCCCATTTGACAAAGAATTTGTGTCTCACGACATTTTTTACGCATTCTTACACATTTGTCTCTCTTTAGCACAACTATCCACCATACAATATCACTACCTTAATCGATGTGCCAAATGTACTTTGGAAGATAATTTAGGCACAGAGTCCGTATAGGTATAATTTATAAATATTATATATTATAATGATTGGAAATGATTTTGCGACCTATTTTTATTTAAACCATAAAATCTTTTTGATGATTTTTTCACAATTAAAATATACTACCTCCTCCGTCTTGGTAAGATTATCTCATGCCAAATTTGACAAAATTTGTGTGACTATAAACTATTACTCCCTCTGTCCCGCGAAGATTGTCTCAGACACTATTCACTTGATCAACGCAAATCACTCTTAATCTCTTACTTTATGTATCAAATTTTTATCAAATTTGATGCTTTTTTTTTGCGATTTTGTAAAGTTTTTAATCTATTTTCTAAATATGTAACTCTTTTTTCTAAAAATAAATTGATGGGATCTGTTTGCTTTATCTTTGATTAAACATCGTAAACCAAATTGTCCCAAACATAGTGGGACAGAGGTAGTATTACTTTATCAATTTAAAATCAAACCACATAAACTCACTTTTCTTAATAACCATGTCACATTCTCTTATCCCAATGTTAGTGGGGCGGATGCAGGGGCAGAGATAGAGGGGTGGCCAACCAGCCCACGGCCCACCCAAATTTGAAAATTCTTTGTATTTTTAGTGTAAAAATTTATGTGAAAAAAAATTATCTGAAAATTTCTTTGTACCGGCCCAGCCCAACCTTCAATTGTAGCTATGCCCCTGCCGCGGATGTAGTACTTAGATTTCTTTGCATGTTATTAAAACAAAATCAATTTTCGAAACATTTTTTTTTTGCATTTTTTGATTTGATTCTCACCAATGAGTAGATCAACATTGAACTCAGGTCACACATTGATAAGAGTTTTAAGTAGGGGTGGGCATGGGTCGGGACGGTTCGGGATTAGGGCTATCCCGGTCCCGTCCCAATTAATAATAACGGGACGGGACGGTACGGGACAAGCCTTTGTCCTAGTCTTGTCCCATTTAAATCAGGACCGGGATGGTTCGGAACGGTTCAGGACGGTTCGGGACGGTTCGAGACGTCCCAAACTAACAAAAAATAATCATTTGTAATTAATATATATTAGCATTTCTAAAGTATCATTCACCGAAATATTAACATTTTAAAAGTTAATTGATGTTCATCACAAGCTAAAAGCTACTACGCATTAGATTTTAGTTAGGTTTAGCAAAATTTGAAATTTAAATTTAAAACAAAGCAAAAATGAATTAGTTTATTCAAAATCATGTGTTCTAGCTATGAGATACTCATATGTAGATATATAAAGTGGGGTGAAAATCTATGTTAGTAAATATTCATGTTAGGTATTATTTTTAATTTAAAAATTGGGCTTGAAGAACTAAAAACATGTTACCATTTATTTTTTGAGTTGACATTACACACTAGTCACATGCTACAAAATCTATATAGTTATTACAAACGGGACAATGGGACGGTTCGGGATAACATTCCAATGTCCCGGTCTCGTCCCATTTTAAACCGGTACAGGACCGGTGCGGGACAAAATCAATGAGACCCAAACGGAACGGGACAACACCGGTACGGTTTCGGGATATACCGGAATGGGACAACGGGACCGGGATTCTTGCCCGCCCCTAGTTTTAAGTGCTATAGAAGATGACAATCACTTCAATTATTTTGGGTCCTTACCACGAACCACGTAGATGACAATCATACAAATGTTAGAAAACTAGTATCTTTACCCGTGCCATGCACGGGATAAAATGATTTTATTTTAGTTTTATTATATGTGTGCGCGCACGCACGCACGGTCATGTGTATGAGATGAGTTATTACAACTAACGAAAAATCACTTACTTAGTCGATTATAACATTGATTGATAATGTATATTCTTATTTATTGAGTATGTCTTATTTTTTAAATAATTATCTAAACATGTTGCCAGTCTATATATTTCGATTAAAAGAGCTAATTTTTAATAACTCTTGTTGCGTTCAATTGAACTTCTTCTTTTAGAATATATAGTTTTGTGGCATTCTGATTTTAATGAATGTGATGGCAGCAACAACAGACCAGCTGGATAAAGGTATTGTTAGCGGTCGATTTATTTTTCATTAGATTGATTTAAAATAAGTGTTATTGAATAGAGAAAGGTTGCAAATGATTTAGAATCTTCATAGGCAATTTTTCCCTAGAAGGTCAGCTGAATTGAATCTATAAAAATTCTCACGCGAAGTGATAGGTAATAACCGAAACATAAACAGGTAAAACTATGCAATAAAAAATAACAAATAAAGATGCACCATATTTAGAAATGAAATATGATCCCAATTTTATGACCAAATCGTACTATATTAAAGTTACATCAATAAGTAATAGAATTACCATTTCTAGCTTATTTATCTAACTCTTAAACACCACTTTTAGTATTATATCATGATACTAAAAGTTAAAAATAACTTTCACTTTCATAGATTAGATCAAAAAATTGAATCCAATTCAAAATATCCTTAAGGTGCCGCCACTTCTCCTCCATGACATCTAAATAGCATGGTTTATGCAAAGAGATTTCGATATCTAATTTAACAGTCATAAAATCAAGTACTTGTGTAAAATATACTACATAACATTACTATGGCTCATGAAAAACGTTATATAGTACATTGAAATTTGAAGTATTTGTACTACTCATGCAATGTACGCTTACATTTCCCACAAGGACAATGTCAGGATTTCCCACTAAGCCAATGCCCTCTAGAACTCCTATTGCCGAGATTATTAGAGAAACATAAAGGGTATTCCAAATATGGGAGTAATTACTCCTATTCAGGGAGTAAAAACATAATTATCATATTTTGAAATTCTCAAACATTTTATTCCTATTTCGAGAATTGTCTCTAATAATTACAATTGATTATTAATTGTATATGAGTCTAGTAAAATTTAGTTAATTTCATAATTTTTTTTTGAGTGGAATTGTGTAAAAGAGCCTAGTAAATATGTGTTTGAGTAAAATTGTGTTAATCTATGTTATATTAATATTATGTTTTGACATGTCAATCTCCTGTAAGGTGTTTTTAATTGGCCTAAAATTTTCTGATCTGATTTGATCTGAATGGGTCTACTCTGGTACATATTTGTTTTATAAGTATTTTACAACTATCAAAAGGCTAGCATGGTT
Organism: Cuscuta epithymum; assembly: GCA_945859915.1. Classification (NCBI taxonomy): domain Eukaryota; kingdom Viridiplantae; phylum Streptophyta; class Magnoliopsida; order Solanales; family Convolvulaceae; genus Cuscuta; species Cuscuta epithymum. The sequence continues at coordinate 919,601 of CAMAPF010000198.1, forward strand.
TGATCTAGTATGTTCAAGTCTGGCCTGGTCTGAGATTGAAACTAATCCAATTTAAAACATCCTAACTATTCTAAAAAAGGTGGAAGCATATATCTAGGGAGAAGAAGATTTCAATGAAATAATTATTGAAAGAATAAGGAGTATTGATTACCCTTGTAAAACAATTATAATGGTTGAAATCCCAATTAAATAAACTTTATTTAGATTTAGTATAATCATTTCAATTTAATTTTTTATTATGAAAAGAATTGATTTAGTTTAATATTTATTTCAATTTATAAGTTTTGATTCTAAACTAAATTTAACAGTTTGAGATGAACTATATCTACTTGGTTAAATAGTTCAACTTTTATTTTAACATATTTAAATATTTAACTTACCGGTTACCAAGAAAGGTATGCCTGAAGTTTAATGGCTAAAAAGAGGCATTGAAAAAGTATTAAATGGAGATTTGTTATATACTGCAGTTAGTATTTTGACTTTTTAAGTTCTTAGTGAATCATATGATTTTGATTATTTTATCAAACCATGATTATAAAGTAATTTAGCAGTGAAAAATCATAGAGTAATGATTTTAACAATAGTTGTGTAACTCTCTTTAATGGGTGTTAATACATGAAAGAGATTTTGCCAAAATGCCATGATGAAATGAGTTGAAAAGTGGAGAGAAGAATTCATATGGAATAATATAATGATAAAGGTGTAACCTTGGATTTAGAAAAATTGTGTGTTGGGATATATTATCCCGGCCTATTACTGTTCAGGAGCCCAAGACATTATCCAGTACGGAGCCCGAGCAGCTAGGTCCATTTCGGCCCATTCTGGCCCACTTTGGCCATTAGGCCCGACACCGGCCCGTTTGGCCCATTAGGGTGGAGTACTTCCCTCACCCCTTTCCCTATTTATAGGAGGTTTTCCCTCCATGTAAAGGATCCCTTTTCCTTCTTCCTTTAGCTCTCTAGATTAGATAATACTCCATTAATGTGAGCTTCAAGCTTGTATAATGTAATGGTGAGGAGAGCCTAATGAGAATTGAGAGGGCTTGGACATTAGCCTAAAAAGTCCCGTGGTTTTCTCCCTTTCCGGGTTTACACGTAAAAATAGCTTGTTCATACACATTTAGACATATATTTACTATATCATGCTGGATTAAACTCAACATTGTGTATAAAAAGAGTAGTGAGATTGTGTTAATTTGTGTTTGAGTAACAATTCTATTAGTAAGAGTCTAAAATTTCTATAAGCAGTGAAATTGTATTTGAGTACAATTGTTTTAATCTATGTTGCAGAAAATATCTATTTTCACATGCCAATTTGATTGAAATATTCGGGTCTGATATATCTGATCTGATATGTTTAAGTATGAGTTAGTCTGATTTGACCCGAACTAATTTGATACATGTTTGTTCTATGTGTACTTTGCAACTGTCCAATTCTGACATGGTTTAATCTAATTTGATTTGTCTTTTTTATTCTGTTATAAAATTGATACCGGTCCAATTAAGACAATAAATAAAAGTGATGGAGTTTGTGCAATTTTATTTTAAGCTATCACTCTGAATTTAGGGGAAACTAATAATTATCTCAAATTTTGGATGTGTGAGAAAATACCCCAAATTTGCATATGCAATATATATAACCCAAATTCTATATAAAAATTTATTTTTCACCATGATTATATGATTTTTAAAAATATATTTTTATTGCAATAAGTACATAATTTAAAATACTCTAATTTATTTTTGGATGCAATTAACAATAACAAAATTCATTTGAAAAATAAATAATATCACATCTGGTTCAATATAATTTTAATTACATTCTCATAAGTATTTTTTGTATTTAAATTATGTAATTAACACTGTAAAATTACATGTGTGAAAAATTATGTGATAATGGTGCCAATATAATTTGGGGTTCTTACTTTACACTCCTTCAAAGTTAGAGATATTCAAATTAGGATGTTTTCTTTTGGACTATTTTCAGTCCCAGACCAGACTTGACTTCCGTAGTTATAAAATACACAGAGACCAGACGTTTTCCAGACCAGACCAGACCAGCAAATTTCAGTCCAAAAGAAAATATCCTTAATAGGGTGTACGGTAAAAAAAAATGATCTAAGCTGCACAAATGAATTGAACTGTTTTTTTTTTTAATTTTATATATGCAACATTAATGACTTATGAAAGATAATAAAAAGTTATGAATTATGATATGTTTTTTTGTAACCGTCAGAGTACAAATAAAAATATTATATTTCATTTGTCCTGTTAAGATTGTCTCATTTTTCTTTTTCGGGAAATCCACTAAGATTGTCTCATACCAAATTCAGTAAAGTTTATGTGGCTTTAAATCATTTTTACGTTATTCTTACTTTATCAATTCAATATCAACCACATAAACTCATTTTTCTAAAAGTGTTGAAAAAAAAGTCATGATTTAGGTATATTTTTTGTAACAATCATAGTACAAATAAAAAGGCTATATAACTTTAAAAAACTTATGTTTCTAAAGTGTTAAATTACTTTTTAGTTTTATATATCAATATTGATGTCATTTGAAAGATAATTAAAAATTATGAATTTTGATATAATTTTTATAACAATCAGAGTACAAATCAAAAAGTTATAACAGTTCAAAATAAATTGGGATTTTGTTTCGGCAGGATCCTACATAATAGGAGTTTATGTAGCACAATTACGATTCCTAAATGGGATACGTATCATTACATTCAGGGGCGGACCCAGGAAGTTTGTCTTGGGAGGGCGGTAACTTAAACAAAATATTTTTTGGGAGGGCGAAAATTATTTTTTATTATATATATACACTAAAAAAATTTGTTGTTGGGGGGCGACCGCCCCCCTGGGTCTGTACTACGGTCCGCCCCTGATTACATTGCATAATTTCCTTTAATTTGGAAAGTAATTTTAAAAACAATAATTGTGGAATTGACATGTGTCAATAGTTTCCTTAATTGTAACCTTCAAATGTATTATCTATAGATGATTACCCGATTAAAAACATGAAACTCAGGTCCAATTAGATGCCATTGTCTAGTTCCACGGCCTTGGCATGTCTGAGGCTATTTAGCTTTTTTGCGTTTTAAACTCGTACTATTTTTTTGAACAATAAAACGAGTTTAAAACAAAAAATAATGTCGGTCCGTTTAAAAAGGGAAAAAATTCCTACTTCCCGTATAAAACATATTTTTTCCATATTTTAATTTGCAAAAATTAGAAACATGAATTGATCAATTGAATGAGTGCATAAAATGCATAAAAGATCAACAATAGCTTAAAAGCAAAAAGGAAAACATCCTCCTCGTGGCCGCGTCTTTTTGTATTGTTACAATGCAATTATTAATAATATAATTAATTGCATGACGGCTAAAGCTAGCTTAGCTTCCTAAAATTAAATACCTAAACTTTATATACGGCTGGATGTATGATGTTTTCTCACTCAAACATATCAAAAATAAGGTTTTTTCTGAACCTGACATATTTTTAGTATACTTTTACAGTTTTACACATAAACAGTAATAAGCGTAGCAGTCGTACAATGTACTTTTCTCATATGTCACCCATTATCTTGATAAAATGATGAGTTTAACTTCAGTATTTGATGATCATATCAAGATAATGATGTTAACTTAGTCTCATCTATGGTTATTATGCCTCATATTTTTGACTTTATTTTGCAAAATTATGCATTGGACTTAATTATTATTTTTATTTGTGTCATCGACTTATGCAATTACGAAATATTCTTTTATGTGGTAATGAAATTTGCTACTTAAATATGTGTATATTTTTATTTCTTTTGACAACATATCTTATTTTGTGAATTATATACTTTAAATCTTCAAAATAATACCCCTATTTTTTGTCCGAATTTTTGTAACATATACCGCATTATACATGTATATGTATTCACACGTTTTTTAAAAGTCAACATATTTTTCAATGAATTTTTGACCGTTTTTTCATTTGAGTTGCTGAATAAAACACGTACGTATTAAACCTCGTTTAATTTCTGTACCGTATTTAACTAACTATGTGTCTGACCAAATAATCTTCTTTCTCGTACAACACATGACCAACTCTTCCCTGAACAACCTTAAGTTACTCCCCAATCCCCACCATCGGCATGTTGAACTTCGAAGCCTTACAACCCTCACTTTCAAAGCTCAATTGTTGTAGTTAACAACATTAATATATTCCATGTGATGGTGTGTTTCTTAACTGATAATCATTAATTTAATAGTTAACAACATTAATATGTTTCATGTCATGGTTTAAAACAGTGCTGGTCACCAGGCCACTCAACAAATAAGAATAGCATCCCGTCAGCGGTCCAGCACAAGCAAGACCCATACAGTACCCAAGGGCTAAGGAGCAATCTTCCTGGTCAGGCCCAATCTACATCGCTACGCTTTGCGCCGCAATAGTTAGGCGGGATCCGAAATTGAAAACCTTTGTCAGGACCGTCTCCACAACATTTGGTGCCCTAGACAGAGGGGTGGAGACATGATACTGGGCCGATACAAAGAATATTTTGAAAAACAAATTACACGGAAATTTTAACCTTAAAATTTTTGACACTTTTTAAATTTGGGGTGGAGTGCGGCCTAGGTTGGCCTCCCTCTAGCTCCACTCATGCCCAGACAAATGTATTAACGTAAATAGTCCTGATTTGAAACAAATATACGAAGTAATATTTAAAGAAACATTGTTCATATGAAAAATTGTATGACAAATAAAGATCAAATTTAAGATTAGATTTGATAAAAATTAAATTTAAGAAAATGTTTTGTAAAACAAGATTACAATAAAACAAAATTTGATAAATATATCTTCAAATTGATTAGATATTAAATGTCCACTATTACCTATTTGTACAGGCCGTGATACAAATTTTAGTTAACAAAAGTTTACTTTTTTATCCATCTATTATCCTATCATACGTCTATCATCTACAATATCGTTTTTTTAATTGCTTGGAACATTGTTTAATTGGATATACTCATATACGAATACCCAAAAGCTCATATTTATTATACATTTATAACATCTTTTACCACTTATTTATATTAATAAGAATAATTTTTTATAATGGTGCCCCACATATAAATGGTGCCCTAGGCCCATGAATAGGTTCCTAGGGCCTAAAGCCGGCTCTGACCTTTGTACACGTGGTGGGGCAGGCTACGCCACGTTGTCTACTCAGTCGACGACCAGCCTCCAACCGCATCTTTGTCCATCCTTCGGTCGCCGGCATCTATTCCGGGAAAAGTATCCCACCACAGTAAAATTCCCCCACCCCACCGAGTTCCGGCGACACCCGACAATCCGGTGGGAAAAGAAATGAGGGAAAAACGTATCAAAGTCGGACCAGACGTTAAACACCCCGCCTATCCCAACCACCCAGGCCACCTGGTCCACAGGCCACAGCCACCAGGCGCGACGATGGCCGGCGTTGGGAGGAAGCACAAAATCAATCGGAAAGTACCAACAGTACCTCAATTCAAATCCGTCGGTTTCAGTCCCACCTCCCGGCGAGCTGCAGTCTTTAGAAAAACAGGGCTTACTGAACATCATGATAAATAAATCCCAAAATACCCAGAATATCCCAGGAGAGTTATCCGGACTTCTTCTCTGGTGAGTGGTGACAACAGGAAGTCAGGAACTCCAAACCAGTAAACTAGGTAATCCATACCTGTGCCTCTATTTAGACTTATTTATATAGTTAAATCATGAATAACAAATTAAACCAATGGATATTAACCTGCACTGTTTAAAATTATGATGACCTGATATATGAATACACCATAGTGACCATACATTACAGACTTTTCGAATTTTTATAGTTTACACGCAACCTCGTAAATGAAGGCAGCTCATTATGCATGCAATTTTCCCTCTCCATAAAATGCTTATACATAGTATTACCTTTGTCAATGGTCAATAACTCAATATAGCTGGCATACCCGTGAAAAAGTTCTACTTTTCCGAAGACCTTTCGCATCAGCCAAAAGAACCCCTTGTATCCCTTGGTTATACATTTTTCCAACACGCAACAGATTTATAAATTGATCTGAGCCCTGTTGGAGCACAATTTTACAGCCTGGCTAAGCAACCCGGCCCGGCCCAGCCCGACCCATTGCTAACACAAAACTTTGGGCGGGAAAATAGCCACATTCTCCACTCTTTTTATATAGAGGTAGATGTTGAAAACAAGCAGAATCACCTATCCGAAAACCCTTGTAGCCTTTTTAAGCAAAAGGCAAATAAACACAAAAAAGGTGAACTGTTCTTTAAACACTTCTTTAATATCATTTCGACCTGCCCCCCCCCCCCCCCCAAGGCTGCTCTTAAACTTAAGAGTAATATATTTATGTGAAAAACTTAATATCCGAAATACATATCATGGGTTAATGGTGGATCACATATCTACACAAGTTGAGAGAGCACAGCACTTGAACTTGTTGGTTCTGGTTAAAAAACTAATACAACAGAATTCAGTATGCAGTTTCTATATTGGTCTTACAAAGACTAGGAGGCAAAAGAGTACACGTTAGGTCCATGCTATATAGGAGTTAACAAGATTTTGTTGAGTACAACTGAACAGAGTACAAGTCTCAAGATAAATTCAATATAGAGATCCCTTGAATCTACAAGCTTACAACCCCAAACAAGTTTACGATTTTATTTAGGGGCATTGCTGGATCTGTATCCTCTACAGCCTGCAAAATAGAATCAATAAAAGCAAATCAAAGTGAACTCTGTAAGCAACCCGCTAGGAACATAAGAGTTCGAAATTCAATGGAGTGAGTTTCAGTCTTGATTACTCTAGGGCCCTCCACTCCTCCAGCCCCCTTCTCCAGAGGCCTAGACCCCCCGGAGTAAAAAAAAAGTGAACTCTGTAAGCACATTATCTATATTTGTTTCAGCACAAATAATTACATGAGAAAGATTCAAACAGCTGAGAGTCCAGAGACCCATCACTATTCAACTCCAAGCTAAGAGCCTGTTTGGCAAGGCTAAAATTGAATGAGGTTATGGTTGGAAGCTACCGAAACTGCTGAAGTTATGGTTGAAAACTTGAATAAAATGTGCTCAACTATGAAAAAATTATACTACCTCCATCCCAAAAAGAGTTGCAAATTTGACTTTTATTAGTCAAACAGTCTCGTTTTGTTCACTTAATTATGATGTCAATTTATTATTATTTTCTAATTTGGAGTTTACAACTTTGTAGAGATTTTAATATGGTTTTTGAATATGTAAATTTTAACGATTAAAAAATGAATTAATTATCCATAGGGAGAGTTGACTTTTATTATTGGTTGACCAAAAAATGTTGACTTTGCAAAACAAATTGGGACGGAGGGAGTACTACCCATTTAAAATATATTTTATTTTAATAAAGAAAAAATTTACGAAAACAACTAAAATGGTCATCTTTCAACATTTTCATCCAATTCAGCCAAAAAGTGATCTCAACCTCACTTTTTCATTATTGAATAATTATAAGCGTAGAATAAAAGTGGGTGATTGCTGGCAAATCTGGTTGATAAAGCGTATAGCCCCAAAAACAAAGGTACCAAACGGACACTAATACTTTTGGGGGTAAAGACATTCACTCGTTAAAACAATTTTTTTTTAAATAAAAAACAAAGGGTTAATAACCTAAATAGGAGTAAAAGGTTGTCAATAATCACAAATAGGACAACATTGTTTTTTAATTCACTAGTAGGACTAATTATGTGTGTTTGGACAAATATATCCTTGTAGCTATTGAAATGTTTTAATTCATACTAAAATCATAAAAAATAAGAAAAAATCGTAAAAAACAATAAAAAAAAATAATAAAATATTTATCAAATATAAATAAAAAAATATTTTTAAAAAATTAAAAAAAACGTAAAAAAAAAAAATCGCTGCCGCCATTGCCAGTCTGCCACCCCCAGACCACCACCTCCGGTCACCGGGAAAAAAATGCCACATGCATTAGTAATGCCATATTAATGGCAATTTCAATGAAAATTTGGCATTATCAAAGAATAATATGCCATTTTTTGGCATTTTCAGAAAAATGACATTTTTTACACCGGTCAGAGGTGGTGGTGCAACGAGGCAGTAGAGGCGGTGGGAAAGATATCCATATTTTTTTGTTTTTCAGATGGGTTTTTACTATTTTTATTATTATTTTTTTAAATTATAAATATTTTTATTAATTTTTATCATTTTTCTATGATTTTTATTAGTTTTTTATGATTTTTATTATTTTTTACGATTTTATTATAAATTAAAACATTTCATTATGACTCTTGACTACCTTTTACTCCTATTTAAAGGAGGGGTAAGAATGGAATGAAAAAATACGTGTGTTTTAAAATAGGAGTAATATGGTCCTATTTGGGAATAAAAACATAAGAAGTCGTATTTTTTATTTTTATCCTAGTTTTACTCCTATTTGGGATAATTTAAGCGCATTATCATAGTGATCAGTTCTAGTTCAGAACTGAAAAGTGATAGGTCTCACGGGAGTGCTTGTCACAGCAATGAGGCAGAGTGAGTAGGGGAAAGATGTTACTAACCCAGATGATGATATTATCTGAAGCTCCATAGACTGCTAGTAAAAAAATCCTCTGCAGTTTGGTGACCCACACAAACACCTCTTCCTCCTGCGATCTGCTGCTCTATTTGATGGGATCACTCCATAATCAAAAGTCAGCTCCTGCATAGGAGGAATGTGGCTGATGGCAAAGAAGGCAACATGGTAATATGCCTCATTATTATTCTCACGCACAACAGGCTGCCACATCACATTTGGTGAACAACTATGGTTCATAAAGCGAGCTACATTTCCATAACTTCTTGCACTTATAACTAGGGCGAATGGGATTTCCGGAGAGTTACTCTGACCAACTTGCACAACTTCCAATGGTGGATAGTTACGAGTGGCATCAAACATATAGCTATCCCCACTTTCCCTCCCATACTCACCTGCCCTTGATGCATCAATGACTTCACCCGCAAACTCGCATATAAAACCACCTGAGCGAATAGGGTCCCACGACCTAAGTCCCCAACCTCGATTCCTTGTTTTGAAAACCTCCAAACGAGCCTTAAGGCCTGCTTGAGATATTCGGTTTCGGCAGTTCGGAGGGCAGGAACAGGACGGACCACACTCATGTATAAAGCATTTGTAGGTCAAGAGAACCCCGAGGGCACTATAGTGCAGAAAGCCTCCGTTTTTCTGGAGACAAGGGCAGTTGAAGTTACCAGGACGGCATCCACCTGTGCAATGACAGCTCAAAGAATCATTGAGCATTAAAAAGGGTTTTGGGTCTTTAAGAGTTCGGATATACGTGAAATGAGCAGGTTCCTTGTCGTTATCAACCTCGTTGACCAGACAAACAGGTTGACTCTCCACACCAGATGTTAGGTCTGATAAGATGATACCAGGCCGTAAAGCAAGACCGTCCTTCCATTGCTGAATTTGTTTCCACATGGTATAAGCCTCAGGCTGTCCAGGCAACCTGACCAATTTGTATTTGAAAATGTTGAGCCCGGACTTGTTATTCTCTGCCCATGACTCCTCAATTCTGTACAAACCATCATACAGGTAGACCTTCCCAGCTACTGTCATATAATCTTTTAAACCCCTAATAACTCTGACTTCATTGGCACGATGCAGGCTCTTCTCCAGAGCAAGATTTCCCCTTTCAAGTTTCTGATCAAACATTTGCCCATCCTTTCTTTGGACCCCACCCTGGCCAGTGTAAATCAGCATATCTGCATCACTTCCCTCATCTTCATATCCTCCTGAAGAGACGATGCAGAGAGCGAGAGGTTCTTCATACAGAGATGATTTTACACTCATGAAATCTATACCCCCCATACTTTGGGCATGCACCCCAACCAAACATAGCTCCATTCTAAAAAAGAAGATGTCTCCTACTTCAACCCCGGGTACATTCCCTATCCTCTTTGTAAGATTTGTACGAATCCCCTTTGTCATCATCATTGCTCCAGATTTCAAATCTGGGCGTTTGGAAGCTCCGGCAGTTGGATCCCTCTTCTCCTCGGATTGTGTCATCATTCTTCTTAACAAATTATAAGCCAATAATAAGCGCCTGACAGTTTCCTTGTCACCATCAGCCTTCTTATATGTATCCAAATCAGTGAGTTTGAATGATTCAATAAGATTATTAAGCATGGGTTCATAATACGCTTCAATAAAAGCATTGTCCATCTTGGGCCTTGTCCTCACCTTTTTTTCAGATTTTCCCTTTCGTCCTCCTGTGCTGGTGTCCTCTTCGTCAATAACAGGCATGCTAGAGCCACTCTGGTTCTGGGAGTCACTGCAGCCATTGTCATCTTCTACCACTCTTCTACCGGTCCTCTTTGATCTCGCAGTACTTCCATTTCCAGTCGGAGTTCTGAACGAATGTATAGGAGTAGGGAACATGGGCTTAGCAGTTGGCCCTTGTTCAGTTGGTCTTCCTCCAGAGTTGTGTGCCATAAAGGGGAAAAAGGGAGCAACCCCAGGAGGAAAAGGGCCAGTTGGAGGAACACATACAAAGGGTGAAGGTTGTGGGGACCCAATAGGTGACATTCCACCCGCAGATGGAAATACAGGCACTAAACATGTTAAAGGCTTGACGTCAAGCACTCTTGACTTGTCAAAGGATCCAGATGGTTGAGCAGGGTTTGAAGCTGTACCTTGCTCCATTACAGGAAAGTTTCAACCTAGCCACACTCAATCACAGATATTAATCATTTTAACCCCCAAATTAGAACCTTTCACCAACTTTATACTTGCCACTTACTACAAAAAGTAAACCACATAGAGAAAAATTATATCAGCAACAAAAAATGCCACACAGTATCGATGCTGCAACTCATATAAGATTCATTTCAGCCCAAATACCCAAATAAAGATTCAGCCTTTCACGAAATGAACACAGTAAGAAAAGCCCTAGTTCAGCTTTAGCACAACGATTGTTTTTGTTTTAACAGAAACTGAATAAAAATTCATAAAATACAAGATCAAACCCCTAATAATATCGCATATGTTACATGTATTGATTTATATAGAGAGATACATGTCTGATTAAAGAGAAATTATATATCTTTTCTGAATCTCTCTTTTCCGCAATCAGATGAGCCTAAGACGAAAGAAAGATCGCAGATCAGAAAATAAAGCAAATCGAACAAAAATGATCTAAAAAAAGTACCTCATAAAGAGTGGGTAAAAAGCTGAGATTTAGACAGCGAGGGAGGAAGATATATCAAAATTGCTTTTTGTACACAAAGGTGTACACTTTAGTGTACACCATATAAATACGGAGTACATTTATTTTTTTACCCCCATCCCCCCCAAAAAAGCCAGCCCTCCTTTTCCAAAAAAACAGAACCCTTCGTCCCCTTTCTTCAGCTGAAGTCCCCACACTCCATGACCATCTCCTTCCGCTGAAGTCCGAACGAAGTCCCCACACTCCATAGCAGTCACAGACCATTCCCACCTCCCCCCGAACAAAGTCTGGCGCAGCCCCATCACGAAGTCGCGGCAAACCCTCGGCCGTCGCACAGGCTGTTGCAGAATCCCTCTCGCAGCAGGAATAGGTGATACCCGCTCGCTAGAAGTCCGCACCCGTCGCAGACAGCCGCAGACCCGTCGTAGACCTCCTTCTTGAAGCGTCCAGACTACCTCCCCTGCTCTTGAACAACAATGGTTGATAGGTAAACAAAAACTTTATGTGAAAACTTTGAAATAATTGAACCATCCAGACTGCCTCCCTATCCATACACTCGATGTTTCATGAAATTGATAACCTTTACATTATCACAATGGATTTTTAATAAATTTGTATTTTCCTTGAAATTTTTTATTTTTAGTATATTGAATTAACAAACATTATGTGTGAGTATGTTGAATTAACAGAATAGTATTGAGTAATTTATATTGAGTGTGAATTATTGAGAATTTTATATTGTCATTGTAGTTTGAGGTAAGGGTGGGCACAAAAAAATCATAACACTTGAATCATACCGAAAAACCGTAAAATCGTTGCTTTTATCGATTAGCCGTATCGATTTTATTTAAGTCATGGTACGGTTAACCGACCGCAAGGAATTGGCTTGGATATAGATAAAGTTTAAATACTACATAGAGGTGATTAATACTTAAATATGGACAAAGTTTTAGAGAATTTCCAAAATTTCTGTAGTATTTGAGTTAAGGATTATTTCAAGAGGTCCATGTAAGAACTACTTTAAAAAAAAAATCCTTGGTAGTATCATGTTCTGTCAACCAAATATGTTAATGTAATTTCATCAAAAAGAAGATTACTTATCATGGTATTAGAAAACATTGATAAACGTCTAAGTTTGATGATAAGACAGTATGGGGAACATAAAATATATTGTGGAAAAAGAGGATTACTTACAGTTCATGTGGGCTAGTATCTTAAATAAGCTCACTGTAAACAAGCTCTTTGTATACTATAGATGTTAACATTTTTGTGTTATTTTTATATTTGTCATAGGAATCTTCAATTGCAAATACCTGTTGAAAAGCATTTCCCAGCGCAATATACAGTATGTTCTAAATTTAAAGATGTGTCAGAGTTGCTATCATCTGGCCTGTCCATCAAGCAGATGGAGATTTTCCATAACACCCCTTGGGGTCATCTGTTGGGTGCAGGGGATATCAAATTTTCTGGTCAGATTATCCATCTTCTTTTGTTGCACTTAGCCAAAAACCAACCAAAAGATGAGTTGTGGTTTGTTATCAAAAATCAATTGTTCAAATTCATATTTGCTGATTTTTGTAACATCATTGGGATAAAACCATCCGACAATATCCCAGTATTTTCCATTGATGAAAATCGCAAGGGAGTTGTGGAGAAGTTTTTTGGTAGAACCTCAAATCATGTCACATTCAGGAGGTTGGAGGATAAAATTGAAGAGTTAATGTCACGCCCCGGTCTGGCCGGACGCGCTAACAACCGCCGCATAATCCGATTAAGGCAACCGCAGTTCACCCTACTCGAACCATGCTAGGCGTACATGAATACCATTCACACAGGTACATCCATAAACAATCATAAATAAAGCATTTCAAATATACGCAGCGGAATACAAATACTTTTTAAAAAGTAAAAGGCCACACAGGGCGAACATGAGCACGCAGGCTCCCAAATCATTTATAATTTAAAAATAGTCCATGAGCATTATTTTATTTATATCCAAATAGAACTGGAAGAAGCACGAACCACGTCTTCTCTCCATGGATCACCCGAAGCAACGGGAACAGGAAGCAAGCTCTAGCTTCTACCTGAAACTGTGAGGTGGCCTCCCCCGTGAAGGGGAGGTCAGTACTTGGAAGCATTTGACAAGTACAATGACAACTATACTGAATATAATTCATGTTTCAAACACAAGACCCTCAACATAGGGTGATACTATATTATGGGCATAACCTACAGCTACCCCATTTCAAATCACTTGTATAGAATATATATACCAAGTCAAAATAGTCAACCCGTAGGTTCATTTTTATTTCAAACAATTCCCTTTGTATAGCCCTTGGCCTATTCATGCATATAGCAATATCGAGAGGTTATCCCACCCCTAGTCTAAACCCAACTCCATCGAGAGGGTTACACAATTTATCATTTGTACTCGTCCACGTTGGACTTACCCACCCTACGGGTGTATTCATTCATTTTGGGCTTACACCCCCAGCATTATATCTTTGATTCATTTAGGGCTTACACACCCCGTATATTCTTAGTTCGTGTAGGGCTTACACACCCCGTATAATACTTTACTCATTTAGGGCTTACACACCCCGCGTAATACCTTACTCATTTAGGGCTTACACACCCCGCGTAATACTTTACTCATTTAGGGCTTACACACCCCGCGTAATACTTTATCATGTAGGGCTTACACACCCCGTATAATGCTTCATTCATTAGGGCTTACACACCCCGCGTAATACTTTATTCATTAGGGCATACACACCCCGCGTAATGCTTTATTCGTGTAGGGCTTACACACCCCGCGTAATATCCTTTATCTCGTTAGGGCTTACACACCCCGTATATATATCCCCGTATACTCATTGTACACGAGCAATCATAATCTATCAACCTCGGGCTAGTCTTCATCAAGACTCCCCGGGCTGCCTTCATATAGTCTAGGTAGACTCCACCATTTCCTTTGAGTGTGACCATAGTCCATCACTCATTCTAAGTTCATGCCTATCTAATTCAATACTATAGATAGCACATACAATTAATCACTACGGATTTATATCACTTTGATCATGTCAATAACTCAAGTATTCCTTACTTCACATTTAATCATGTTAGAACTTTTATTGTGGGTCAAGTTTGTCTGTAATGTCTTGTTTAAATAAAGTAGACTAGTTATACCATTTATGGTATTAGATTAGTATTAATATGTAATAAATAAGGTAAAGGGAATAAGGCCCAAAAAGGCCTTGGCCCAACTTCCAAGGTTTACCTAAATCGGTAACCTGTACAGCGCCTATAAATACGCGCCTTGTGTACAGGTACCAAAGAGAATCGAATTGATCAATACACTTAAGCCTTACGCTGCCCAAATAGTTCTCGATAAACTAGAAGAAGAATTTCTCTGTTCTCGATATTGCCTTATCATTATCAGATCTTCTTTTCTTCTGTTTAATCGTTGAATACCATCTAGTTGATCGTTAGTCTGCATAAACTGGGACCAACAACTGGTATCAGAGCCTGCTCGAGTGTGATCGCCGAAGAAAAAGTTTTCGAAGTCCTCTGTTTTCTTCTTTTCGATATTGTACCCTTTTAATCGCTGTAATCTCATTTTTGAACGAAAAAGTGTAAAAGATGTACTGCTGAAATCGCCTCTCAAAACGAGCAAGCAGTATATCCTAGATTTTCGAACAGTTTAAGTTTCAGATTTGAGGTTCTCGATATTCTGATATCGAAAAGCAGGTTTCTCGAGGCTTCTACAAGTGTTTCAGTCTTCAAACTGCACAAAGAGATTCTCGAGATCAAGGACCTTTACCGAAAAGCTGTTTTATCTGTTTAAAATTGATTTTTGATTTGCAGGATTTCGACACTGACTTCTCGACATAAGTTCTCGATTAGAGTTCTCGAACTTCTGTTCTCGATACTCAGTTTTCGATATTAAAATTTCGATATCTTGTTTTCGCATTTGCAGGTTCTCGATACGGCTTCTCGACATTCAGTTCTCGAACCTAAGTTTTCGAACTTAAAGTTCTCGATACTGACTTTTCGAAAGCTGCTTCTCGAACCTAGCTTCTCGATAGCAAGGTTTTCGATATCAAAATAACGAAAACTGCTTCTCGATAGAAGTTCTCGACCCCCCTTCTCGAACTTATTCCTGAAAATTAGGTTTTCGACATTCTACAGTTAAAAACTTAATTTTATCTGATCAAAACACTCGAACGATCTTTTTCAAAATCAACAACTACAAAGATGGATGCTTTATCACTTGGTAATGACAGTAGCCCCCAATTCTGAGGAGAGGTGAATACCAGATGTGGAGAACAAGATTCTTAAATTTTCTAGAAAGTAAAGATAACTCTTCCGCTATGCTGGAATCCCTCACCCAAGGACCTGCTGAGATTTGGGCAAGTGTGAATGGCGTTGATGCAAACAACCCACCTGTTAATCAAGAACGAAGATTGAAGACAAAGGCTGAGTACACTGAAGAGGATAGACAGAGAATCAAAGCTGATCTTATGGCAAAGACATTCCTGCTACAAGCAATCCCAAATGACATCTACATTCTGATTGATAGCATGGAGACTGCTAAAGAGATGTGGGATGAAGTAAAAAAGCTGATGATTGGAACTGATCTTGGACTGAAGACAAAGAAAGCAAACATCTTAACTGCTTATGATGCGTTCAAGGCGGCACCAGGGGAGGCGCTCCATGAAACGTATAACAGATTTGTACAACTGATCAACGAGATGAGGAAGATCAAGGTTGTGAAATCAAACATGGAGATGAATATACGTTTCTTGTCGAGCCTGCCCCCTGAGTGGAAAAGAACTGTAAAGAACCTGAGACAACACTTGGACTTAGATGAACTAGATCTCTGCACACTTCATGAGCATCTTCAGCAGTTTGTGAATGACACTGCTGAGATGGAAGGAAGCTTTTCTGCTAATCCTTTAGCACTCATGATTGAAGCTAAACCAAAGAGTTCATCTAAGGTTCAGAAGAAGAAGAAGGCAGTTAAGGTGGAGACAGAAGAAGAAGACAGTGAAGAAGAAGTGGATGTTGAATCTGAATTGGCTGATCTGCAGAAAAAGATGGCTCTGCTCAGCAATCAGTTCAACAAGAAATTCTCTAGGAAGGGAAATTCATCCAACAAGCTGCGAACCTCCTCTGCCAATTACAAAACAAAGAACAATGATCAGAACTCTTCCAGTAGAGCTGTTGCAGCAGAAGATCCCCCCAAATGCTTCAACTGTGGAAAGGCTGGACACGTTATCAAAGACTGTCGCCTACCAAGAAAAAGGGACTTCAACTATTACAAGCAGAAGATGCTGTGGAACAAACAGAAAATGTTCATGGCTAAACAAGATGATGATACTGCTGCAACACTTACTGAGAATGACCCGTGGCAGGAGGAGAGTTCAGATGAAGAAGAAGAGGAAAATCTGGCCCTGATGGCGCTTGTAGAAGAAGAAGAAAAGGAAAAGGGTGATGCTGCGATCCCCGGAGGAAGTACAAGCTCAAGCTCAAACATCACTGTAAGTAACTCTGAAACCGTCTGTTTCTGCTCTTGTAAAGTTCACTCTTCACAAGTCAAAGACAATCTAATTATGGAGCTAAGAGACAAGAGAAACATCAACCATAAATATTTAATTGACAGTCTAGATAAAGTCAGATCTCTGAGCATACAGTTAGAAAATGAAAAAGAAATTGTCAAGAAGCGAACTTTAGAATTAGATCAACTCACCCAAAAGGTAGCTCTACTAACAAGGAAAGTTTCTGAGACTGAATTAGAACGAAACGTTGCAAAAGCCGAAAATGATTTTCTACATGAAAAAAGGTGTACTCTTTACACAAAAATCAAAGAATTAGAAGATCTACTTGCCAAGAGAGGACAAACAGAACAAACCATTTTTCTCAATCAGAACAAAGACACTCGCTTTTATAACTCTAAGGAGGGTCTTGGTCTTACTAACCCCAATAATCTGAAGAAAGTGGATTGTATTCAACTTTATGACATAAATTATATGGGGTTAGGGTTGACTAAGTTGATGGCTTTTACCTATGGAAAAGAAACGGCAGAAGAAGAAGAGGTAAAGCGATCAAACCCTTCCAGAACAGAAATTCCTTTCAACTATGACTCTCTGAATAAAAGTTATGAAAATGCTGAACCTGTTTTCTCAACTGATGAGAGTGTGAGTCCTTATCCTTCTGAGAAGGAAGCTGTGTCGGATCCAGAAACCCCTTCAACCTCAGGGTCAAGTGAAGAAGAATCTTACATCCCTCCACTAATTAGAAAATTCGAAAATTTACATATCTCTTTGGAAAAACAAAGAAAAAGTTTTGAAGAAGAAAGAAAAAGCTTTGAAAGTGAGAGGGAGAGGTTATTAAGAGAACTGACCTCTTTAAAGGAAAGCTCTCAATCTGACACAACTTCCCAGTCAGCTAGTGATACAACTGATTCTCAAGAAAATCTTCACAAAACTAATGTTTTCAAAAGATCGACCACTCACTCCACGACTCCCTTGAAAACAGGAAATGCCGTGAGTAGGAGACTGGAAAGGAGAAGAGAATGGAGGTTGAAGAGAGAAGAGATAGCTGAAGGAAAGAAGAAAATGTTTTCTGAACATGAAAAACCCTGTTCTAGCGCTTTGTTTTACTCGAATAATAGTAGATCTAGATTTCAGTCACAACCATGTAGTTCCAATTCAGTCTTGTGTCCCAAGCTGAATCCATCTGAATTTCCTTCTAATCAATTTTATTTCAATAATAAGTTGTATGCTCCTGGACTTGAAAATGATAGTGTTGATGTTTCTAATTTTGAATGTGCCATGAATTCTGTTCGTAAGGATCAACGGAGAGAACGCAAACAAAAGAAACAATCTGAGAATAGATCTGTAGAGGGAGTTTATAATTTTCCAAATTTAAAGTACCCTCTTAAGGTTCATTCAAAGAAACACTTACACCGTCTCTCTAAAGAAGAAATTCTCAAACCTTACCTCACGAACCAGCCATTCACACACAAAGACAATAACTCTGTCTCCTCTGCTCCTAAAATCAAACAAAAATGGATACCAAAAGCTGAACTTGAAAAACAAAGAACATTATCTGAAAAGGCTGTTGACCTTGGATCACAGCTGAAAGAAAAATTCAAACAGATTTTCTCAATTGATAAGGAAGGACCCATCCTGCGGTGGGTACCTAAAAATCCTTAATCTGTTTTGCAGAACGGTCATGTGTGGCATTTAGATTCTGGCTGCTCAACCCACATGACCGGAATAAAGGACCTGTTGAGCAACTACACCAAATGCTACGGAGGAAATGTGAGATTTGGAAACAACGCGGCCTCTCCAATCCTAGGATATGGGGATGTCATCTGTGCAAGTGTCACCATCAAGGCTGTGTCATATGTGAAAGGACTGAAGCATAATCTGCTAAGTATTGGACAGTTCTGCGATAGTGGCATGGAAGTGAAGTTCATAGCCAGACAATGCTGTGTGCTGGACAGGTTTGGAAAGGTATTATTGACCTGCACAAGAACTTCCAACCTGTACACCATTGATCTGAAGAGCGTACAATTACCTTCTGCCATCTGCCTGCTGTCCAAAGCTTCCTCTGAACAAAACAGTCTATGGCACAGACGCCTGTCTCACCTCAACTTCAAATATCTCACTACTTTGTCCTCCAAGAAACTTGTGAAAGGGCTGCCTCCTCTGAAGACTTCCGCTGACACTCATTGTGATGCCTGCAGACTAGGCAAGATGAAAAGGAGCTCTCACAAGTTAAAACCTGTTCCATCCTCCTCCCGACTGCTGCAACTACTTCACATGGATCTGTGTGGACCAATGAGAGTCCAAAGCATCAATGGACGCAAATATACACTGGTCATTGTGGATGACTTCTCTCGGTACACATGGACCAAATTTCTGAGGACAAAAGATGAAACAGCTGCAACCATCATAACCTTCATCAGGACAATCCAAAATTTTCTACAAAAGAGTGTGGAGATCATCAGAACAGATAATGGTACCGAGTTCAAGAACCAGTCTCTTGCTGAGTTCTATGAAACTCAGGGTATCACACAGCAATTCTCTGCAGCAAAGACACCACAACAAAACGGGGTCGTTGAAAGAAAGAATAGAACTCTTGTTGAAGCAGCACGCACCATGCTCATTCAGTCAAAACTTCCCCATTTCATGTGGGCTGAAGCAATCAACACAACGTGCTTTACTCAGAACAGAACATCAATTCACAAGCGCTTCAACAAGACCCCCTATGAAATACTCTTCAACAGAACACCTGACATCTCATTCTTCAGAGTGTTTGGCTGCAAGTGCTTTGTTCTAAATGACAGAAATGAAAGAAGCAAGATGGATCCGAAAGCCATCGAAGGAGTATTCATTGGGTACTCCACGCAATCAAAGGCGTATCGGGTCTATCTACGTGATCGCAGAACAATCATTGAGAGTGTCAACGTTGCATTCTATGAAATGGCTGACTTTGCTTCTGAACATTTCTTGATAGAACACACACTCTCTGCTCAAAGGAAGCAACCTGATGGAGCTGAAGCAACAAAGCAAACAACGGCTGACAGTGCAATTCTCGACTCTCTCTTTGAACATTTCTATGAAAATGCACGCACCGCCAACCCACAGTTACCAATAGAAGCTGCTCAACCACCATTCATGCCTGACCTCAGTGAGGAAGAAGCTGACTCACCTCATACATCAGATCACGAAAATACTGAGGATCATGGCACGGCAGCAACACAAGCAACTTCACCAGCACAAGTTTCAGAAATATCAGCTCAAGCAGACACAGAATCTGAATCGACCCCTGTGCACTCCACTCCTCAACAAACCACATCTACTACTTTTGAGGACCCGGATCACACCATCGTAACTCCAATCCCTCTAACTCATGAGCGGAAATGGACGAAGGCACATCCTGCAGAACAAATTATTGGAGATCCAAGTCGTGGAGTTTGTACAAGAACAGCCACAGCAAATGAATGTCTCTTCTCTTGCTTCATCAGCCAATCTGAACCAACCAAAGTTTCTGAAGCTTTAACAGATCCAGATTGGGTGATAGCAATGCAGGAGGAGATCAATCAGTTTGAAAGATTGGATGTATGGACCCTGGTGCCAAGACCCCCAAAGAAAACAATAATTGGCACCAAGTGGGTCTTCAAGAACAAGAAAGATGAAGACGGTGTGATTATAAGGAACAAAGCCCGGCTGGTTGCCAAAGGATACAATCAACAAGAAGGAATTGACTATGATGAAACCTTTGCACCAGTGGCCAGAATTGAAGCAATCAGGTTGTTCCTTGCCTATGCTGCTCATAAGAGTTTCACCGTCTATCAAATGGATGTAAAGACTGCGTTTCTGAATGGAGAACTGAAAGAAGAAGTTTACGTGGCACAACCAGAAGGCTTTGTTGATCCTAAACGCCCACATTATGTCTACAAGCTGAAGAAAGCTCTATATGGACTAAAACAGACACCGAGAGCCTGGTATGATGCACTATCTGATTTTCTTGTACAATCAGGCTACTCGAAGGGAAAGATAGATCCAACTCTTTTCATCAAGCAAGAGAACAGTGACATCATGCTGATACAAATCTATGTCGATGACATCATATTCGCCTCGTCCAACCCGAACTTCTGCGAAGAATTCAGTAACTTGATGCGCACTGAGTTTAAAATGAGTATGATGGGAGAGTTGAACTTCTTTCTAGGGCTACAGATCAAGCAATTGCCAGACGGAATCTTCATCAGCCAGTCGAAGTACATCCATGAAATGCTCAAAAGATTTAAGATGGACAGCAAGTCAACCATGAAAACCCCCATGTCTCCCTCACAAAAGCTCGACTCTGACCCTTCCGGAATATCAGTCGATGCTACCAACTATCGGGCGATCATCGGTTCCTTGCTGTACCTGACATCTAGTAGACCGGATATTGTCTTTGCAACTTGTCTGTGCGCTCGCTTTCAAGCAGATCCAAAGGAATCACACCTGAATGCAGTAAAGAGAATCCTGAGATACCTGAAAGGAACAGTCAACTTAGGACTTTGGTATCCCAAGGACACGGGTTTTGACCTTGTTGGTTACTCAGATGCTGATTTCGCAGGTTGCAAGTTAGACAGAAAGAGTACATCCGGTGGTGCTCAATTTCTGGGAGAGAAGCTAGTCTGTTGGTCCTCCAAGAAGCAGAACTGCGTGTCAACTTCTACAGCCGAGGCAGAATACGTTGCGGCTGCTAGCTGCTGTTCACAAATCCTATGGATGAGAACACAACTCCGAGACTATGGCTTCTTATTCAACCATATTCCCATCTACAGTGACTCCCAGAGTGCAATCGCCATAACTAGCAACCCCGTTCATCACTCGCGCACCAAGCACATCGATCTGCGCTATCACTTCATCAAGGACCATGTGGAGAAGGGAGATGTTGATTTATATTTTGTTAACACCGAGCTTCAACTGGCTGACATATTTACTAAGGCATTGGATGAAAAGAGATTCCAGTTCCTAGTATCTAAGTTAGGCATGTTGAACTTCGATCCTATGTAATTGTGCTATCTCCATGGTCTGAATAAAATGTGTGCGTGTGTGGTGTGAGTTGCATGTGTTGAGGGGGAGAAAAGGGAGAAAATAAGAAAGAGAGGAATACTTTGAGGGGGAGAAAATCAGAAAAAGAGTGTGTGTGAGAGTGTGAGAAAATCAAGAAAAGAAAGAAAAATAGTGTGTGTGTGTAGAAAATCAGAAAAGAGAGAAAAAGAGTGTGTGTGAGTGTGTGAGAAAATCAAGAAAAGAGAGAAAAAGAGTGTGTGTGTGTGTGTTTTTTCATGCACATTTCGAGGGGGAGTTTTGATCTGAGAAAGTTTTTTTTAAATAAACTCTAACTTGGGGCCCAAAATTTTAAAATTCTCTTAACCGGGCCCGCTCTTGACATTTGGGCCCAGATTACTTTTCACAAGGCCCAAGTTCCAACTGTTCGCATATAAAAGGAGACTTCGAGAACAGTTTCTCGCTTAAATCTCATTTTCTCGCATCTTGAGTTCTCGAAGTCCAACATCTTTCTCGCAATTCCTTTCTCGAACTCAATCTTCTCGAATCCGTTCAAAAGGTAGAAATAATGGAGTTCAATCATGAAGAACTCAATGACAATGATTTTCGCACTTCAAAACGGGTTCTCGAATCTCACTCGAGAAGGTTTTTCTCGGATTTGGATCTCGAGAACCATTTTTTTTCAACTTGGAAACGTGAATTCGAAAAGTTTTAATTTGATTATTTTTATGATTGTGTGAATTTGCAGGTGGTTCTCGACATATTCTCTGAGTACGAACTCGAGAAATTCACTTTCTCGATGTTTAGAACTCAAGATCAATTTCTCGATATTTCAAAATTCGAGGTTCGGTTCTCGATATTAAACCTCGAAAAGAGTCTTTTCGATGTTTAATACCAAGAACCTACTTCTCGAAGTTAGAAATACCGAGAAGAAGTTCTCGATACTAAACCTCGAAAAGATGGTTCTCGATGTTTAAATCTCGAGAAGGACTTTTCGATACTTCTATATCGAGAACCAAGTTCTCGATGTTTGAATATCGAGAAGAGCTTCTCGGTATTTAAACCTCGAGAACCTACTTCTCGATGCTTAAACCTCGAGAAGTTGGTTCTCGTAGTTTGTACTTAGGAAATTCTTCTCGAGGTCCCACCTGTACACACCTGATCAAAAAAAAAAATTGCAAAAACTGATCAAATAAATTTTCAAATGAACAATTTGTGCTGACCCAATTCTTTCAGTTAACAATGTCAGGAACAGACAGGAATGCACAATCAAGCAATGAACTGTACCCAAAAGAGAACTGGGTCCCACTTTATGACAACAACTTTCAATTGGACCTGAAACTCTTCAAATGTCAGGACCCAGTCATTCTCTCCATCCTACAGAAACACTACCTTTGGACTGCATTCAACGAAGCTAAACCAGTACCAATGGTATACCTGCAGCAATTCTGGGGCTGTATGCGAACTGAAAGCAAGAAAGATCGGTCTAAGATCATGACCAAGCTGAATAATGTAAGAGCGGTGCTGACACCCTCTACAATAAGGGAGACTCTGAATCTCCCGGTGCTCCAAAACTATGCACCGCTTCCCTCCAATGAAGATCTGATCACAGACATGAAGAAGCTGGGGTATGAAGGTCCATTACCCCTGATCTCAAACTTCACCATCTCAAATCTGCCCCACCCGTGGAAGAGTCTGTTCGGCTTGGTGAACAAGTGTCTATCTCCTAAGCACGCCGGACATGACAAATGCAACAAACAAATTCTCCAAATCTTCCACGGGATCGCCTTCAACATCAAATATGACATGGCCCAGCTCTTCTGGACAGAGCTGATGGACCAAGTGAAGATGAAGGAGAACAACAAGGGGAGCACTATTCCCTACGCTCGGTGGCTGGCGCTGATGATCCACAACATGTTGGAAGCCACCCCCACAATCCCTAATCGCAAGGAAGACAAGCACTTCACCGCTCCAAAACTCAAGTACTTCCAGAGGGACAGCAATAAAGCTGAAGCACTGCCTATCCCGGACTCTCTACTTGACCTTGCAAATCCAAGGGATAAGGCAGTCATCGACTACAAAGAGTCGCTGAAGAGAACGGTCCCTATGGTTCAGCAAAACCCAACTGGACCTTCCCAGGGGACCAAGTCGAGTGAACGTGAGAGTAAGAAGAAGAGAGCCCCGCCACAGAAACTAGTGGCAACCCGGCCTAATGATGATCAGTCTGGTAACTCTTCCGAGAGGACCCAGACTGCTGAGGGCCACCGTATCAATGCTGAGGACACTGCCGATGAACCATCAAGCCAGGCCCCTTCTAATAAGGCTGGTGGTGAGGCCTCCGATAGCATGGCCAAGGGAAAGGAGAGGAATGATGATGATAATGATGCAGATGATGATGATGATGATGACATGGAGGGAGTCCTGATCAGCAACAGGAAAAGAGCCGGAAAGAGAGCCATTCCGATAGACTCCGACTCCTCATCGGACAATGAAGAGGCTGCTCACATGTCCCGACCACTTAAGGGCATTGTCATCAGTGAGCAGCGCTCCAAACACAACAGCGACAAATCTGCATCATCACAGCCTAAGAAGAGGCTCAGAAAGAAAAGTGCAGTGGAGGAGGAGCTGGCACTATACGATGACTGCGACACCTTTGTCACCATAGACCGAACCACGCCCCTAGGAGCAGGAGCTGACCCTGTCAGTTCCCGGGTAGAAGTCGCAGCATCTGGTTCAACTGCGCATGCACAGCCATCTCCCATCCACTCTCCAGTCTCCCAACAGACTGGAGTTTCAATAACTCAAGGGGAGCTTACACCGACCTCACTGATTCCTTCCGAATCTGCTGAGAGACTTAGTGGTCAACAGCCCCGGACCACTACCCCCATCCGTTCTATCACATCGAGTCTAGGTGTCACCATTCCTACATTTTCATATTTTTCTAGGACACCTACACTATTCACTGCACATACAGGTGCACTCACCCTGAATGCAACGACCGGAGTGCAAACTATGATGGTCGGAAGCCCTGCTACGCCAACAATGCCTCGATCATTGAACGCAGGCCACACATCAGCCATCTTCACTGATGCTGTGACAACAGCTACAACCCCTGTAACTGGAACCATTATCCCCGAAGACATTCTCGTATATCTGAATAGCTTTCTAGAGTCTACCATTAAGCCATGGGTGCATGAAGCAATAACCGCTAATGCACAAGACTCTGGAAGTACCCCAGTTGTTCAGAATATACCATCCAAACCCCAGACAACACAGCCCCCAACCATTTCCATACCTGTTTCCAAACCCTTAGCCATAGAAAACCAACAACCATCCACATCAAGGGGAACCCAGGATACAGAACTAGTATTCTCCCCTACAACGACCAAACCCAACCTAACAACCGTACCCTTCGAGGATCTTGTAGCTGAGATCTACGACCGTATACTAGACGTGGAAGAAGGCAACCTCACCCCTCTTCAAAAATCCCTTCTCCATGCTCTAGATACACAGAACACATGCCGTGACAGTCTCCTTGGCGCTAAACGTTCACATGAGGATCCTGATGATTCGGGTTCTCATGAGGGGGAGAACAAGCGCCCGCGGATACTTGAGCATGTTGCTTCTACCAGCCAACCCTCAAAGCCAAACCAACCCTCCACCTCTACCAATGAGCAACCCACTACTTCAGCCAGCCATAAATCCCTTGCCACTCTCTCTAGCATGGTCAAGCTAGACATAACATCCCGAGGTGCATCTCCTATAGATGTTAACCAAGGACGGAATGGAAGTCCTGATGATGCTACCACGAGTACATCTTCTTACTCAGGCCATCAGTTAGAACCTAGTTCGAAACTGATGACAACGGGCAATCCTGAGGATTCCGATGTTTCACTTTCTCAGCCAAGGGAGGATTGGCCGCATGTAACGAAGTATAGAGGTCTGGACTCTGCGCAAGAGCATCGTGTTGAGATAATTGAGGATCCCTGCAAGTCTCACCAGGATCCCGATGCTACGCCAGACATATCGCCACAGCAGCAGCAGGATCCCTCCAGCTACTACAATGATCAAATGCACAATGAACTTGAGGAAATGCTGGTGCACAACAAATGGTCTGAACTCTGGGCAGATGTAGATGAATCACAGCGAAGAGCATATCTCAGAGATCTCTTAGTCAACTGTGCTACTGATGTGATTCTACTTGATCAAGATGAACTCAAGGAGGGAGAAAACTATGAGACACCACCCAAGGAGCTTGAGTCAATCATTAGACAAACAGCGGCTCAAATGCCCAGAAATGAGAAGCCCTGGGAAAAGATCGACATCAACGCCCCCTTTCAAGAGGAAATCAGAGAAAACATCTGGCGAAAAGAGGATAAGGTCAGAGAACTGGATGAACTGAAAATCTGTGGTCTTAACCATCTACGAGGACAAAACAAGGGCGGACAGCTATTTCTACTTAGTCATCACTATATGGGAAAACAGAGAGAAGTCTGGCAACACGAACTTCAAACAGCCAAGGACCCTATCTGGGCTGTTCTCAATGTGACTGAAACCAACTTTCAAGATATCAAACTCTCTGTCTACCATCTTCAGCGCTCTGACGGAACGGTATTCACGTGCAAGGAAAATGATCTCTACATGCTAAAGATGGACGACATCTATCAGATGTATCTTGCATTCCAGGAAATTCCAGGCATTCGTGACAAAATTACACAAGATGGGCTGGATGCACTCAAGCGGTTTATGATCAGACAAATCAAATTCTTTGCCTCTCATGATCTTCAGATGGCTCTTGAAACAAACATGCCAAAGACGAACCTCACAAGACCAAAGCTGTATGGACAAGAATTGGAAGACTTTCCTGAGTATTACATCTTTGATAGCCCAATCACGCTTATCTATCTGAATCACAATGGTGAGAAACGTATGCTATTCATTGATGAAATTAACAAATACTGTGACGGAACCCTGAAGATTGTGAAAGAAAAACTGCAACCGATCAGAGAAGCATTCAAAGAAAGACAGCAACAGTATGCAGATGCAACAGATGCTGAATTAAAGGAAGCACACAGAATTGACAACATCCTACAGGCCATTGAAAAGCAACTTGATAAAAGAAACTCACTCAGAAACTATGAGCATGCACTTAATCTCAGAAAGAACTATTACAAAGCTCAGAAGTGAAGAAACCCAGCAAGACGGCACTTGACCACAAAGGGGGAGATTGTTAGAACTTTTATTGTGGGTCAAGTTTGTCTGTAATGTCTTGTTTAAATAAAGTAGACTAGTTATACCATTTATGGTATTAGATTAGTATTAATATGTAATAAATAAGGTAAAGGGAATAAGGCCCAAAAAGGCCTTGGCCCAACTTCCAAGGTTTACCTAAATCGGTAACCTGTACAGCGCCTATAAATACGTGCCTTGTGTACAGGTACCAAAGAGAATCGAATTGATCAATACACTTAAGCCTTACGCTGCCCAAATAGTTCTCGATAAACTAGAAGAAGAATTTCTCTGTTCTCGATATTGCCTTATCATTATCAGATCTTCTTTTCTTCTGTTTAATCGTTGAATACCATCTAGTTGATCGTTAGTCTGCATAAACTGGGACCAACAAATCATTTTGCCTATCCACATAGGTATCCATATATTCCTTTTAAGATCTTATGGAATCACACATTTATCAACATTTGTCTATATCATGCTAATCTTCTATATCAATTCAATAATTAATATATTTCAAGGATTTCTCCCCTCATGCATAATGCCTTTGCTTATCCACCTTAGTAATATCATGTATCAATTTGTATCACCACATAGCAACACATTTATTCACATTGGAGTATATCATTTAATTCCATCAAAATCATAATTTGATTACTTAGGTAATCTCATGCTCAACTCACGAGTTATAGACAATATAGTCAGCCATCCTCACCTTAAATAAGTCCAGCAAGGTTGCCTATTGAAGCCCCGTCGTTAAACCTTCGATCGGGAATGATCTGAATCCACCTTGGCTGGCAGAGGACAAAAGCCTCCCGGCTTTTGCAAAAGCTGCCCGGCTTTCGGGTTCTGCTGCACGAAAACAGCACCTAGAAGTGGCGGTTTCCGGCGATTTCGATTCCTATCGATTCCAGAACCCTTCTAAGTTAATTACCAACACTTTATATCATATTTCTACACTTTTAAACGTGTAGAACATCCTCATTAATCCCACATATGATTTCTTAAAAATCATATTCACAAAACAAGGTAAATAACTAGTTTGAACGGGATTAGCATTCGGTTACCTAGAATCGAGCTTTCTTCTTCCCGGAATCCCCCTCTTTCTTCCTCCTTGCTCAAAGAACGTGTGGAGCTTCTTGTGAGCTCTCTCCCCTCTCTATGAGGCGTAGGATGCTTCTCCAAATGAGAGGAGGATAGCCTACCCCTTATCCTTTCTATAATTAGAAGGTTTGGGCTAAAATGGGTTGTGTTGTGTAATGGACTGTCTCCCTTTTATTTAATCCATCCCGAAGCTATTTACAAATTAATCCTCCCGTTTATTATGAGTTACATCTTATGTGGGATACCCCGAATTAAAGTGTAGGGAACTTTTCTCCCTTATACTTGCTATTTTCGGTAAATTTGGGCTAGAACGCCACTTTGGTTACTTGATGTATCTCGGTTGGGCCTAAATGACTTTTATTCATTTATTTATATCATTTTAGGCTAGTAGACCATAGTAGGTCGGTCCTAAAATGTATTGGATAGTCCCCTCCAATATCCCGGGCTCAAACCCCTTTACATTTCTATTTGTTTTTGTAAGTGGACTCAAATGGTCTCTCGTCTTATTCCCTTACCTTTTATTTGGCCCAAACAATAATATTGTACTTACTCCCTTATCCTTGGGTTTTTATTTAATTTATCTTGGTCCAAGAATATATTAGTTAGTCCCTCCCCATGTTTGGAGTCCGACCCACAATTTAATTGTCGGTATTAATTTAGTCCATTAATCATTTCTAGTATGATTAATATACTTGTAACTAGTTTTCAAAGTGAATATATAATCATGACTTTAACTAATTTTCCTCATTGAAATTAGTATTTGTACTTTCACTCAGATTTTAATATCAATGGATTAATAAATCCAAGTTTAAATTGGGAGCGGTGTTACAGTTAAGGCCAAAGAAAAAAGGTGATGTGTTTGAAGGTGTGAAGCTGGCCTCTCTCTTTTTTGTTAATTGTGTTCTTCTAGCCCGAGACAAGAACACGACCATTAGTCTTCAAGAGTTGAAAAGAGTTGATGATTTTGAAATTTTCAAGGCTTATCCTTGGGCTCTAGAATCTTATAATGTGACAATTACTCACATGAAGGATTTGATGGTTGGTCAGCCGAGAAAGTATAATAAATCGAGGGCTAAAAATCCCAATTTCAAGTTTGCGAGGTTCAGTCTCTATGGCTTTCCCCAAGTGCTACAGGTAATATTTATTTGTAATCCTTTTTTCCATTACTTGCATTAACAATGATTATATATTCCTTCTAATCATATACTTTTAATGTGTAGGTTTGGGCATATGAATCTTTGCCAGCCCTTGGTAGTGCCTTTGCACAACGGGTAGGAAATTCAGAAATTCCCTTTCTCAATTGGAAGGCAGATGGATTCTATCATGCTTCTTCAATTTATGATGAAGTTTTCAAAGATGATGACGCCCAAGAAAGTGAAGATGATGAAGTTAAAGATGAACATGAGGAAGAGGATGAAGCTGATTCTCACGAAGATGAACATGAGGAGGTTCAAGTTGATTTGAACGAAGCTTATGAATCGGTAATCAACACTTGTATTTTTAATCTATCAAAATACTTATTTGTAACGCATTAAATCAACTATATATTGGGTGCA
This sequence comes from Cuscuta epithymum, assembly GCA_945859915.1. NCBI lineage: Eukaryota > Viridiplantae > Streptophyta > Magnoliopsida > Solanales > Convolvulaceae > Cuscuta > Cuscuta epithymum. The sequence continues at coordinate 949,330 of CAMAPF010000198.1, forward strand.
TTAGTCATGAAATTTGCTTTGAGTCACTGTCCTTTTGTCTATATATGTGAAGTTCTTACTGTCCATTTGTGTGCATGCGGTAATGTACTCATTGTCCATTTGTCTATATATAAGAATTTACTTAGCTTCCATTTGTCCGTATACAGGAATTCACTCACTGTCCATTTGTATGTATACATGAATGTTCCAACTTCATTTGTCTGTATACAGGAATTTACTCACTGACCATTGGCTTTTGTACAAGAATTTACTCACTGCTGAATTGTATGTATACATGAATTTTCCAACTTCATTTGTCTGTATACAGGAATTTACTCACTGACCATTGGTCTTTGTACAAGAATTTACTCACCGCTCATTTGTCTGTATACAGGAATTTACTCACTCCATTTGTCTGTATACCGGAATTTACTCACTGTCCATTGGGCTTTGTATAAGAATTTACTCACCTCCCATTTGTCTGTATAGAGGAATTTAGTCACTTTCCATTCATCTGTATACAGGAATTTACTCACTCCATTTGTCTGTATACAAGAATTTACTCACTGTCCATTGAGCTTTGTATAAGAATTTACTCACCTCCCATTTGTCTGTATACAGGAATTTTCTAACTCCATTCGTCTGTATACAGGAATTCACTCACTGTCCATTTGTCTTTATACATGAATTTACTCATTGTTTTAAATTCTTAACCTTGCCACAGGATATTGATGAAGATTATGAGACATTATCCAAGAAAGTTATTGATGAAATTAATAAGCTTGGATTGAGGGTTGAAGTGGTGGAAAAAACGGCAAGGGGGATACAAGAAACACTTATTGATAGTGTAGAAATGAGGCTTAAGGGGATAGAACAAACAATCTCTCAAAATGTCGAAAAGAGGCTTAAGGGAATAGAAGATAGCATTTCTAATTTGAAGGACTACTTGTTGCAAGCCCTTCAACATGGCGAAAAAAAGGTATGTAGTTGCAACTTTGTTATCATTGCTTTTATTGTACTCTGGTTACAATTTTTTATGATGATTACAAGTTTGTGTGTGTAGGCCGTTGATGTTCCTGATGTTGATGTTCACGGGGAGGGTGATCAGGTTATATATATATATATATATATATATATATATATATATATATATATATATATATATATATATATATATATATATATATATATATATAATAAAGCCGTCTTGTTTATTTGACGTTTAAAGTAATTTCTTTTACGTGTTGCTTACACTTGTGTATATGTTTGTGAAGAATGACGCTAATGTGGTGGGGGCAACATGCGAGGGGCATAGTCATGAGGATATGGATGTTGATGGTCACAATGCACACGTTGAGTGTAATGTATGAATCTCACTGTGATATAATTGGAGAATTTGTGGATGTTATTGTGTATTATTGTACGGATTCTGTATTCAATTTTGTGACTTTTGAATTTGCAGCGAAATTGTGATAGTGCAGACTTCATTATCACAAATGTATGTAGTGAAGTAAGTTTGATCAAATCATAACATATTCTATTGCCCTCAATTATTTATTATTTATTATGTGTACCTCTTTTTTAAGTTGAAGTTAAGGCCTGAAGATGTATCACATCGTGATTTGTTTGAACCATGTGAGAGTCCTCCACACCCATTATTGCGCATAGACGAGGTGTGTGTACTTGCACTTCAAATGGTGCATATGACGTTATTGTCTTTATACAAACATTTCATATAGCTCCCTTCTTGTGTAGTTTGAAAGAGAGGACTACACAGACCTAACACGACTTGCCCCATTTGTGAATTTGGAATGGGATGAAGTCGTTGAGGAAAACACAATGGGCGGTATAACTGCATTGATGCGTGAAGAATTACACAATGAAGAAACAAGGAAACGAACGAAGTACCCATCAAAGTACCAATATTTTTTTTGGATGAACAATGTCCATTTTTGTACAATATTGTTTGGTACAATACACTACTTTTGTACAATATTTTTAGTTTATATTCATTGTCCACAAAAAAAATATGATGTTTAAATTCAAATAATTACATAGTCATCGCCATCATTCAATTAACATGGAGGTCAAAACATGTCCGAAACACAACATTAATTCAAAACAAATGAAGATTCAAGTCTAAATCATCATTGAATGTGATTGGCATCGTAGTTTCAACAACATTTCCTTTGGATCCATTTGCATTGCCCTCAACACCATTTTGCTTCGCCTTCTTTCCCTATACATATGAACATAAAGAAACATGAGTATTAAAAGGGGTAAATGTGAGCACAATATAAAAATACGACGACTAGTGTCTGGAAAAAGTATTTACTAATCTGTATACATGGATAACTAATGTCTGTGCATGGATATTTCTATCTGTACATGGATAACTAATGTCTGTATACAGACAACTAGTGTCTGGAAAAAGTATTTACTAACCTTTTGTTTCTTACTTCCCTTTTCAAGGGGTCCCTTTTGCCTATTTTTTCTTGGAGCACCTTTACGTTTTGAACATTTTGGATCAAAAATTTGTTGTATGTGGCGGCCATCTTGTACCATTGTTGTTATCTCCGGCACTTGTGTAATCATACCACAAATAGAAGATGGATGGCTACGGGGTGCACTATACTCACGTAATTGGGATTCCAACCAAATCATTACGCTTTTGTATCTCTCCTCATCATCCGCAATTGTGTTTGCAAGTGCTTCAAATGTTTGACACAATTTATCAAACCTTTGTTGTTCCACCGTTGTGACCCACCCTGCCTAAAATGCGCGTTTTTGCTCCGGAGACACGATCGAAGGCACGATCGTGCCTGGCATCGTGTCTGGCTCCGAAAATCCTAATTCAGCTCAAATTTCACCCGATTTTTCTATTTAAACAGCCTGTAAATAGAGGGTTTTTCAGCCTTGTTCATCAATCTTTTGGGATTCTTTGTAAGTTCCACCTTTTTAATTAATGACAATTAATTCTTTTTATTCCAATTCTATTGATTCTTCAATTATGAATTGTGAGTAGTTTTAATTAGGGATTTGGGATTGATGAAGGGGTTAATCATGATGTATGGCAAGATTCTTGTCGGTTTAATTGCATGAATGCCGTTTAATTTGTGTTTGAATAATTTAATTGATATCTTTTGTAACCTAGAATCGCGACTAGAATTACAATTGCATGTAGAATAAATTAAGAGAGATCTAATTTGTTCTAAGACACATTCACACACACTTAATCGTTCGCTAAGAGATTAGTAGCGATTAAGGGGCCGTAAGCTCGCTCGTCTTGACAATAATTTAGGATCCTGTCGCATGAGAGATCAGCCTGGTCCCCTAAAGTATTGTACTCTACGCCGCGAGAGCGGTAAGAACTTAGTAATGATTAGCTAGGCTCAATTAAATTAATTTCATGTAAATAGGCCTGATCTGCCAGAAATCTGGTTACCCCGGAATCGATCCCTGTTCCCTCCGTCATTAATTAGAAAGAACCCCCTAGTTTAATTGTTCGCATTAGTTTTATTTTCCAAACCAACCAATCTCGCACGACGCTTTTATTTTATTTTATTTTTAATCGCTGAATTTAATTAATTCTTGATTCCCTTTTGTCCGTCCCTGTGGAGACGATACTCGTACTTACACCACTATATTACAATCTTTTTAAGTGCGAGAAAACTCACATCATGAATCATACTCAACAATGAACTTCACAGTCCTTCGAAAGTCATTTACCATTATATGCTCTTGGACATGAAATGTATTTCCTTCATCGCAATGGAAGAGGTCACAATACACCTTACCAATCACTTCATTTTGAAACTCCTTGAACTTTGCAAGTGTGTAAACGCATTGAAACTGTTTTTCCATTGCAAATGTGGTAACACATGGAATCATCTTGGAAAATGAATAAGCATCTGCTTGAAACTCTTTTTCCACTTTTGCTCTCAATGCACGTTCATACTGCTCCACAAATTGCTTCAAACTAGTTTTGGAGTGCACAAACTCATCAAAAAACGCGTTCATGCTTTCACTTCGTTGGGTTGTAGACATACCTGCCCAAAATGTAGGCTTCAAGTAACAAGGAACCCAACGGTGTCTTTCATTGTACATCACTTGAATCCATTCATCTTCTTCAAGGGAATGCCTGTTACAATAATCATTAGTGTTATACAATAATCATTAGTTGTCTACAAACAGAAAGTTGTTGTCTGTATACAGACAGTGTTTGTCTGGACCTAATTTGCTAGATATACCTTTGTACCATTGCTGGCCAGCCACGTTCAAAGTCTTGTATGAACTGAGAATCATAAACCACTTCGTGTATAGCATTCATTATGTCTTCTTTTTCGTTACGTCCTCCCATTTTTTCGGGTAGCTTCTTCATTATGTGCCATAGACACCAACGATGTCTCGTGTTTGGAAGAACAATTTGTATGGCATTTTGCATTGCACGATCTTGGTCGGTTATAATTCCCTTTGGAGCACAATTACCCATACAATCGAGCCATGCTCTAAAAAGCCAAACAAATGTTTCCGTGTCTTCGCTAGAAATTAATCCACAACCTAACAATATGGATTGGCCATGATGATTACCACCGACAAATGGTGCAAATGGCATGTCATAGCGATTAGTTAGATAAGTGGTGTCAAATGTGATGACATCCCCAAAGTCTTTATAAGCATATCTACAACGATTATCGGCCCAAAACACATTTTTCAACCTTGACTCCTCATCTAAATCAACGGTAACAAAAAATCCGGGACATTGCGATTGCATTCTTGCAAAAAACCCTTGGATTGCCATTGCATCTCCACTTCCTAATCGAAGTTGGCGAATTTTATCTACGAAATTCCGGCAATCCTTCTCAATAAAAGGCAATTGATCATATCCACCCGCTTGAACAACCGCCGAGTTGAAACTTTTGTTAACCGGTATTCCGGCAACATCATTTATTGCTAGTTGTCTCGCCATTTGAGGAGTTAATTGTCTATAGCAACGAAATATTCTTGACTTTGTAGGACTCATATCATGGTTATGTTCTAAATGAACTTTTGAAATTTCCCATGACCCGGCATAATCAAAACGTGCTCTAATTCGTGCTAAGCATTGTAATTGCATTGAAGGTTGGGGTTTCAAACAATTTTGGGACTTGCTACATCTACGCCCCGCACGAGAACACTCTATTACTACTCCTACTAAAAACCCTCCAGTTTTGTCTTTGGTTGATGTTCTTTTTCGTACAGGAAATCCGCTATTTCTAGCATATTTCGCCTAAAAATCATACACTTCTTCCATGCTACCAAACTTCATGCCCACTTCTGGAGCTTTAACATTGTTGTTATCTCCTTGTCCATCTGTTACACAATACTCATAATTACATTTTTGTGTCTCTAAACATATATAACACACAGTTAATACTTGTCTATATACAGACAGTATTCGTCTGTATACAGACATTAATTAGTTGTCTTAATATGCTAATATGTATAGTGCATCTTTTAAGATGTTTTTATATGATAATTCATAAATAATTCATGCATTTACACATGGATTGAATTACCAAATTGTCTCTGTTTTCACATTAATACATAAAACACCATAAACACCTTTTACACACTAAATGTCTGTATACAGATATAAGTTGTCCGTGTATATTAGTTGTCTGTGTACACAGTAATTATAAGTTGTCTGTGTACACAGGGACTGCAAGAAGAAGTCGTCGTCCCCCCCCCCCCCCAAAAAAAAAAAATACAAAAATAAAGAGAACAAACATTAAACACTTTCTAAATAGATACCTAAATCATCCATGGCGTCCATGTTCATGTTGAACCGTTCCCCATTGTTTGAAGTTGTATTACCATCTCCGGTTGTCGCCGTTTCCATCAACAACTCTTTATACCAATCTTCTCCAGTTGGTGGTGTTATGGAATCCATTCCTAAACAATGGAAAAATGGACCCTTGTAATAGGAGAGTAAAGAGGGTGATGTCTACCAAGGAAGCTTGGAGAGGAAGAAGAAAATAGAAGAGGGAGAGAAAAGAGAAGCACGTGTGGTGTGATGTGGTGTGGGAGGGGGTAAAATTTGATATTAAAAAATCTATTTATAATGTGTACACATATGTGTAAAGGGGTGTGTACACTAAGCACCTCTCAAGATATATATCCGCATTTTTTTTCAGATGACACTAGAGTGATTCGTCTAGGTGTGCAGCTGGAACTCAATTGATGTTGGACTCTGTACGGTCTCCGAGTCAAACTGCTATGTTCCACCTCAGCATTTCCGGGGTGTCCCCAACACGGATTTTAAATGATTTTAAAGGATTGAGATTCCATGAATTTTAATAGAATTCTACGGATTCCATAAGATTCATATGGAATTCTATGGAATTCTATTTCATGGAATCATATTGATTTCAATGGATTTTAATGGAATTCCATTTTAATAGATTTGAAATAGGTGCAAACCGCTGCCCTAGTTCCCAGCCCCCACAACTGCTCAACCGCTGCAAACTGCCGTCGGAAAAGTCGTCAGAACATTTTGATAAAAAAAAAATATTCGTCATTTTTTTTCATTTTTTCAAAATTCATTGGAAAAAGTTAACGATAAATTGGCTTCAATCTAGAGATATTTAAGGAAACCCCTAAAATTGAAATATAGCAAAGTATATTTGATCAAAGCACATAATTGAAAAGGATGACCACTCATATGTATAGTAAAAATACGAACATGTAACAAAAAAGCCAAACTTACAAATCCACATAGCAAAGAAAGCAAGCATTAGGCAGATCAATATATACGGAGTAAAAAGCAAGCATTAGGGAGATGAATATATACGGAGTAGAAAGCAAGCAGTAGACAGATGAATATATACGGAGTAACATACAGATATCATGAATAAATTTGTGCAACAGAGAGGCATCGACATTCAGAACTATGTACAATCAGAAGCTTGCATGCCTGCTCGTCCAATAGGCAGATGAATACATGAGAACATGAGAATGACATAAAAATCTGGAGAAAACCATACCTGGAGAACACTTGAAGGATGAAGAAGATGAGTGTAGTTGGAAGAGAACACCCAGGGATGAAGAAGGTGAGTCGATCAATATTCTGCCAGAGAGATCGGAATAGCGTGCGTAGGTGGATTTGGAAATCCAAGGTGTGTTAGGGAGATTGTTGGTGAACTGGGTTATTCAATATTTTGGTCTAAAAGTCCATTAAAATCTTTCAAAGTCCATTGACATAAAAGTCCAGGGAATGTTTGAGGACACCCGGATTTTAATAGATTCTTTAGAAATCTATATTGAGGATACCCGGATTTTAATGGAAATCTAAACTTCATTAAAATCCATGTTGGGGACACCCTCCTTCGTCTCTGCTAGAACTGTCTGTTACTGGAATCCTTTCATGGGGTTTCTTCTGAGATGGTATTGTGTCCATGGGGTCAGTTATCCCTTCTGGAACCCAACAACAGAAATGGAAGGGTACACAAGTTTACATAAAATGTAGGTCTCAGATAATTGGTACAGAATTGTCTGTGGGCACAAACAATTTTTGTCTGTGTCCAAAAACATTTACTTTTTTTTTGTAAAAAAATACATTGACAGCCACCTCACATTTACATCAGATTGCAATCAATCAATATATGTGTATTGTCTGTGTGCACAAACAATATTTTATGTTGCGTAGACAATTATTTGTCTGTGTGCACAGACAATATTTATTACACAGACAATAGTTGCGCGTTTCACAAACAATATTTATTTGTGTGATCAACTTTAGTTGTCGGTGTGATCAATTTCAATTGTCTGGGAGAACAAAAAATTTAATTATCTATATATATCCAAATGAACGATGTAGTTGTATGCATGATCAATTTAGATGTAATTTGAAAAAAATAGAAAAATAATAAAAATAGATGAAATAAGATGAATAAGCTTAATTTGTGCAAATAATGAAAAAAAAGGGTTTGCTTCGCGCACCTCCTAAATTGCTATGTGCACCTCTATTTGACATAAGTGTCCTTACTTAATTCTTTTTCAAAAATGATTGTTGTACACACATTTGTACGCACATATGTACACACTATAAAAAGCTTTTTTTTACCTTCTTTACTTTTTTTACCCTTTCTCTTCTCATTCCCTTCTTTCACATCCCTTCCCATACGCATCTCACCCTCATTCCTCTCCTTCTTCTTTTTCCTCCCTTCCCATTTCATTTGTTCGTTTTTTCCATCAGCCATATAGTTGCCACTGGAATCGCCGCAGGCGGCGAGGATGAAACAGTCTGCTCGAACAAGAAGTTTAGATCAACCAGCCCATAAATTGAGGTAAGCTATTCGGTTTTTCTATATGCACTTTAGGGTTTTGTTTGTTTACAATTTCTAATTGTTTGTATGGTATAACAATGAGTAGTTGAATATTTTGTATTATTGTGACAGAATGTAGGGTTGATAATTGAAATTTTAATTCAATTATTGTATTTCACATTTATGCTCATAACATATTTGTTGAAATGCCTCAATGATTTTTTTTGTTTAAATCTAAAACTTTTACTCTCCTTTTGTTTTTGTTTTGACTTGATCTTTTTTTTCAACACACTAATCCATTTTTGTTAACTAGTTCAAAATCTAATTTTCTTGTTTCCCATAAGGGTATATCAATTTCATATACGTTTTTGGCTTTTAACTTGATGTTTTCATCAAAAGAGTTCATTCTTTTCACTTGTGTTCAAATGTGGAACTGGTTTGATTATTATAATTGTATATGTTTACCAAGTATATTGTTAAATCATGGTATTCTATAGCTACTGATATCTGCTATTTTTGCTTTGATGAGTTAATACTTAAGCTTCAATCTTTCTACCACACTGCTCTCTTTTCATGCTTAAAATGTTGCTGTTATCACTATGTCATTAATTTCGTATCATTTTCCAATTGTTTGATATCATTTTAGGCGGTCAACTGTTATGATACAAATATTCTAGTATTTTACCAACTTAGTTGTTAATATAGTTTTAAGTTTCAATCCTAAAATTTGCATTTCTTATATTCTATCAACTGTTTATAGCATGACAGGTGTGGGAATTGGATAGTACATGAGTTTTTTAGTCATAACTATCATAATCCTTGTTTAAGAATTAGAAAATTATCCATTGTGTTGGATAAAAATTTATTTTCGTTTTCTTTTAAATAGCCTTACAATTCTCCAATTTCTATTTTCACTTTCAATCATCTGAACTCTATTTATGTTTTTATTTGCTAATTTCCATTCTATAAACTAATTCTTCATGAAATTAAAAATCGTATAAAACACTTGAGGTTAGTATGGCTAGTTGTCATTACATTGTTTCTTTGTAGGTTGCTAGCTATAACTTGTTTGATTTGTTATAGTTATTACTACTCACATAATTGTGTTTACACGACTGACTATATTAATGCAAATTAGTATATGTTGGGAGGAGTCAAATGCAAATAGTAATGAAGTTATTTCCCTTTCTAAAGAGCTTCCTTACAGTTTGTTCAGGAAGAGGTGCCTGAAGGACGACATTAAGAACATTACATATGTTGTTTACCTTTATTATTATATTAGTTCTTGTAATAGTCACTTTGTAAAGTAATGTTCTTGTATTCAGTATGTAAGTGTATTTAGAATGTAAAATTGAAGTGTCCTAGAATGTACTACCCAAATGTTACCTAGAAAATAATTGTCTGCGTGTTCGTTCATATCGTCTGCAAGTGGGGAAAACATTGTCTGTTGTGTGTTCGTTTATTTTGTTTATGCATTGAAAATAATATTTATATGTTCGTTTATATTGTTTGTGCATGGTTAAAACATTATTTGTATATTCATTTATGTTATCTGTGCGCAAAAAATAATGTCTGTGTGTACATTTATTTTGTTTCTGCATAGTCGAACCATCCTCTATCTTCATTTATATTGTGTGTGAATGGTTAAAGCATTTTTTGTTTATTCACTTACTTTGTCTGTGAGAATTTATTTTGTCTGTACGTAGATAACTTACCTATAACAAGTTACCAAAATGAGTATAGATAACAATTTAGTTTTTCAATTAACTTGTAACATGTATTAATCAGAGAACTTCAATTCCTTCCACAAAATCCAAAATCGCTTTCTTAATACAAAAGATATACTTTGAAAACACAAACAACTCTCATTGCATTATCATTGTAAATACAAGAAGATTAACTTTACAATATAACTAATTGTAAGAATGAAGTATTCGGCTATTCATTGCTTAAATCTCTCATTCTTGACTTTCTGGATCCATTGTATGTCATAATTTGCTTTATCACATGCCTTGATCAAACATATACAGAAGGAGACTTATCATCTTCATTATGGAGGCTCATCATCACCATCAAACTATTAGAAATAGATCAAAACTCTTTTGTCATCGTTCAAAAGTATGGTTTAATAGATGTAGTGAATAAATTAAAATAAATCAGTTTAAGTCAACACAAACATTATGAATTTAGTCTATCAAAACAGAAAGTGCAAATTAAAACAATTCAACCTAATATGTTAAGGATCCTTTTTTGAATCAACATCAAAGCATTTAAATTTAAGTGACTGCACTAGTCTGGCATTTCAAAATACAAAAAAAAAACAAAAACTAGTGTTGGCGGAATACAATTTCAACTATAGTCTATGTCATTATGAATTTGGAGTGTTGCATTATATCATGCTTCTTCCCTACGGTGCTTGATGCATTTAGAAAACCTAGTAATATAGGCAAATATTTTCTCTTAAACAATTCCATAAATAACACAGCATACTAAAAAATCATTCAAAAAACTAGTTATACTTAACTTAAAATGACAAAAATTCTCTTGAATATCACTGTGTACGTTTGTAGTGTGAAGGGATTCATCATGATAGTAACAACACTACGAACTATCTCCCATTAAGCAACATTGTTTTACAAAATTCATTAAGCATATCACATTAACAGAGAAGGAGAGGGAAAAATTACATTGAAACAATGCATTCTTTTTACATAGAAAAAATACAATTTCCATCATAACAAACAAAACAAGACAACCACATGTAAAATTTGCACCTTCAAGAAACTAACTTTCAATATTGATCATCCGATTGTCAACAATAAGGCACTAAACTTGTGAGGGATACAATAATTACTAAGCATATGGATGGACTATAATCACTATATTAAGCATCTCCGAAAAACCTCTACTTGTAACGGTTATTTTACCGGACACTGTTTGTATGAGTCTCACCAACATCTTACACTATAAATTCATGTTAAGAGATATCCACCAAAAGGGTAACATTTAAATTCATGTTTGTATTAAGCATCTTACACTGTTATTATATCATGCTTCTTCACTAGCATCATGTTAAAAAAACATTAAATTCACTAAAGTTTGATAATGGAATAACTTTATCTAAATTACAAGTACAAAACTAAAGTCTAAAACTAAATTTAAATGTTACCCTTCTGGTGGATATCTCTTACTGCAGATAGAGCCTCCTAGATCATGTTTTAGGACCAAAAAATTGAATTTTATAAATGCAAAAAATTACTTGTACGCATGGGGTAGTTTAATTTGTAGAACAAAATGAAATCAACCAAATAATGTGAAGAAGGTTCTTCAGACAAAGCATTAACTGAGAGTTTGAAAAAAATAAGCAATTTACTAAATCCCTTTCGGATTTAGTAAAGGGATTCAGCATGATAGTAACAACACTACGAACTATCTCCCATTAAGCAACATTGTTTTACAAAATTACTATATGTACGCACCCATGTAATCGAGAGTCTAGTCCAGAAGCTGCTACAATTGTGACTTTATTGATTGGAAATTCTTGTTCGAGTGTCATAAATCGACTGTCATCCTCGTCGTCTGCGTTGATTCTTGCTGCAACCACACCGTTCACGTTGGACTCGAACTTGAAGGCAGATTCGATTATGAAGGTGGAGGTAAGGAAGACAAGTGACGATAGAAAATGTTAAGGTCGATTGGATTAGGGATTTGGGAAGGGAGACAGAAACGAAAGAGAGAAAGGAGAAAAGAAAAGAAAATTTTATCCGGGAGGCTCTTGGTGCAAAGGGGGGGAACGAACTATGAAGAGAGAGAAGGAAAGGGCGGATGGTGAGATGGTTAATTTGAGGGAAAGGGGTAATTTTTTGGGGTATATATAGTGTGTACAAAAGTGTGTATATATGTGTGTACAAATAGCAAAATTGTAATTCCAAATGCCAAGTTTTTTTGGAACTAAAGGACCCACAAAAAGATATCTTTATTTCTATGGAAACTAAAAGGGTCTGTTTGCAACAGCTTCTACTTTTAAAAAAGTGCTTTTTTTAATGAAATGAGGAGAAATGATTAAATAAAAGTTGATAGTGTTTGAGAAAAAAGTGATTTTGAAAAGTAAAAGTTGATAGTGTTTGGTAAAATAAGTTATTTTTGTGTAATATAAAAAATAAAATCATTTTTGACGCGAAAACCGAGAAAAATAAAAAAAAAGGTTGGTTTGCAACCACTTAAAAAAAGCACTTCTCAGCTTTTGGATTTAAAAAAGCACTTCTTTTATCAAACGCTACAACTTTTATTTTTCTCGGCTTTCGCGTCAAAAGTGCTTTTACTTTTTATATTACACAAAAAACACTTATTTTACCAAACACTATCAACTTTTACTTTTCAAAATCACTTTTTTCTCAAACACTATCAACTTTTATTCAATGACTTCTCCCCATTTCATTAAAAAAACACTTTTTTTAAAAGTAAAAGTTGTTGCAAACAGACCCTAAACATCTTGATTTTGCCTTTTGACGACAAACTTAATATCTTTGGCATGGCCTTTCAAATGTCCTTTTTACGGTAACTATGATACTATTGACCACTACTTTTTTTTATTTACATTCTCTAAAGCAATCTGGCAATATTTTGAAAATCTTTGCAATTACATTACTACCTGTTACTTTGATTAGAAAGGGTCTATCAATGATCTTAACTACGTCCTTCCAAATATCGGCATCTCTGGAAAACGCGAAACAAATTCCTTTTGAATTTTGATAACAAAACGAATCATGTATCTAAAGCAATTAGTACTATTAAACATAGAAATTTTTTCCATGTCTGTTACAAACCCTTTCAAAGCAAGAACCTAGACAGGCTATACGATAGTATAAGACTTGGACTATAGACTATTACATACACCAAACTAAGAGTTTTTAGAGTAGCAAAATTCTTAGCTATACATAGCATGCCAATCAAAACCACTACTCATTTTTAAACAATTTATTGGTATAGTTTGATGTTGTTAGCTTCTCATATGTTCTGTAGTTTATGTTTTTCCTTTTTATAAGTAGGCATTGGTCTAGCCCGCCTACTTTTGTATCTTTATTTATCTAATAAGTTGGTAGGGTGTTCTCTGACTCCCTCAAGAAAATTTTTGGTTTCTGTTTTCTACCGAGTTTTTAAAAAACAAACAAACCAATAAATAGACAAACAAGGTGTTGAACTTGTTTTTCCTGTCCATGCACCATATATGGTAAATCTATAACCTTATTAATGCACACTCAATGACACAAATCAAATGACATAGATGGGTTAACCTTTAAAAATAAGGAAATTATCATTGACCCTCTTGATGTTTGTTGTATTATCACTCACACCCCTGCACTATAGAAAATATACTCTTATAGGCTTACCCCTTCCCTATTCTTTAATGATCATTAAGTAACTTTATATTTAGAATTAGAGAAAAAATATTGATATAGTTCGGTAACTTTTGATTGTGTCATCTTTTAATGCTCTGATTTTATTTAATCCTAAATCCGATCCAATAACTATAAAATTTGTCCATATTAAAGGCATGTCATTGGAAATCGAACCTAATAAAACAAAATGATAAAAACTAACCTCACTCTAGTTAGTTTGTTTCATGGATTTGGATTTGAAAAATAACTACGTAAAAAAAAAAAAAGACGACTACAACATGCTAAAATTGATATAAAAAAATTGTAACAAACCAACTGAAGTTAACTATAAAGTATACTGTGGGAAATAAATTTAAAATTTGTGGTCTGCCATTGTACATGATTTAACTTTGTGTGGGAAATACTTACTTTAATGATTTACACTATGGGTGGACAAAGTCTTAGTCCCGAGACGAGTCGGTTTTTGAATCGAGATCGGGACCGGAAAATGATGTTCGAGGCCAAGACCGAGACCGGTCGGTGGGAAAGAGGTCTCGGGCCTCACTGTTTAGAATCAAGGATTAGCTGGCCCGGTCCCGGTCCCTTTAATTTTCATTTTTGTTTTTGCATTGAAATCATTGGGGAGCATTTTAAAACAGTTGACGGTTCATTTAAATTTAAAAGCTGAAAAATTATATTAGTGAGGAAGCAGATAGAGGATATAAAAATAAATAAAATTTGGGACCAGACCAAGATCGTATGGGAGATCGGAGCCAGAAATGTAGGCCTTGAGCCTCCATAATTTTTTAAAACCAACCGGTCTGGGTCTGAAACCGACTCAAGCTAAAATATTATTTGGTCGAGGTTTGTGTTACCACTAGCTCACTTGTAAGCATGATAATATTTTGTAAAATATTATTTTATAAGTTATTATTATACGTATGATGATGTCATTTTTTTCTTACACAACCACAACCATACATTTCCACTTTATTCACACTTTCTTAAACTGCGATCCAAGTCAATGTGGGAACAATTTTATGGGATGGAGGGAATACAACATCACTTTTTTTTAATCCCTGAATAGCCACTGGTGGTGAGGAAAGCGCCGGGGAACACTTTCCAAATTTATTAAAAATTTGAAGTTAGAAACAGAGTTCAACAAGTGAAATATAAATAGAAACCATAGAGAAAGTTTAACAACTAAAATTTGCACGCACCCCAACCGTTGTTGCAAGGGATCAGTTGTTATGTCATTTATCAGAAGAAAGAGCGTCTAAAATGAAGATTAGAGATGTGAAACCGAGCACCAAAATATACTCAGTTTTGGTTAATTTCGATTGATTTGTTTCAGTTTTGATCATTTTTTGCACGTTTTGGTCTGCTATTTTCAATTCAGTCATTTTCGAATCCAAAGACATAATTCCAACCATCTACCGTGATGAGTTTTATAAACAATCTTTCTTTTATTCATAAATAAATGTAGTATAATTTTTTATTATTATAAATAAATAATGAAAAATTTGTTTGAAAAATGTTAAAATAATCGGAGTTCCCTTAGAAGGAAACTTGGCCCTGCTTATTTGGATCGGCGACGGGGATTCGAAAATCGAACTGCCCATTATATGTACCGTACTCCATATTAACTGATAGTCTTGTGCTCCAAGTAATACCCACTCTCAAGTCATTCTGATTTTGCCTCACAATTCTATCTAAGAAAAGCGCGGAGCTAAGGCGTTCCTCAGTTCTCCGCTTTCAGGCATGTTCATCCATTCACCCCTTGTTTCTCCAAATCTCTGATCCATTGGTCTATCTGTTCACGTGCGTGAGCATTTCGTGCAGGAAAGAAGCTACGAGTTCTTATTGCTCCGCCTCTCACAGTCTCAGGTGTGTATCAGATTTTTTGGATCCTCTGTTCTACCCGTTTCGTAGTAGTTTTATTCATAATCGATAATGACGTAATGTGTATTTCATTGCGCACATTTGAAAGGATTAAATCTATATTTTCTATTCGGATTCACTTGTCCAGTTCTATGACTTCTATCTTCTCTACTTTTTGTTCTATATGCAATGTGCGCTAAAAACACGGAGTATAACAATGTAGAATCTCATTTTTCGTCATTGTTTCTGTTTTATTGTCTGTCACATCAAGTCAATGCATAGTCAAACCTGACTTTCTTCATGTAAGATCACTTCTACACACACCTGTTTATGATTTACTACGTATTATTATAGATTTCATTATGAGTATTTTAAGTTTTATTTATTCATTTCGATTGTGGATACCGTCATACAGGCATACAGCTTTCTTATCTGGAAAGTGGAAACTATAATATGCTCGGTTCATCCGTCATTTTGTTTTATTGTCTAGCAGTAGCATATTGCAGTCAACACTCAACACAAAGTCAAAACGGACTGGATTGGAAGAGTCAAATTACTTTAGATCATTTAAGTTACTTCGGATTACTTTTAAAATTACTTTTAAGTTCGTTATAGATCTACGGATCTACCAGTATATATAATTTTATATATACGGATCATGTACTTTATTTATACGTTAACTCTTTTTCTATTTATAGTAATATCCGTATATCCTTCCATTTAATTAAAACCAAATTTTATACAGGATCTCATTCGAAGTGCATTAACTTTGTGAAAGTGCATATACAGTGAAACACCGAACACATACATATATGGAGTCTCTCATATTCAGTTTCATGTTAAATCAGACTAATGGTAAAGTTGATTATGCACTGATAATACTTAAATTAGTGTTCGTAGTTACAATTTACATACGTAGTATGTAGAGACTATATGCAAAGTTTTATTGATCCGCAACAACAGGGTCACAGAGACGCCATTCGGTAAAAGACATTGAGATTAAAAAAAATAGTTAAGATAGCCATAAGAATAGTGAGTGAGAAGTTTATTGTAGGACAGGTTGAGGTTAATATATATGCAAAACTATAATTTGTGTTGTCTTGAAAATTCTCAGTGCCTCATATTTTTGTATTTTAAATATGTCAGCATCCAGCGATTTTTTATATGTGAATTAAAACTATAAATAGTGAGTGAGAAGTTTATTGTAGGACAGGTTGAGGTTAATATATATGCAAAACTATAATTTGTGTTGTCTTGAAAATTCTCAGTGCCTCAAATTTTTGTATTTTAAATATGTCAGCATCCGGCGATTTTTTATATGTGTATTAAAACTATAAATATGTCAAGCAAAATGATGCTACTAAATAAAATCATCCATTAGGATGATAACATTCCTCCTGCACTTTGATTTTCCCCAGAGTTTGGTAGCGTTGATTGTTGAATCTTCACTAGTCACCACTGCATGCAAGGAGATTTAAATAGGTTATGGTTCTTCTTTATGTAGGTTGTGTCTCTGATTCTTGCTCTTCCACCTCCTTTTTCTTCTGTGCGTAACTTACTTCAGTTTGATTCATGCCTGCATTTATTCCCGGGTTGCCACTTTTCTCTACCCCAAAAGCACAATATTGATCCCTCAGCTTTCCAGTTCAATATTCATTCACAAACTCACTGCATAGTGCATTCCATTGTCAAGTTCAGTGGTTGTACACTCATCTGGTCCTGTTTCTTTACACTCTGCATCCTGGTCATATATACCTAGCAGTCTTCAATCCATCTTCTGATTTCTTAGGATTCTATTCCGCTGTCTGTCTGGAGAAGATAAAATTATTGCAATCATAGATTTTTAACTTGTTGTATTTCTGTAAGTTTCCTCAGTTCCTGTGTCTGTTCATGTTATCTACTGTTGACAACTGATATATTGCTCTCTCTATCTTGGGACTGTTTGTATGTTTCCACCCAATGCTATGTTGGGATTTTTCTTTGTGCTCTCTGTTGGTTCTTCATTTTCAAAACACTATTGACTATATAGCTTATTATTAAACTTTGATTTGAACTGCTATGCCTAAATGGCTAAATATAATAATGCAAGAACGTTACAGTTTAGTATGTGCATTCACTTTTCTATGTATCCATGGTTCTCTTATGTTTTTTTCTTTGTTTTTGGCTTGGAGTGGTATTCAGAGTGGGAGAGTTTCATAAACCGCCCCATCACCCCATGTTTAAGGTTGAGCATATTAACTTTTTAAGTTGTTGCAGAAGTCTAACAATAATTTTGGATTAAATTTCTTCATGATAATTCCAATACAAGTTTGCCTGTCATTCTTTATAATGTTATCTGAGTAGATTAATGAATATGCACGATCACTGTTTTTTTAATTTGTATTATTTTAAGAACAAACCCTATTTTATCAATAACAAAACAAACTATACAAAGTGAGGGGGACTAGAATACTATATCCAGGTCTAGGACCAACCCCTCAAGAAGGACATACCCTCCGAGAATACATCAAGGGAGGTCTTGACCAAAGCCACTAAAGGGTCCAAGGCAGAAGATAAAACTAGCAGCAATAGAAATGCTGAACACGAAATATCCAGCCAAAGAACTAACAAAGTGATAGAAGAAAAAGACTTTTCTAACTTACCCTGCTAGTCCAAAATTTTTCATACTACCAGCAACTAGACAATGTCAACCACTAAACCTGTATATAATAAACAAAGTCTATATTTTTCTAGTGTATGGTAGTCCTAGTGTATATAAATTTTTCCATACTACCAGCAACTGGAACTCCCAATTGCCTTCTTCTGTATCACATCATCAGTATAGTTAAAGTTTTTTGTTTTAACCAGTTCCAATAATGATTTTCCGCCTGCCTTTCTCATGCACTCATGACCGTATTTTTGGATATAAACTTTGCAGATATGGAAGAAAAAATAGACAAATTGATTGATGATGTCGCTGCACTCCACGATGCACAAAAGGAGACACAATTGATGATCATTGATAATTTTTCTTCTGTAAAGGAAACATTAGGAAGACGTGCTAGTCTTCAAAATCACCCAAGTGCTAATGAGGACGATCTAGATGTATGTTATTAGTGAGTTTGTTTTCTATACTAACTTTGGAAGTTACACAACTTTATTTGATTGATATTTTGTTATTATTGTTATGGAAAACAGTTCTCTGTATATGGGTACAAGTTCGTGGATGTTTCTGGGAGTGGAATTAGTCCCGTTTATAAGGTCACAGATTCAGTCACCGGAACGGAGTTTGCTATCAAAGCAATAAGCTTGGAAGATGAAGAAATACCCTCCACATTGGCTAGAGAGATTTCGTTTATGTTTGATCTGCAGCATCCGAATATTGTGAGGTATAATATACTTGAATTCACTGATTTGAATGAATTTGCTTGAGAGAAATTACTCTCAACTGATCTTTATTTGTAATAAGGTTCATAATTACAATGAAAAAATCATATGAATTTATGCGGGACATAGAGATTTCCCTATTTACATCAATTAGTTACTAAAATCAGAAAGGAAATCACTTAAAATCATATCAAATCTCAACACTCTGTTAAGGACTTGAGTGTAAGGCCTTGTCTAAGGCCTCAAACAGGATCTCAGAAGAGAAGATGAGCCGATTGAGAATAGAGAATAATTATCACACTATTGAGCCAATTGAAAATATTTTAATTTTCAGATTATCGGACACGATAGAGAATAATTATGTAATTAATCTTTGCCGACCTAGTCAAGACACATCAAAATTAATTCTTCCCAAAAAGTACTTTATTAATCAATATTACAAGAGTCCAAATAGGAAGCATAAGGATAATAGGATGTTTCCTAACTGAATAAGGAAATACCTATGAATCTCAGATAACTAGGATTTAATTAATTAAATGTTGTCAGCTTTCCTAACTGAATAACTAAGTAACTATGAATCTGAAATAACTAAGGACATGTTTACTTTGCCGTTTAATTCACCGTTAGGTTATTAGGAAGCCTGAAGTAAACGTTCCTGACCGGGTAAATGCGCGCTTACTAACCAATCAGGCCATTTAATCGACGTTTGTTAAACGCCTCCCCCCCATGTTTTATTAGCCGGCGACTTAAGCAGTTTCATTTTGACCGTCTTGCCCTTATTTTGTAGCCTTGCAGATTTCTTATTACATCTAACCCTAATAATTAACACCACGCCCTATTGATTTCTACGTTTCTGCCGACCTTCGTTGTCCTCCAGAATTTCTTTGACACAAAGAAAAACTCTCCTTACTTAGGTACAAGGCGTCTAAGACCAACGGACTTTTCCAATGTCTCCAATTTCTGCCGACCTTCTTCAAAGAGGTGGAAGAGCAACAAAGAGGTCCTGTTTTTGCTCCCTGTGATTTCTTGTGCAAAGACATAAGAATTTGTACAGTAGCAATGTATATATCTATATATACAAATTCGAATTGAGATGGTGGACTTGCGAGATTTATTCGTTAATGGAGATGAGAAACGGTTGGGTTGCTTCTGGCGAGATAGAATGATGGATGACATAGGTAGGACTTAAGGCTATTCTTGACATTTTGTATACAATACATATTTTAAACCAAATAAAGTAAACACGTCCTTAATAAGCATCTCTTAGTAAGCAATTGCTTACTAACCCATGTTTTACTAAACACCGTTAGTAAACAACGAAGTAAACATGTCCTAAGATCTAATTAATTAAATGATGCCAACTTTCCTTGGCCTCCTGGTCAGCCATGTAAACCATCCTGATCTTTCTCGATTGACCCAACTAAATTTCCTAAACCTTTTCTGTCATGACTTTGTTGATATACTTGTCCATAGAATGGATCCATAACACACTCTCCCTCAAGCTGATGCATAGATATCTTATGCATCAAGTTTGTCACAAATATATCTTATCCTCGGAGTCTTGGACCCCAAAGTGACTTAGTGAGAAAATCAGGTTAACTGATAATTTGAACTGACAAAGGATGTGAAGATTTGTCCAGAAATGACCTTTTCACGGATAAAATGACAAATCGATTTCCATATGTTTTGTTCGTTCATGGAAGACGGGGTTAGAAGTGATGTATAAAGCTGCCTGATTATCACAAATCAGTTTCATAGGCTTCAGTTTGCAAAACTTTAAGTCAGACAATAACTGCTTCAGTCATGTAAGTTCACAAGTAGTAATAGCCATGGCTCGGTAATCTGCTTCGGCACTTGATCTAGCAACAACACTCTGTTTCTTGCTCTTTCCAAGAGATTAGATTTCCAATGATGAGAACACAGTAGCCTGAAGTTGATCTCCTATCATTTGGACAGCCGACCCGATCCACATTTGAATATTCAGTAATATTGTCATAACCCCAGTTCGCATAAAGCTGTCATCTTCGAAGTGAACCTTTATGTACCTTAGGATTTGAACAACTGCATCTCAATGACTATCACATGGCGTGTTGAGGAACTGACTAACCACGCTCACAGCAAATAAGATGTCTGATCTAGTCATAGTGAGATAATTTAACTTCCCCACAAGTCGTTGATACCGTCCGGGACCGGAGATAGGCTCCCCCTGATCCGGCAAAAATCAAACATTTGGATCAATTGTAGTACCAATTGGCTTACAATCTGCCATCCCGGTTTCCCTCACAATATCAAGAGCATATTTTCTTTGAGATATGGTATTGCCGGTTTTGGATTGAGCTACCTCAAGTCCAAGAAAGTAACGAAGTCATCTCAAGTCTTTTATTTGAAATTGTTGGGACAAGTATAGTTTAAGATTCTTTATGCCATCATGATCATCCCCTGTTATTGCAACATCATCAACATAAACAACAAGGTAAGTAGATTGATTAGATAAAGATCTTTTATAAAGCACAGTGTAAAATACAGTGTGGTCTGCTTTGCATTGAATCATCTCAAATTGTTTGAGAGTCGCACTGAATCTGGCAAACCACACTCGTGACGATGGTTTAAGACTATCTCGGGATGGTTGGATGGACTAAAATAAAAGTAGAAAATGGGTAATTTTTTATGCGCACTATGTAAGGTACATAGTTTTGTATGATATTAAGGTTTTTCATTATTTGCAGTGCTTATTCTGGTTAATGTTGTCGTGTGACAGGTTGCATCGTACTTTTATGCACGGACGGATTTTCTGTTTGGTCATGGAGTTCATGGAGCATACTCTGCAGGAGTGGATTTTGTATGGAAAGTGTCATGATGTGGATGCGTTAAAAGTAAGTAGTAATAATTATGTTAACTAAAGATATTACTGTGTAGTAGTATAATTGAAAGGTCTTTTGATTATAGGTATAGTTCTAGCTTTGGTCTCGACTATAAAGTGGTG
The DNA here is from genome assembly GCA_945859915.1 of Cuscuta epithymum. Classification (NCBI taxonomy): domain Eukaryota; kingdom Viridiplantae; phylum Streptophyta; class Magnoliopsida; order Solanales; family Convolvulaceae; genus Cuscuta; species Cuscuta epithymum. Next base: position 971,223 of record CAMAPF010000198.1, read on the forward strand.
TATTAGCCTCATTCCTAGTTTCACACCATTATCGAGCCCATACGTCTGCTTTGTAATCAGATGAATGGGAAATACTAGATCCAAATTAAAATCTCCCACAATCTCTCCTAAATACACGATTAATTACAGAACTTCACTTCTTCATGGCGTTCGTCAAGCATTTAGAAGCTATTTTACCTGGTAAACAAAAGAAATGTATTGCTGCTATCTTACAAGCACAGAAACTCTTTAGGAATCTGACAGGGAGTAAAAGGCAAGGGGAAGAGTAATTAAGAAAGAAGATGTTTTATTAAACCGAAATAAAAATAAAGATACAAACATGCAGAAGGTAGAAACTAGAAAGTAAAGAGCATGAAATGCCATATTTCTCAGGCCCCACCAAGACTAGCTTGCCCAATGATAAGTGAAGCCATTATGTATATCTACAGCGATTTTAAATAAGGTAAAAAAGTAATTAGTAATCTGCTATTCCGGATAAGAGTAGTTTGCTATAGGGCTGTAGAATTGAGTAGCCAAGTATTCAGATTAGATCAAACTTATTCGATTTGGATTTGATTCAATCCTATGTTATGTTGCATTTCGATTTGTAAAAGTATTCAATACTATTTGAGTTCGATTCAAGTATTAGTCTAGTAATGTAAGGGTTTGCGATTCATGAGTGATGAGAAAAAACTTAAGGCTTCAATTGTAATTATTACATGCTAAAATCACTGAAAGTTTCATTGAAAAGAAAAGAGATTAGTTAATATACTCATCCGTACATAGACATAACAATAGCAAAATACTTATTTTCATACATAGAGAATAGAGCATTACAAACATGCATATAAGTGAAATGAGATTAAGGTTTAAACCTTTTACATGTGCATTTGAAATTTGAAAAAAAAACATCGTAATGCCAAATCTGATGATTATATAAGTACTTTTTCTTATTCAAATTGAAAACTTTAAATTTGAATCTCTTGTAGTTCAGACTTTGAACAATCAGATAAGGGCGCATTTGTTTACACCTGTAATTTGCTCCATAACTAGGAACTTAAAACATACATTGCAACAGAAACACACATCTAGTGGTTCTGACTTTTCCCTTTTAAACTCACGTTTGCAACTTTAAGGTTCAGGGGAAGTGATAATTTTTTAGTCTGAGTTCCTAAATACACAACCGGTCTGTCTAGGATTTCCTTCTCATATAATTGGCAGCGGAATGGGTTAGGTGACGGGGTATGTCTAGAGAGGATGCCAATTTACATTTTATGTACATGGCTGACATTATAACATATAAGATTGATAATGGTAGAGTTTAATATTTAGAAGACTCTTGTAAGTTAGGGTTCAATAGTTATGATTGATTATAAAGTTAAGAACTAAATGTGAAAGTATCCATATTGCTTAAGTTACTCTGGTAAGTTTGTTAATAAGACTATATTTGTTTAGGGATTGTTGAGGCAGATTATTTCTGCCCTGGCTTATCTACACAGACATTCTATCATCCATCGTGATATAAAGCCAGAGAACATCCTCATAGATGGTCAGACCCTTAAGTTAGCTGATTTTGGCTCCGCACGAGGTTGGTACGATGGTGTACGACTTACCCCTCAGGTAAAATTTAAATCAACTGCACTGTTATTAGCTGTCATTTGTAGGGACATGATGTGAACGAGAATCATCGGTAGAATTCGTTGCCCAATCTTAAATAGCTAAAAAAAATCCAATATTATTAATGCCTGGTTCGAACAAGCTTAGGCAGGGGTTTATATAAAACCCTAACATCTAAAACTGAATAGGAAACTAACTCCTAGTAAGAAACATAAAAGGAGTCCTAATGAAATCATACTAGGAAACTAAATAAAATAGGAAACCTCTTATTCTAATAAGAATAGAAGTTCTAATTCAAACATACTAGGAAACAAAATAAAAGGAATAATTAAAAGTAATTAATTAAAATAACTAGAGCCAGCCCAAGAAGGTGGGCTCAAGCCCGTCCCCGCCTACGGTAGACCAACAAGGGCATGGGGCTCGGACCCACTTCCTCCGCCCCTCCTCTCAGTTCTTCTTGCTTTCTATCAACTTCCTCCTCCTTCGAAAGAACCTTGTCCTCAAGGTTGAAATCTGGAAACTGGTTCACAAAACTCTCCTTGTTCATCCAAGTAGCATCATCATCGAACTGCCCCACCCATTTGACCAACAAATCTTCCATATCTACCAACACCTTTTCCGGCTCAAACACCGGCCCCACCGGTTGCTCCAAACTTTCTGGCAGCTCACTCTCTATCGGGTCGTCACCCACCATCTCCCTTAGTTGTGTCACATGGAACACGGGGTGTATGCGACTGGTGGGAGGTAAATCCAGCCAATATTGTGCCGGTCCTATTCGTGCCTCCACCAAGAATGACCCATAAAATCTGGGTCATAGCTTATGGTAAGGTTGGCGAAACACCGTAGACTGTTAATGCGGTCTAACCTTCAGAAATACCTTATCCCCCACTTGAAAATTTACCTCCCGGCGATGTTTATTCGCCTGTGTAATCATGCCTTGTTGTGACTTTGCTAAGTTGTCCTTCAAACGAGTCATCATGAGCTCACGGCTGCCCAAAGCTACAACCACTTTACTCTCGCCGGGCAGGAACCGCCAAATGGTAGGAGGCCGCCTTCCATAAACAACTTCGAATGGGGACACCCGGGCTGCTGTTTGAAAAGCAGTATTGTATCAATACTCAGCAATGTCCCCGAACCTCATGGACCGAACGAGGCTGAGGCCACTTCACCACTGCGCTGACTTTAGCCCGCTGACTTTTTTCGGGTCCATTGTCACCCCGGCCTGTGAAATAATATGCCCCAAGTACTCGATCTCAATACGCCCAAAAGCACACTTTTTCTTATTGGCTCTAAAGTGATTGTCTTCCGGGAGACCTAATATTAAGCTCAAGTGTTCTCGATGATTTGCCCAAGACTGACTGTATATCAAAATGTCGTCGAAGAAAACTAATACAAACTTTCGTAGGTATGGTTAATATAGATGATTCATTGCTGACTGGAATGTCACTGGGGCATTTGTCAATCCGAAGGGCACAACCAAAAACTCGTAGTGTCCGCTGTGAGTTCGAAAGGCCGTCTTGTGGATGTCGGGTTCCGCCACCCTGGTTTGATGCTAACCGGAGTGCAAATCGATCTTGGAGATCACGATTGCCCCAACCAATTCATCTAGCATCTCTCGTATCACTGGAGTCGGGTATTTGTCAGGCACTGTGGACTTGTTAAGCTCCCGATAGTCCACATAAAAACGGCAGCTCGTAGCATTTCATCTTCTAATCTTTCAATCTCATCTTTTTGCACGCGGCCGTATTTGTTGGGCCGAACTGACACAGGTTTCGACCCCAGAACCAACTCTATTCAATGATCTATCAACCGTCGAGGGGGCTGTCCCTGTGGCTCCTCAAACAGCTCGGTATGCTGTCCAAGAAGGCCATCTAACGCTCCTGCATCTGCCTTGGGGATTTTGGCGGGTTCGCGGACTAGGATGACCGCACAAAATTCCACTTCAGTGGTCTTGATTAGGCTTCGGAGGCTGACCAAGTTTCTGGACAGTGTTGGATCACCCCTTAGCTCTACTCGTCTACCACCCAACTCAAATTCCATTGTTCATTTCTTCCAGTTCGTCCGGACTTCTCCCAAAGTGGCTAGCCAATCGACACCCAGAATGATGTCAACCCCAGCTAAGGCAAACACTAAACAATCTACCATAACCGCACACCTCGGTAATGAGATAGGAAGTTGTCTACACACCCCCTCTGACTCCTGCCTATGTCCATCTCCCAATCACACCCCGAACAGCACTGGATTTGTTCCTGTGGGTGGCCCATTAGCCTTAGAAAATATTCCACTTGACCCCTTTATGCTGCCACCACTCATGGTCGTGCTGGTAACCCCACTTGGTCGCGTAAAACTGCCCAGACGCGGTCCCGTATTGCAGGACTGGCTCCCCCGGCTTCCATTCAGGAAGGCCATATTGTCCTCAATATCTCTGGCCAATTCCATTGCAATTTCCAGACTGTTTGGCCGCAACAATCGTAAGGATCCCCGAATCAGCCCCTTCAACCTATTCATGAGATATCCTAGATAATGATCATCAGACAACCCTGGGATTTGACTTGCTAGTTGAACAAAAATTGAGATGTACTCCTCCACCATCCAAGTTTAATGTAAAACCCTTCCATCCAAAACTGAATCAGAAACTAACTTCATAATTAAATCATTAAATCATACTAGAAAATAAAATAAAATAGGAAACCTCTAATTCTAATAAGAATAGAAGTTCTAATTAAACCATACCAGAAAACAAGATAAAAGGAATTATAAAATTCCTTTATTAAAATAACTAGAGCCATCCCAAGAAGGTGGGCTCAATCCTGTCCCCGCCTACGGTAGACCAACAAGGGTCTGGGGCTGGGACCCACTTCTTTCGCCTCTCCCCTCATTTCTTCTTGCTCTCTATCAAGACACCACGTAGCTTCTGTTTTTAGTAAGCTCGTACTTAGAAAATGCACAACATAAGGCATAAACTACCTAGAAAATCATTGGTCTCTCACCAATGCTGGTAAGGCAGCCCTTCAAAACTTTATTATATCTTAAAGTATTTAGAGGAAGTAACTTGTTTTTTATAGCTCAATATGTTTTTGAAAGCTACCGAAAAACTAATCCCGGAATTTGTGTTGTAAACCTATCACAGGTGACGACGCTCCAGTTCAGAGCACCTGAGATGCTTCTGGGTAGCACCACATACACGTCGGCAGTTGATATGTGGTCTGTCGGCTGTGTATTTGTGGAGATGCTAACCACAAAATCTGCATTTGATGAAGGAACGGAAGAAGAAGTAGTATGCCAAATATTCAAGTAAATTCTAATATACACATATTTATTTATATTAATTAATTAATTAATTAAATAAATAAATAATTAAATAATTAATTAATTAATTAATTAATTTTATTTATTAATTTATTAATTTTATTTATTTATTTATTTATTTATTTATATCACCATTATTGTCTAAAGATATATTTTAATATTGTTCCCGTTTCCTTGTGTTGTTATTTAGAAAACTAGGTGTGCCGGATGAAGCTACATGGCCGGGGGTGTCCTCATTTCCGAAGTTTCCTCGGGGATTGCCATTATTTGATAGAGAGGCAAAGTTCTAATATACATATATATCTTTACTATTTAACCCCCTCATTTCTGTCAGTGTGCTTTTTGTTCTTCAAGGTTTAGACAAATAGAGAATCTCACCACACCTGTGTGAGGTTCCAAATTGCAAAACTCTGTTTTTCTACTGGCTCAGATTTCTCAGTGCGCTCTGTCTGCAATGTCTGTCATTTGTTTGTCAGCATATTGGTGATGACATTTGATAAGCCATAATATAGTTTAATAATGGGAAAATCGCACTTTTAGTCCCTGTAATAGTCACCATATTGAAATGTCAGACCCGTATTCCCAAGTTTGTAAATGTCACCCTTCAATTGTCCAAATCGTGGTAAATGTGGTCCTTTAGGGGTGAAATGTACAATGTGGGCGAGGAGTACATTTCACCCCTAAAAGGACCACATTTACATCAATTTGGACAATTGAGGGGTGACATTTACAAACTTGATAATACAAGGCTGACATTTCAATATGGTGCCTATTTGAGGGACTAAAAGTGCGATTTTCCCTTTAATAATATCATACAGATTTACAATGGACAGGCATTTGATTTTAATCAGTACATTATATTATGTTCCATTACGGCTTACCAAACGTTTCCTGAAGATTTCAACGATTGGGTTTTCTGAAAACGCTTAAGGGTACGGGTTAAGTACTTAAGTATAGGGCCCCCATTTGGAAATTGGAAAATGTCAGAGAAAGAAAATAGGGAGGACAATATAAAGGTAGTATGGAAGGAAGAAAACAAGGGGGAGATAAATCTTCAATATTTGTTCAAACTCTTTTTATTAAGTAATCAATTTACTTGCTTGTTCCTCTTACACACGAAGTCAAAACTAAAAAATTTAAACATGAATTGTGGAAAGCTCTATTGAACATACCGTTATAATCTCCACTTCATTATTGATCAGTTCCATCTTCTATGTGCTTGGTTTTTATTGTTCTGTTCTTTGATGCATATTTCTTCTACAAAATGTTAGGGACTCGAAGCTGAAGAGATGCTATCCCCGGATGGAATAGATTTTTTAAAGGCAAGTCTGATTTATATGATTTATTCCTTCAAATGGTTGAAACTGATATCATATTATTCGTGTTATTTCAGAGGCTGTTATGTTTGAATCCAAATGAGAGGATTACTGCCGAGGATGCCCTTAAACATCCTTATCTCATTGATAGGTCACCTGATCCGGAGAACAATTAGTTCTTATTAGTGCGCTTCAAACTTCAGTGGTGTTTTTCTGTTGAACATATACTAACGTGTGTGGTCAAGACAAGTCCTTTTTGTCTTAGCTTTTGTTTCCAACACTGGACTCTTTCTAGTCTCAGACTTGATCAGACTTTCATAGTTATAAAATACCCATAAATCATACATTATCAAATCAAATCAGACCAGACCAACAATTTAATATTCTAAACTCTTTTATACTTCGTACTTTTTTAATGAAATTGTGAAAGAAAAAAGAAGAATATAATAAAATGTCTAAAACATTTGCTATGTTAGAAAAATATCTTGAACTTTGTGAAATATGTTAATATGTTTTTTTTAAAAAAATATGTTAATATGTTAAAAGAGGTCTTATATAATATTTTGAAAGGAAAATTGTTAAATAGACCCTCCTACTATATAAAAAAAGTTAATTAAGCTCCCAACTAAAAAAACACTCAATTATGCTCATGAACTTTGAAAAAAAATAGTCAAATGAACCATTTAGCTTGAGGTCCGGTTCTCCGGTCACTCTAGTGACATGGCAACCAATCTCTCAATTTTTAATTCTTTTGTTTTTTTTTTTTCTTTTTGTCTATTTTTTCTTCTCTCCCCTTCTTTTCTTCCCCAACAGAGGTATTTGGACGATCAGTCATGGAATCCAGATGAAGACGAAGCTGGTCACCGACGATCAGCCAAGTCGCCGACGGTGAAAGAGCCATCACAATACTCCATCCCGTACTAATACTTTTTTTCGCTATTTAATTTGCAAAGGGACGAGTCATAGGAGAGGATAATTTTGTGAGTCTGACGGGACCACAGTAAAAGGAAGTCAAGGTCCTGGACCACTTGGAATCGAAAATGAGGTCTGTTTGATTGTAGCAGCGCGTTCTTGCAAAGCTTGCACTGAAATACTAAATCCAGACGGAGACGTTGGTCATTGGTGTAGGTCCGGATAATCTTTTTCACTACGCCGTCGGGCATTGCTCCGGTCTTTCGATTGTTCCGCCGCCGACAACGGTGGGAAAAGTTGAAAATCTACGCTGCCGAGCCGCCTTCCTTGCTGGAGTTTCTCACTTGGGAGAAGTAGAAAGAAAATCATGGAGTAAGACGGGAAAAAGAAGAGAACGAAACGAAAAAGCTTAGAAGAAGAAACCCAAACAGATCAATAAGACATCCAATTCGTATGACAGGGAGGAAGAACAAAGAAGAAGGATGTGGGGCTGGGGAATAAAGAAGAAGAAAGATGGGGCGGAGGAAAAAAGGGAAGATAGAAGGGATCTAGAATGAAAAAGAAAAAGAAAATTAAAAGAATTAAAAATTCAGACGTGGATCAGCTCAAAAACCGGATAACCGAACGACGAACGTTAACCGGATAAATTACACATTTGATTATTTTTTAAAAGTTCGGGGGCAAAATTGGGTGTTTTTTAGTTGGGATGTTTAATTGATTTTTTTGATATAGTAGAGGTGCTCCTATTTGACAGTTTTCTCTATTTTGAAATACGTACAATTGATTATACTCGTATATTTGTATGGTTAGGAGCATTTTGGTCATTTTTTTATTGATTTGACTAATATTTTGCTTGAGTTGGATTTTCATTTCACTCTTTATCCCTAACAAGCATAATACTCAGTACAAAACACCACTAATCATACATAGTTGCTTTTTTAGGATTAGCTTGGATCAGAGTTTAAGAAAGTGGAAATGATGTGGAAATGTATGGTTGTGATTGTGTAAAGAAAAGGTAAATGAATGTGAGTCACATAAAACTTTCTAAAAGAGGAAATGTGAACTGTTTTTTGGGACGACCCAAAAGTAAACCGGGAACTATTTTTGCGGGACAGAGGTAATATCTTTCTTATATTCATATACCAATAACCCATTTGTACTCCATATAAAAACCTCATTTTCTTATTTTATTTCTTTTCCCTCTTTTACTCTTCCTCTTTCCTTTTCTCTATTGCGCCTCTATCATTACCGTAGACCTCATTCCCCCTTTCTCTCTTTTTTCTTCGTTTCAAGAGCTCCTCCCACCTTTGAAGGTCTTAATCAACATAAAGAATTATGAGCAACCACAAATTCAACATATTCCCCCGAGACACACAAAATTACGAAATAAAATATTACCTCATTAACAAGGTCTTGGGGGAAATAGGTTGAATCTGTGGTTGCTCATAATTCTGTATGTTGATTAAGAACTTCAAAGGTGGAAGGAGCTCTTGAATTGAAGAAAAAGAAAGGGGGAATGAGGTATACCGTAAGTCGGTAATGAAAGGCGCAAGAGAGGAAAGGAAAATGGGGGAGTAAAAGAGGGAAAAGAAATAAAGAAAGAAAATGAGATTTTTATATAAGGTACAATGTTGGATGCATATATTGCAATCCAGCCAAGCGTGACTTCTCTTACACTTTTAACTATCCAATTTTGCTACCGTTACTTATGTTAATTCATACGGTTCAATATATAACTTTATGAATAATCGTACTTTCCGATTAGAGCATCTACAACGGTTTTCTAAACACATTGTAACTTTGCTTGCCACATCATTTTTTCTAGCTAATCCATTTTCCAGCAAGGTGGTAGTCCAATGGTTAGTCACAAAGCTTGTCTCTTGAATAGGCCACACAAATCAATCAATTATAAAAATATACATTTTGAGTGAATTGATTTATTAATATAATAAAAATAATTTTTACTTTGAAATTTTTACAAATCGATCAAGTTGTCAAGGAAATTAAACATGACCAAACTTATGGCAGATCGATCAAGTTGATCATCAACTATGACTTTGACCAAAAATTAATCCAACGCCCAACATGGGTGAAAATGCATATTATTATTTAGAAAATAATATATATATATATATATATATATTAAGTAAAAAGTAAAGATTTTTTTTTTTTAACTCCAGGGGGGTCTGGGGGAGGGGGGCTGGGGGAGCCTGGAGTAATCAGGGCTGAAACTCAATCCATTGAGTTTCACACCCTTGTGTGCCTAGCGGGATTCGAACACGAGACCTCTCGCTAGGCACGGTAACCTTGCAACCAGCTAGGCTGGAGTGCTTGGTAAAGAATAATTTTTTTTAACAACACATACATATTAAAATATATCAACTTTAGAATCACTCTGTATATATAATTAACAATAAGAGATTGAAATCACTTTTAATTTGGAACTTGACCGTTGTACTGCTCACTTTACCGTTGCATAATTAACTAATATAATATATCAATTACAAATAAATATAAGAATTTTATCAATTCAGGACTCGAAAGATAGATTATCCATTCATGACCCGAAAAATGAAACATATCAGTATAGGACCTGAATGATGGAAAACTATCAATTTAGGACCTAACGTTTCATAGGTTTTGATTTATTTAATTTTTTTATGAATTCCATTACTAATTTTCTATAAGCTTTTCTTCACAAAAGTTTATTAGTTTAATAAAACTAAATAATATTTAAAAAATTTAAAATAAAAAAAAATATGACAACTTAGATCTTAGATTGATAGTTTTCAATCATTCAGGTCCTAAATTGACAGTTTTTCATCATTTAGGACCTATATCGATGCATTTCATCTTTCATACCCCGAATTGATAATTCGTCTATCTTTTGGGTCCTGAATTGATAAAATTCCTTATTAAATATATTTGGTAGTTACCATTTTAATTCAAGTTTTTCTCCTTTTTAGCAATTAGCTTGTTTTGGCTAATTTGCTTGCCCAAAACTAGAAGCAAAGGTGGGCTAGTAGCTTCAAAATTGCAAGCAAGTCCCTAGGAGCAATCATTGGAGATGCTCTTAGCTGAGCATCCAGGGGTGTACAAGGAGTGTACAAGGAGAAAAGGCTTGTCCTTGCTGTAATTCTGAAACTGACTCCAAATGGCTTAAACACGGACACAAGTATTGCTTTATGGGTCATCATCGTTTCTTAGAGTTAAACCATGAATTCCGTTTTAACGGGGAGGCTTTTAATGGAGAAGAAGAATTAAGAGAGGCACCAGTGTCATAGTGAAAATAATAACTTATTTTTTTCGACTTTAGCTTCAACTTGTCGTGGTAGGGAAAGTTTTTCAAACAAGATTCAGCAAGTTTTACGCATTTAATAAATAGAGAAAAAGGGCAAATAAGGCCACGTACTAACAAAAAAAGGTCAAATAAGACCTTATTTAAGAGGCTTTGTCCGACCATCGCCATTTGAGGTGGTTCCCGGTGGATTTTTTTGATGAAATTTTTTGAGCATCTTATTTAGTAAGTCTTGTTTACTCATATCAAATTTCAGCTAAAACTTCAATCGGGAAGGCATTCAAATGAATTCTTGAAGATAACTGCGCAAATGATGGATAGTGTACCTGGGGGACGGGGGTAGTTTATCTGAAGGATACCACGAGGGATATCTAGAGAGAAGTCAGAGCAATAAGTAAGAGAGAGAGTCAGATTGTATTAAATGAACTCGTTGTGTGTTACAGAGGAAAAAAGGGCGCTATTTATAGCAACCATAAGTGTTACTCGCATTTAATGCGAGTACACGTGTCAACTAATCAGCGGTGGATGGTCATTCCAGCCGCGCCGCGCCGACATTGCATGTGGCACCACATTTAATGTGGTAGTTGGACGTGACACCGCATTCAATGCGGTGGTTGCGTGTCTCCAACGGGGAATCTTTGCTGAGGGGTGACCCTTCGGCGTGATGGTCGAAGGCCTCCCTGTTGAAGGCTATATATTTGAGCTCGAATTCTCCAGCAGCAATGTTGGTCCACGAGTAGTTGTCCCCGTGAGTTTCAGGCCTTCAGCAAGGGTGCTGAAGGTACATATCAGGTATTATGGACATCATGGAACTCTGGCCGTCACATATGGGACTCCTGGGTCTGTTGGGCCTGTTTTGTGGTAGTAGGAGTATGTGGGCTTGGGCTGTTAGGCTGGGCCTAGCAGGCCGAATTACATAAAAGGGGACTAATGGGCTGCACACGAGCTAATATGTCCAGGGGTGTTATGAAGTGCTGAGGATATCATGGCCGAGGGGTGCCACGGGGTACTGCCGAGAGGTGCCGAGGGGTACCGCCGAGGTACCACTGAGGGGTGCTGTCGAGGCTTCCGCTGAATATCTGGCTTGCATGAGTATGTGGGCCAGGGGGGTCCTTGATCATATACTCCATCACTATATTTGTAATTTATACTCCCTCTGTCCCATTATATTCTTCCAACTTTCCTTTTTGGGTCGTCCCCAAAAATTCTTCCAACTTCCATTTTTGGAAAAATTGTTTGGTTCAAATTCATTCACCTTTTTCTTATACACTACAACCATACATTTCCACTTTATTCTCACTTCCTTAATTTGCGAACCAAATTTGACTTGGAATAATTTATTGGGACGGAGGGAGTAATTATGTGCACAATGAACATTTAAACACATTAGAGAATGCAAACGAGCTTTTGAATTTTTCGATACTCATTTTGTAAGTTATGTATGTTCATCTTATACCGGTTTTATGCTCATTTTAAAATGTCATATTAATGCATACTTCAAAAGTATCATATTAGATTCGCATGAGAGCAGATATCATGATACACAATTGCATGTTTCTGATACTCAATAGAATATGTTTGATGTTCAATGAAAATGTCTTGATGCTCAACTAACAAAACTTATGATTTCATATCATTGCTCATTTCGTAAGTTATGTATGCGCATTTGACACTGGTGTTATGCTCATTTTAAAATATATCATTGCATACTTCAGAGATACCATATTACATATGATTTACGTAGGAGTTGATTATGGATACTAGAGCACAGACAATGATACTCAATTGCATATTTGTAATACTCAATATAGAATAGGTTTAATGCTCGGTGCAAATACCTTGATGCTCAACTAAAAACTTTTGATTTTCATATCAATACGCATTTTGTAAGTTACGTATGCTCATCTGGTCATGATCTTATGTTCATTTTCTAAATGTCATATCAATGCATTTCTTAAAAGTGCTATTTGACATTAGATTCACATATTGAAATTCATAGGAGTTCATAATAAATATAATTCAATAAGTTTTTTATAAAAGAAAAAATAACAAAAAAAGCGAATTAGAAGTTATGAAGCAGAGATCATGATTCTGGATATTAGATTCCTAATACTCAACATAATAGGTCTGATGCTCATTAAAAGTTCATTAATTCTCATTCACCAGAAACCATGATTTTCATCTCAATAACGGAGGTTTGATGTTCAATTAAAATGTCGTGATGTTCAATTAACAAATCTTCAATTTTCATATCAATTTTCACTTTGTAAGTTATGTATGCTCATTGGGTATAGATGTTATGCTCATATTTCAAATGTCATATTTCAAAAGTATCATATTGCATTGACTCACAAAATTGAAATTACTAGAAGTGAATTATAGATATAATTTAATAAGTTTTTATAAAAGAAAAAAATAAGAAAAAGAAAAAGAATTAGAAGATATAAAACAGATATTGTGATACTCATTATTAGCCCCCTAATACTCAATACAATATATTAGATGCTCACTAAAAGCACACTATTGCTCACTAAAAGGACATTATTGCATACTATTAATCTTGATTTTTCGCTTAAATTACAAAAATGTCACCGTTTTTTTTTGTAGCCTGAACTAGTTATTGGGTTGTCTTTCTTAGTTGGGCCAGATGTATGATATAGGCACTCCTCCTGCTCCCCAGTCCCCACCAGCTTTGTTTTCCGCGCAAACCCTCCACGAGAGTCTAGAACAATCACCAATTCGTTTTGGCTTTTCTGCTCAAGCCGAGGCAGGCGACGCAGAAAGATCGCCGTGGATCAGCAGCCGATACCAAGGTTTGTTTTGAACCTCCGTTTTTTTTTTTTTAATTTTTTCTGACTTTCTTTACTCTCAATCTATTTGTTTTTATTGAGAGCCTTAAATTACGTCTAAAGGGGTTTTACCTGACGATGCAGCCTAAAAATTTATTCTACCACGTCTTCTAAGCGAAACTATCATGATCGAGACTCAAGTATATCTCTATTCTAGAATTCTAGAAAGATTGTATCTTTGTTCTGTTACATCACACTAAAGACCATTTCCATTCTATTACAAACCTAGGGTGAAAGGAGTCCAACTGTCAAAACAGCAAATTTGGCACACAAAGAGTCAAAGAGATATAAGGTGTGCAGAGAGCAAGGGTCAACTTATTACTTATTACTTATGTAGCTACAAAGGAAAGGATACTGTTTTTTTGGAAGAAGCCACTAAGAAGGTGTCTTATATTGATAAGAATGAATGTAAGCAGGATACAATCAGACAAAGAGCCTCATGTCTACCGTCTGCTCTTGAACCAGACTTAGAATCTGCCACCTCCAAAGGAGCATCCCGAATTGGGCATACAGTGCATACCTGAGCTAATGACTGACAAACTAGGCTCCTCATCACCTGTCCTATGTGCTAGAGTCTTAACTAGGCTCCTCATCACCTGTCCTATGTGCTAGAGTCTTAACAAAAATGAAAACGAACGCAAATAAGAAAAAATCAATGTCCAAAAGGAAAACTAACAGAAATGAAAATAAGTCTGAAATCAAAGATAACTCCAATCTGCCAGCGGCACACGATCATCACAGGTTTAGGCAGGTCTGAGTATTCCAGCCCGCCTCTTTCCTGTTTTTTGATCCATCCAGAGCCATCCCCTTGTACTGTACCATCAATTTGTCCACTGTTCCGGCCTTCGCAGGCGCTGAACGATCCTCGCCCAGCCCCATTCCCTCGACCTGGTTCCTTCCGATCATGAGTGAGGAAGTGCCGCTGCTACCCTGTTCTGTCCGCTGCGACATCCGCCCTGCCAAGATCGAGTGCAGAGCCTGTTTCCTGCCTCCGTTCCTGAAATCGTCTCTCTCCATCCTTCGATCCGCACGAGAACGGCGGAAGTCTCAAAACCCTACGAGAGGGAAGGCCGTGTTTACTTTTGTGTTGAGTCCCCGTGAAATCATCTCAATAGCTTTTACGAACATAAACTCATTGATTTTTAGATATAACCCATTATTTTCTAGACATTAAAAGTAAAAAATAAAATTGAAACAAGGATTCAGAAAATCTGAGTCATTTGCTAAGTTTACTTGATTAAGATATACTACGTATGCTATTTACAAATAACATATCATAAGACAGACTGACTATACAGGGTTGGGATAATGATATAATGAGAGTGTAGTGGAACTAAACTTGAAAAATAAGTATAACTTAATCCATGGTAGGAGTTTCACCTTCTCGTACCAACATTCTAGAATGCAGAGCCAATAATCCAATATTATTATTAAAAGTTCATTTCTAACTAATTCAAAATTCACCCTCTTTAAATTAATTTAGACTGGTTTCATTTTATCAGTCATATACTAGTATACTACCTTCCTCTCACTGAACTGTTACAACTTATGTGATTTGTTTATTCCAAAAAAGTTGTTCACTTTCTTTTCAAAGTAACTTGTTTGTGGTTGATTTTATTTTTCTTAAATCTAGAAAAACATTTCAAAACATTTTTTCCTTTTTATTCCATTGAAGGACGCACGATTTAAATTTTTGAACAAATGAAAAGTGGTGTGCAAGGTTAATAAACTGCTAATAGCGATTGTTTTAGTGAACTGATTTATAATAAATTGTTGATAATAATAAACTATCAGATATAACTGATATATAATTAGCTATAAACTGTTAATAGTATTTTTAATAATTTTTAATAAATAAATAAATAAAGTGTTGATAGTGATTTTTAAACAATCAATAGTAATTGTTTTATAAAGTGCTACATAATAAACTATCATATGTAGCCCTTATAAAATAAACTATCGTAATACATGGTTAATACTATTTATATTAAGTAAAAATTTGAAAAACCCGATTGTACAAACCATCTTTATTATTATTTAAATTTGATAAACAATCTAATTTGGTTTAGGGTTTAGGGCAGATTGTTATATGGTTATATATTGAAATAATTTAAACTATTGATAAATTTGAAAATTAATATAAAAAGAGAAGAAAGAGGAAAAGGAAACTAAAACTGAACAACATACCTGCCACACTGGAAGAGAGGATAGGAAGAATAGGGAGGAGCAGAAGATAACAGAAGCGTAGGGAGAGGCGGAAGAATAAAGGGGGGGAATTAGAATTTTTGAATCGCTAGGACTGATAGCCAACACCTGTCCCAGAAGCTCCAAAGGTGCACGCTTCCTAGAAGTGCAAAAAGCGGCAAAAAGCACAGAAAGTGCGCGCCGATGAGTGTCTACTGTGCTTGGGACTCTACGAAGCGATTATCCCATCGCTTAGCCGCGCCTTGTGCTTTGGCGCACTTTTTTAAAGTTTTAAACCAGGGGGAGGGTGAGGATACCCTTCTTCTAATTTGAGAGCAGTAAATTTAGAAAAAAAGAGCCTTAGAAGGAATTATAATTAAAATAACTTGTAAGATATGACGAATTGAGCTTGAATGGTCATTTACTGCTATTCATTTTAAATTGAGCTTGAATGATCATTTAGTTAGTTATCCATTGAAACCCCTCATTGTGGGGGAACTTAAAAATTGAGCATTTGAGGGGTGTCGGAGGGTCACAAAAACCTTTCAAAACCATTCCTCCACATTTTTTAAACCCCCAAACACAAATAGGAGGGTCATCAACCCTCACATGTTTTCCCTTCCTCTAAAAAACCGACTCCCAAACACAACCTTAGGGTTTTCCGTTGGATCACTATTGGTGATGACTGATGTCGGTCGAAAGACTGCTTGTCTGAGGAAAAACATGTAACTGATATGTTAATAATATGTCACTTGAACTAGGGTTGGTGTGTTTCAGTATTTTGGAGGGAAAATAAAAATAAAAAAGAGCTCCAAGCCCAATAACTTGAATAAAATCAGCCCAACAAGGGCGCCTTCCTGCCTTTAAAGATAGAGGGTTAAACCTAAGTGGTTTGCACTCTGCAGGGGTGGATTATGTGCACTTTGAAAATCATCTGCAATGTAAAATATAATAAAGTCTCAATATCATTAAATCGACACAACACAACAACACCATCCAAGCCTTATTCCCAAAAGATACCTAATCTTTACGCTGGGCATGGAAGAAATTAGACCAATTTTGATACTTGTTTAAGAAGGCCATCATAATTTCTTTGAAGTGTGTGAAGCGCGCTGCCGTACTTTTGAAAACATTAGTTGATTTTAACAAACAATTAATGGTATTGCAAGATAAAGAAAGAGAGTAAATAGCAATGTGAGTCTGACTCATACAGGTTTTGGCTACAACTACTCTAGTACACGAAAGCGCCTCCTTCAAGATATCAAAATCCACTTTCCTTTGGTCTCATTAAAATCAAGCAAAAACACTTCAAAATTACTAGTACCGGTCAGTCATTAGTATGAAAACAATAACAAACAACATTCAAACCTTATTCACAAAAGATTTTGGGGTTGGCTAACATGAATCAATGCATGATATCAGAGGCAAAAAGAAATGAAAGCTAGAAAAGATAAAAAGATAAGATATGATAAAAAAGATACAATAAAGATAAATACAAAAATAAGAGAGAAAAAAATGAGAAGATAAAAAGATAAAAAGAATATATATACAATAAAAGAATAAAGAACATAAGAAAGACAAAAAGATAAAAGAATTAAAAAAGTGAAAAGAGATCAATCCTCCACACAAATATTGGTCTTCCACTTTTGTCTCTCTAAAGTCATACTATCATCCAACCCAAGAAGATGCATATCACTCTTGACTCCTCTAATCCATGCCTATGTGGGTCTTCCTCTCCCTTCTTCTTTGCCTCTTGTCCACACCTCTCAACTCATCTAATAGGTGCATGAGTGCATTACTTGATCTTTTACACACATGACCATATTACTGCGAATCTGCGATCGAGACTCTACATCTTATCTTCAACATGCGCATCTCTGCCACACTCATCTTTTGAATGTGAAATTGTTTCACCGACTCATTATTTTGTGGCATGGAAATATGATGGAATAAAGCAAAATGGCTCACTAAACTGTCTGCGCCCTTTTGTTTCTTTGTTAAGAAGCAACGGTCAGTCCATGCAATTTTCAATGTGATTTTAACTATGGGTCATCTGGAAACAATCTCTTTGTGCTTTAGTACAGGGGTAAGGCTGCGTACATCCGACCCCCCTTACCTCACCGTAGGTGGGAGCCTTTGCGGCACTGATAATGATCACGATGATGATGAATGACAGTCTTAGGCTTGTATTTTTTAGTATTTACTTATGCATTCACACATGTGAGTCCCGTTGGCAACTTGATTAATTATGTACGATGGTTTCTTATTTGGGTGTATATTTACTCCCTTCGTCCCATTCTAGAAGATACACTTTCTTTTTGTTTTATTATCTCATTTCTTAAAAAGTCTTTTCTAGTATACCCACGCATCCAACACTCATCATTACTCTGTATATGATTGGATTTGCTCCAATATGCATCTGGCAAAGAGCATAAATTTTACTTGGGGGAAAATTGTTGTGCTTAGATTATTGAGGCACTAAGAGACTGAGTGAAAAAAGACATGTAGAGGTGAGCAAAAATCCTGATCCTAGTGTCCCATTCCGAAATATCATTGAACTGTTTTGATATTGTCTTGTTCCATTTAGGACTGGGTCTTTTTATTTCGTACCAGTTTAAAATGGGTCAGGACTGGGATATCAGAAGGTTGTCATGATCTGGCCCGTTGTCTCTTTTGTATTATTATAGAATTTTCATTTAACTAATTTGTTGGGTAAGTTCAAAAAATAAATAATATGAGTAGTACTCTTTTAGTTTTTCAAGTCCAAATCCTCAATTGAAAAAATAATACCTAACATTGATACCAACTAGTCTAGGCTTATCTTTCAATTTATATACTTGTATATGAGTTTTTCACGACTAGATCACACTTTTTTCAATTAATGATTTTATTGTATTTTTTTTTTTAATTTTTGTTGTTGTATGATTGCTTTTTTTGCTGAAATTAATTAAAATTTAACAGCTTTTAGTTTTTTAAATAGATAGCTTGTTATTAACATTTATTGACTTGAAATTGTTAATTTTTTGGTGCATACATACTGTGGAAATGCGAACGTTTATTTTACTAAAATAGATTTTGTTGTTCAATTTTTTATGTTAGATTGGAATGTCTCAAACCGTCCCGAATTGTCCTTCTCCCAATCTATATGAGACAAGATTAGGATAAAGTCTTGTGCTGAACCATCCCAAACCATTATTACTAACGAAGTTAGGACCGGAATAACTCTAATCCAGAACCTTGCCCACCCCTAAAGACATGTATGGGTGTTGTGCTCTTATGTTAACATATAGCTGTATTTATAGTAAAACGTTTTGTTGGGGTGAATTTCAAACTGTGTGCCTGATTTCTTGACTTCATATTCTCCTCCTCCTGTAGTTATGTGTCTTACAAAGTACCATTAAAAATAATCTTTTAATCGTTTGTGTTTTGGTATCCATACAAGTTAGGACACAAGAGAGAAGAAAATAGAGAATTGATGGTTCAAAACATAAATCAATTGCCTGATGAAGTTATATGCTTCATATTATCGCGGTTAACTGTTGGAGATGCTGTAAGCGCCAGGTTATCATCAGTAAACTGGCTATGTCTTCCTGATTCTCGTTCTGTTCTTCAGTTTGATAGACTTAACATATTTGGAGAGCAATCTTCATGCAAACACGGGCCATCTGAATTTGTAAAAATAGTTAATCGCTTTCTGGATGTATGGATGGGTCAGAGAATACACACTCTTATTGTTGACTTCACTCTTACCGATGATCATGCTGCACATATTGATAGGTGGATTGCAACTGCTATAAGAATGAATGCTGAGGAAATTGAACTGGATTGCCATTGCGATGGCAAAGAAAAATATGTTTTCCCTTTTCATATGATCTGCTCTCGAATGGCGCCTTATTTGAAGCGGTTATGCCTAAAATTATGCACTCTAAATATTTCTTTTATGTGGTCAAGTAATTTATTAACCACTCTTAGCTTGAGTCAAGTGCCCCTCAACCAGAGTGGGATGGAGTGCATCCTTGCTAGTTGTTCGAGTCTTGAATCACTGTCGTTGTTTTATTGCAAGCTGCCAAAAACTGTTTGCATAAATGGTCAACTTGAATGTTTGAAGGAATTGATTATATGGGACTCCTTGGATAAGATAGAGCTCAAATGTCCGAAACTTGAGTTCTATGAATATTATGGCAGCAATTGTTTACTTGCCTTTGCATATGTCCCAGTTTTGAGAGAAGCAAAACTACATTTGAGATACAAACGGCGATTCTCCGAGTTGTTAGATCAACTCACTAGGAATGCCCCACAACTTCAAGTTTTATCACTTTCGGTAATGATTGAGGTTAGTGAACGGAGATATATTCTCAGACACATCCTGTTGTCTGAAAGGGATATATGTCTCTTAACTTGTTTTCATGATGTGCAGGTACAACCATCGCTTGCAACATTAGCTATGACTAATCTAAAGAAGCTGGATCTGCTGGTTCTAGTTAGAGTTGGATTTGATTACTTAACCATCACTCATGTGTTTAATTCTTGTCCAATGCTTGAGATGATAACATTACAGGTTAGTTGCTATAATACATCCGTTCCTTTTTAGTTAGCCATCTTTGACATTTCCGGTCAAAGATGGTGATCTTTGATCAATCATTTTAACTAATGTCTTTATGTGAAACATAATAATTTTATACTTTTATGATAGCATTTTCAAAAATGCTAAATTTTGGGGTACCACTTTTTTACCCCACCCTAATGTGTGGCCACAAATGGGGCAACACATTTAACAAAGAACATTTTCATATCATTTTCATATTATAAATTTATTTTCCGTATATAAATATTTTTATTAGTCAAAATGTGATATCATTGATTTGAAAAGTCAAAGATGTGTAAAAGTTTTTCTCAAAACCCTGTGACATTTGTTAAGAGTGCACAGGGATGTTTGGTTCGTTAAAGGTTCATTAAATATCAAATATCAAAGTTATTTAAGTAATAATTTTACTTGGTGTAAATGTGTAATGATTTTTAAAGTAATAAAGTTATTCAAGTAATAATTTTATTTAAACTACAACGTTTTTAATTAAACTATAAAACTCTAATGATTCTAATCAAGTTAATAAATTGTTAAGGTAACTGATAATTTTAAACGATAATCTTAAAGTGTAAAGTGTAAACTAATAAATAATAAATCTAAATGGTAACTTTAATTGTCAGGTTGGAATTGTAAGACTAGTAAGGCGGTGGTAAAATTTAAAAAGTTAAATGATTCATTTTGAATTAAAAAATTTAAAAAGTTGGAGTTTTAAATAAATAAAAATTAAAAATTTAAAACACAATGAAGAAAACTAAAGAAGTAAGGTGGTGGTAAAATTTATCAGGACAGAGCAGGGGAAGTCTCTGCCTTGGAATGTTATCTTAAAAATCCCTAGCTTCTCAGGGTCTGTTTGCAACAGCTTCTGCTTTTAAAAAATGTTTTTTTAATGAAATGGGGAGAAGTGATTAAATAAAAGTTGATAGTGTTTGAGAAAAAGGTGACTTTGAAAAGTAAAAGTGGGTAGTGTTTTTTAAAAGCCAAAAGCTGAGAAGTGCTTTTTTAAAAGCAGTTGCAAACCAACCCTCAGTCTCATCTATTGAGAGAGCAGCGGTTGAGGTCTCTGGTCATAAATGTTGAAGATGACGAAGCGAGACCTACTTTTGTCGACTAAGTGAAGAAAGACAATCAATTGTTTACTAACAGCCTCAGGTATTTAGATTTTAGGGGGAAATTAAAAAAATGAGACCCATACTTTTAAAAAGTCAGCCTGGCATGGAATTTGAGGCTTACGCATTGTCAACGCCTCTGCACCCACTCGTTCGCCACTATGCTTCCGTGACTCAACAAAATGGAGGTGTAAGCCTCAAAACTGGCAGGTAAGGCTTAAGCCTTATAAGCGTTTCAAGGACGCCTTTGCGCTTCAAAGGCAGATGCACTGAACGCCCTTGAAAACCGTGCATAGCGCATTGCGTAAGCCTCATTGCGCAATTAGTAATAATACTTGCTGAGTATTATTTCCAATTATACATATAAAAAGTTATAAATAATAATAGAGGATTTTCCTAAAATATTACTAATAAAAAGTCAAATAAAAATGTGACATATGGTAATTATTAGTGAATATAATTATGCTCAAAGTTTACATTATGCTCAAAGTTTACATCAATAGTGACTACATGTAGTCACTGTTGATGTAAACTTTGAAAAACAATTATAGTCATTAATAGTTATCAAATCACATTTTTTATCCACCAATTTTTCAGGAATAATTTTAGTGGAATTTTTTCATAATAAAATATAAATATTCATCAAAAGCAACAATTTCATAAATGTACTACCTCCGTCCCTGAGAGATCTTCCAATTGCGGTTTACGATGTTTGGCCAGCGATAAAGTTAAATGATCCATGTCAAAACTCCGCTACAAAACTTGCAAAAAAATAATTCAAATTTCATGAAATATTTTGATATACTACCTCCGTAACAGATGTATCTTCCCATTTGAAAATAGGTGAGAATAAGAATAGTGAAAGTAAATATAAAATTGAGGGTATGATGAGAAGATAATGAAACAGTGTGCTGTGTGCTGGAATGAAGGGTAAATCCAAAAAAAGTAGTTGTAATAGTGTATTATGTTTACAATTATTGAGGGTATAATGAGAAGATTTAGAAATGAGAAGATATGAATGTTACGGGTAAAACAGGAAAGTGAGAAGATACGAGTGTTACGGAGGGAGTATAAAGTATAAGAGTAAGAGTGATTTAAGTTGACCAATGGAGTGAGTTTGAGCCCTCATTACTCTAGGCCCCCCAATTGACCAATTGAGGAAGCGGTGCAACCCAGTTGGTCACAGACCCACTCTCCCTTACGAGAGGTCCCGGGTTCTAAACATAATGGAGTGAGTTTCAGCCCTTTATACTCCTGGGCCCCAGCCTCCCCCATACGCCCCCTGGAGTTAAAAAAAAAGTTGACCAAGTGGATAGTGGAATGAAAGATCTTTCAAGGACGGAGGGAGTATTTTATCTTTATATCCACAAACAGTAACATATATATATTCTTCTCACTCACAATGATAAACCAATATATGTAAACATTATGGAGTATGTTAAAGTGGAGTATAATCTACATAAACACATTTATATCCATAGATATGTGTGTGTAACTGTACACATTTTAACAAGGGAATAAATATTACTGTATGTAATTGCTACCCAGCCAAGAATATCTTTGTTTACATAGACATCAACATATAATAGTGCCAAAGACATGATTATACAACATATAAGTAGTACTCCCTCCGTCCCCTTTTAAATGTCCCGTTTTACCATATTGGGATGTCCCTATTTAATTGTCTCTTACCTTATTTGGTAAAGTTTGTGTGGCTCAAAATCATTCTTACTTTATCAATTAATATCAACCACACAAACCCACTTTTCTTAAAACTAGTACCACCCTCTTCCGTCCCAATATAAAAGGGACGGAGGTAGTACTTAGTAAGTTATATCATGACTGTAAAAATAAAAAATGAGTATATCAGTATACCATGCTCATGTCCTTGGAAAAGAAGAGAGAAGAGAGGCTGAAAAGAAAAATACCTTGCAGACTTGAGAATAGATTAAAGAAAAGCTGAGAGAGCTGAATAGCTGATGAGGAGATTTGTGCATAGCAGAATCGATGACTTATTTACATAATATTGGGTTGTATAAAAATCGGGCCCAATTATTATTGGCCTGGATTACTTGTGCATATTTTTCTGAGAACAATTATTGTGTTTGCCTTCTGCGCCTCAGAACGTATGCCCCAATGTGTATACCATACCCACACAAAGCGTACGCCTTGCTATTACATGAAATGAAATTGGATATGCAATTAATCGCAAATCCTCCAAAAATCTGGAACAATGGTTGGAGGTTACTACCTTGGGCTTCTTGCCTATACATATACTACGTATTATCTTAGCAATCTTTTGATATACTATCCTACATGGCTACATTCCATGAATCATACGTCCCGTTATAACTTCAGTAGTGTTTATATTTCTAAAACGTTTTACCCTTCTTAATTAGCAACCCAGAGATTACCAAAGACTAAGATGGCACTTGCCAATATGTATATATGCTTATATCGGATGTCTCTTTTTAGGACTTCAGTCGTCGTTTATATATATATATATATATATATATATTTTGCTTATGTTGGATGATGATAGTTGAAAAGGCGCACAGACCCTTGTCGTCGCGAACAAAGAGAATACCATGACCACCCGCTCATCAAGTTGAAACAAGTCAAAATGGGTGGATACTGTGACCAATCAAATGAGCTGGAACTTTTGATTTATCTGCTAAAAAATGCAGTGTCACTTGAGGAGATGGTCGTTGAAGCTCTAACAGAGCGTGCAAAAGAAAAGGCAAGGACAACCCTCCTACTCCCGCCTGAGAAGAAGATTAACCCAAGTGCACAAGTGGTCATTATGTGATACATCAAGACAACAATTATATATGTTGACAACAGTCTACGTATTTAACTTATTAAAGATAACACCCAAGGTTTTGGTTTTAATCCAAGCTCGTTTATTTAAATAATCAAACATATTATTATGAAGTTTTGGGCATTGCTTTATTAATAACATTCCTAGTGTGCTAATTGGCCTTGTTGGTTCACTTTACATAGCGAGCAAAATCAACTTTGCTAAAACTATATCATTCAGAAAATGATTCAATCTGGAAAACACAGTTACCTCAAACCGAACAATAATGTGTTGTAGTTACCTTGTGACATTGCTATGGGAGTAGATCAACTAGTAAGAAGAGGATGTTACAAGGGGAAAGTCTTGAATTTGAATCTGTTGTGGAGTAAATTTTATCATTAGTGTAATTCAAAATGGCCCATACTCCATTTTTATCAACACAATTTAGTAATATTATTACGGAGTAAATTTTATCATAATGGTTAGCTGACTATATGATGATGGTTTGGAACACCGTGATTCATAATGGTTAGCTGACTATATGATGATGGTTTGGAACACCGTGATTTAGTGAGTTAGTTATATTAATCGGTATCATTTCAGTTAGTTAATAAGTTTCTTCTATGAATAATTTGAGTTATTATTTATCTACGTTTTACTTGTGGCAAATAACGTTGTTTGGTAAGCGCCAATAAACTTTAAATGAAAGAATAAAAAATATTCTGTATTTAATCCGTTCAATTTTAGAGAGTATATAATATATCTAGCTCGGGCTGAAATGTTATACTTTAATGATGATTAGTGATCAATCTTGGCCTGATTAGATTCAGATCAGGGGCTCTGGTTTTCTTGGTTTTGAGCATTATTGCGTTTCATACTCTGATTCTTAAGTGAATCAAATTAGTACCATAATTATATATAAATATGGAAAATTGTTAAATAGGTAATCGAACTTTCAAAAAAAGGTCAAATAACAAATGTTTGAGCATCTTATTGAATCAAAATGTTTGATTATATAGGAGGCTCCGTCCGGCCGTCGCGATTTGAGGTGGTTCCCGGTGGAATTTTTTGATGAAAATGTTTGATCATCTTATTCATCAAGTCTAGTTTACAAATAACAAATTTCAGCTAAAACTTCAATTGAGAACGCATTCGAATTAATTCTTGAAGATAACTGTGCAATTATCTTCAATAATTAATTTGAATGCGTTCCCGATTGAAGTTTTAGCTGACATTTGGTACAAGTAAATTAGACTTGATGAATAAGATGCTAAAAAAATTTCATCAACAAATTCCACCGGGAACCGCCCCAAATCGCGAAGGCCGGACAGAGCCTCCAATATAAGGACTTATCTGACCTTTTTATGAAAGTTCGAGAATCTATTTGATAGTTTTCCAAATATAAATATTTCAATTAGTGATGGACCGGTTCCGGGCCGCCCGGCCAGAGGGTTAAGTTGGGAGGCCTCGGGTCACCCAAATTAGAAACCGGCCAGGCCGGGCTAGCTTCAGGCTTTTTTAAATTTGTTTTTTCCAATTTTTTTTTCACGGGTTGGGCTGGGTGTTTTGGGGTAGTTTGGGGGGGGGGGGGGTCGGGAGGGGGGGGATCGGGGGTTAATTAGAAAAGCAAAAGAAAAGGAATCGGCCTGAGGCCTGACCCAGACCCGGTGGATAATCGGGCCAGTTCCAGGCCTCAATTATCTCCCAAAAAGCCCGGTCAGGCCCGAGGCCCGGTCCATGCCTAATTTCAATTGACAATATTGTTCAAATTTGAGGCCAAAAAACTAGCGTGACGGTCAAAATTCCATGTGTAAAGTCCACCCAACGATGATGATATTAGCGATGGACCCGGGCCGGGCTGGTTGTAATGCCCCTCTCAGGGTTAAAGGAAACGTTACAATAATTTACTACTTTTAAAAATAACTGCAATATAATGACCATCTATTTAAGAAAATAACCCTGATAAAATCTCAAATGTAACTAGAATATAGCTAGCTCCAAATAAAAACTCAACAAAATCTAGTTATCACCTGAAAATATGATAACCACCTAGATCTAGGAATTTAATCAAACTTAAATCCTCAAATAAAATAAAGTAATAACAATCTCTTAACTATAAGAACTGAAATACTGAAATATAATAATAGCTAGCTGGAAGCCGCCAAGGTCGTCCCCATTAACTCATCTTGGCACGCGTTCCACTCTCTCATCACCTTCCTAGGCCTTGGCCTTACCTTTAGTATATGTACATGCGAAGAAAGAAACTGATAAGCTTTACGCTTAGTAAGTCACTATGGATCCACAAAAATATCTAGAAGTCTATGCCAATTTATCAATAGATAAATTTAGGCTATAAGCATGCACTGAACAAATAACTAACACATAACTTCTCAAATACATTCTGAGGGAGATCTCAAAGGAAAAATATTTTCTAAAATATTTTCTCAAAACTGCTAGAGATCTCAAAACTTATTTCTGAAAAACACCTCTGTAAAACTCTGAAAGAGATCTCATAAACTTTATGTAAAACTCTTTGTGGCTAATTTTAACTATGGGCCCGTGATATGTACTCAAAGGCGCCAATCCGACAGCCCAGGGGAGCGACCCACTAAACATATCGAACTATCTAAAACTGAAAACTGCTAATCTGAGGGAACTTGTTCCCGAGTACATATCACCTTATCTTTCACTTTAAATATTAGTTCTTTTTATGGTGACGTTTGATTAAAAATAAACATCATTAAATCTGAAACAAAAGTATTGACAAATCTTGACTATGCCAGATAATAAACATAACTTAATTCAGCAAATAAAATAACTCATCACATAATTCATCTAGTTCACATAATAGCAAATAGTCTAAAATTATCCATTAAAAATCAACCAGACTTCTTTCTTTTATTTGGTTGAACAAACATGTACAGGTGGTAGTGAACTTACCTGTTAACCGCTGAACTCAAACTACTCAAACAAGTGTGGCACCTTGATAACGCCTTCCAGTAAGCTCTTCCTTAACACTCTTTAATTAATGTATGAAATTGAAATCAGACAAATTTGCCTTTTTAACCATTACCCAAAATACTCTGTAACTGATATACTAAAAATAAATAGGTCCACTGGCTTCGAACTAGACGCAGTAGCCAAACTGAGAACTTTTATTTGAAATTCGTTCTCAAAGGTCTGAAGTAAAAAGTTAGGTACAGGACTGCTCTTGAAATAAGTTTTTTTTTTTTTTGGCACCACATAAAGTTACTGCCAGTTCACTAAAGGAAATCAGCCTACGAACTAATTTGACACATCTTACCATCTTCTCCAAAATAAACTTAGTACAGACCCGTAGAGAGGAACTCAAAAACACTCCCTATAATAAAATTTGATCCAGACTAAAATTACTAATCAATAGAGCCACTCCTTAGGAGAATAAAACCCTCTACCATATTAAGAAAGCAGTTCGAAGACTTATATGACACCACTCGACTGCAGCAAGGATTTTACTTTTTTTTTTTTTTAATTTTACACCAAGAGGTAAAACGATTAAACTCAGACTAGTAGGATTTCAATACAGAAAGAAACCAGAATCTGAAGCTAAAGACGCAGCAGCTTACTCCAAGAAAATTAGAACAGAATTAACACACTTCTTATAGTTAAACTGAAAGTACTTCAAAATGGCAATACTTTGTATTAAAAGGAATCAAGCTATCTGAATCCAAAATTTTAAATCCACACTGAAAGCCAAAGCATAGAAAATTCTCCCAATTTGACCAAACAGAACCTACGCACTAAATTCTGATATAGAAAAAAAACAAAAGCTTTAACAATTCGTATAACACCAGCAATTAGGCTCATGGGGTTCTAGCCCACCTTGTCAAAATTTCAGCCTTTATAAAACATCAAACCCCTCTTTAAAAAAATTCTCCACTAGTAACACATAGCACTGCTTTGCCGAGAACTCATGGGAAAACAATTTAAAGCCATGAGTGTAGACTCAATAATCTATGAAGTAAGGAATGATTAATTTACCCATTCGAGGTTTTGGAAACCTTAAACAGACCAAAGAAACTAACCAAATCTTGCAGAAATTCATGCTTTCCAACAAGCCTAAAAGAATAAATAGAAATAGAGAGAACGAAAATTGACTTACCAGGTTTGAGATTTGATTCAGAACTAAGAAAACTCTTGATCGCAAGTTGACTCTTCTGGGGGAAAGGGACGCTGCTGATGGAAGGATAGAGACGCAGGGAAGGATAGAGAGGCAGGTCTGGTTTTTAATATAACGTATGACTGCTCCTTAAACATTTTTACCTGGGCTTAGTTAAATGAATTGGCCTTCTAATCATCTCTTAAAAAAATGTTTCTAACACATTAAACGTATTTTCTATTTCAAAATAAACTGATTAAGCTTTAAAACATTACTTATTTCTCCACTTAAAATTATTAGAGCTTACTGGTCAACGTTACCTACCAGAAAACACATGATCAAACCATAAATCGCATTATTCATAAAATAATCTTATTTAACTGACTAAATAAAATAATAGATTAAAGTAACTAGATCGCTAAAATCGGGTGTTACACTGGTTCCGGTTCGGGCCTGGGCCCGACCAGACTTTTATTTGGGAATGGTGGAACCGGAACCGGCCCGGGTAGCCGGCGGTTCCGGGCCGGGCCGGGCCGAGTCCAGTTCAATGTTATTTTTTTATTTTCTTTTGATTTTCTAAATAACCCCAACCCCCCCCCCCCCCCTTCACCCTCCAACCCCCCCAACCCCCCCAACCCCCCCAACCCCCCCCCCCCCAAAACACCCAGCCCAATCCGGTAGAAACAAAAACAAAATGAAAAAATAAATAAATAAATTTGGCTTGAACCGGGACCGAACCGTCCGGGCCGGTTTGCATTTCCGGGGGCCCGAGCCCGCACCAGGATTAGAGCGGTTCGGTTGGCCCGAACCAGCCCCAAGACCGGGTACCGGGCCGGGCCAGGCCCAAACAGTACCAGGCCGGTCCAGTTCCGGGCCGGTCGGCCTGACCCGAGACAACCCCTAGATGATATACACAAAAGTAAGGTGAAGTGGAGTTTGCGCATAGAATTATAGTCGTCATGTATGATTTTTGGTCGGAAATTTGAATATTGTTATCAATTGAAACATTTAGGATAGTTATGGTACTTATTTTATCCATTTAGAAGTTAAGGTATAAAAAAAACACAACAATATCAATAGTTAAGGTATCATTTATGTATTTCACTCATCCTATTAGTATTGTTTAGAGGTATGAGTTTCTGAAAGGATTTTGTTAATTCTCTTGGTCAAATAAAGGCCAAATTATCACTTTGGTAAAAAAAGAGGACTGTTTACCATATTGATAAAAACACTCAAGAGAAAATTGGTATAAAAAAACAAAGATTCGACGATATATTGTTCAAATTTTTGTGAGTGAGACATTTTTAATCTGCGACTTTAGAATTCTCGTCATTTAGCCTCTAAATAATGTGAAATTGACATTTCAAGTTCTTCTATTATGATTTTATCATGAAAAGTGTGACAAAATATTAATGAGGGTGTTTGACAATTAAGAGTTGGTTGCTAGCTAATTAGCGCTTGAATCAATAGATTGATACTGACGAATTCTGTTAGATGTTTTAACCAACTATTTTCATTAGCGATTTGAAGTAAAATGTTTAGTAACTTAAATGTTTGTGATTAATTGTTAAGACGTAAAACGACTATTAATAATATGAATTTAAAAGTATATAGATTTAATTTGACTTTATTTATTTATTTTAAAAAGTTTTGGGAAAATTTTTAAAAATTATGTTTACTTTTATTTTATATAACTACTACCACTATTATTTTTAATGCATGTAAATTTACACGAGCACACATATAAACACATTGTATTAATATTTTAAATATGACTATTTTTTTTGAATGCTACTCTGTATAAAATCATAAAAACATTTATACTGATAAAATATTAAAAATATTCATAGTAATTTTATGGAGTTGAATTTTTTATATACTAGTAATATTGTTAGTTTTCATAATACTTACAAAATTATTAGGAATTTTAATGTCGAAGACTAAAATTGCCTCTTAAAAAAATTGATTAATTTGTCAATATAGCTTTTTTTCACAAATTTTTCTCCAAAGGTTTTCTTTCTTTCTACCACTTTGATAATCTTCCTTTTTGGTTTTACAAATTTGGTAATTTGGCCGTCAAATAAAGGTTGGCAAAGATCCAATTAGGTAAATTGTTAGATTCAAAGTTATTTTTAAAAAACATATTCAATGCTACAATGTGCAGAGTGCACACGTGACATGAGAGATAAACATATAAATGTTAGTAAATAAATTATCTATCTTTTTATTTAAATAGTTTTACACAATTTTGGTCAGTATTTCTCCACAATGTTAATAAAACTGTCTAATGTAGATATTGTGATTGACATCATATCATTCATGGGCGGAGCTAGGGGAGGGCCATTCCTGGCCCTGACCCAGCCCAAATTTTAAAAATGCCTGTATTTTTAGTGTAAAAAATTTCGCGTAATTTTTTTTGAAAAATATTCTTTGTATCGGCCCAGTCCAGCCTAGTTCTTTAGCTCCGCCCCTGAATTTATCATTGAAGATGTTAGTGAATGTTTTCTTTCATCCGGCTCAAGTAGGTATATGAAGTAAACAATAAAGAAGAAATTCCAGTTAGCTTTTCAATATCCATTCTCGATAGCTATTTCAATTTCTGTAAACATCATCTGTAAAAATTTAGTTCCAATTTAACAACTATACGTTTTTTATATCTCAGCAAATCAGCTTACCTTGTCGCTAGTGGATCAATTGTTAATAGATTTCTAAGGGCATAAACTGGTACTTGGCCGGACTCTTACGGTAGAAGGCCAGGTAACCAAGGTTCTAAAAACGCAAGTGGTGTCAACGGGTTTAAACGGGATCTATACGGAAAAAGAAAAATGCTAAAATGCAGCTAAATCAGTCAGCTATGAAGTCCAAAAATAGTATCTGATCCTCTCTAAAGCCATTGAGCATACCCCTGCATCAAGCTCAAAATGCAATACTATCTACCTTCCTAGCATCTAAATTGAATAATAAATATAGAGAATAAGAGACTAAGAGTAGTGTTCATGTCCAGTCGGCCTGATGGGAACAATCATCCGGCCGAAATCATTTGGGGCTCTTTCTAGAGGATTTTTTGATGAATGTTTTTGAACATGTTTTTCATGAGTCTAGTTTATGCCAACAAAATTTCAACTAAAAATTCAATTGTAATTCACTCAAATGTGTAATTGAAAAACATTGCGTTGTTTTTAAAATAATTTATTTAACAGCCTACCTAGTTGAATTTTAGCTGAAATTTAATGGGCATAAACTTGAATCGATGAAAAACACGCTCAAAAAATTTCATCACAAACTTCCACCGGGAAGTCCCCAAATGGCCTCGGCCGGGCGGCGGTTCCCGTCAGGTCAGTTGGACATGAATGCTACTCTGTAAAATATATTCGTACATGATTTGGAACTCATGTTCAGTAAAATTAGATCTTTCATGTTAGGATGGTAGATAGTATTGCATTTTGAGCTTGATGCAATACTAGGATTGGAAACAATTCCACACCTATTTTTTCGTTGTCATTACACTTGTAGGGTCTGGGAAAAAATAAAGGAATGGTTGGGCATGACACGAGAGATGACCACGCTTAGCAGCTCGATCAAATGGAACACAAAGGATCAAAGATCAAAGAGAAGGTTGTCTGGATTGCTTTTTGCGCTGCGGTTTACTACATTTGGCACGCTAGGAATGCCAATCGATTTGATGAAGAGGACGTCAAGGAAGAGGAGATCATCTCAAAAGTCAAGCATGTGGTGTATAAAATACTTTTCAATTTATACCCGCATGACTTGATTACATTTTGAGTAGACTGTGGCATGAAGCATGGTCTTGGATTTAAGGGTGTGTGCATCTTGCAAGTTGCAACACCTTTGTACTTTGTTTAGAATTTTAGCCTCTGAACTGTGTGCGTGCATGTGCTGCACCAATGTATGTTTGAACCTCTTGATGGGCCAAGTATAATACTTGGTTATTTTGGCATAGATTAGATCGAATAAAAACCTCCTTTCACCCTCATATTATGTGGGGGTGGGGGATGTTTTAGGAGATCTAGGATATGTGATGTATAATTTTCTGGGTGTTAATATATATTTACATTTCATCAAAAAAAAAGATCTTTCATGTTAGAACAAAAAAGATAGAGGTCAACTATTCAAATAATCTCTTTCCATTATATCTTCCTCTATCGGATTCAAAATCTTCTTCATCTGGCTTTCTTATTTCATTTTCTCCATTTATAGAAGCTCATGTAGTTTTAGCGTTGGTAACGTCATCATCATTATCATCATAACCATAAAAAATCCAACCTTGTGCATTTGCAGCATCAAAATCCTTGACTTGTCCTTTTTTTCTATTTGCCAAACTTGCATTGAACAGGAATAGACAAGATTTTCCATCCTTGTCGCATCACGACGGTTCCTTTTCTTGGTGTGTATCTTCATAAAAAAAGGTTGATTAGTTTAGAATAAATTAGGAAACAAATATATGAAAATTTGATCCTTCAAAAGGTACTCCTTCAAATTTACAAGTTCTCAAATACAAGTTATATAACAAATCAAAAAGTAATAAAACACTTAGGGAGTGTTTGCAACTGTTTCTGCTTAAAAAAACACTTTTGGAAGTGATTTTGGAAAAAGTGAATAGTAGTAAAAGTTGATACTGTTTGAGAAAAAGTGATTTTGAAAAGTAAAAGTTGATAGTGTTTTGTAAATAAGTGATTTTTGTGTAATAGAAAAAATAAAAAACACTTTTTGCACAAAAGTCGATAAACGCTTTTTAGTAGAAGTTGTCACTTGAAAACATCAATTTTAGCCCTTTTAAGCGAGTTTTGCTAGGTGTACACAAAATGTGTACATCTTTTTTGTATATTTGTCTGTCCCCCACAGACAAGCTATCTGTCACAGACCACTCATATTTGAGTTGTCTTTGACTGACAACTTGTCTGCGGGTGACAGACAAGTGTACACATTTTGTGTACACCATACATTTTTCTTTTTAAGCCAAAAGTCGAGAAACACTTTTTTTAAGCAGTTGCAAACACTCCCTCACTCTTTCAAAGGTACTCCAATCTCTCTCACAACATGATGAGCTACTTGTCAAACCAAGAATTGTCTTTGCCATCAAATGTGGTGTTTCATTTCCATAGAAATTCCACCAGCTTACTAATCAAACAAAAATACAAGAATACATATGGTGTGTAGCATTAGCATATAATGGGCACACAACTATTTTTTACCCAAGGAAGTAGGGTGTGGAACCGCAAAGAAGCGGGAAATAAAATAATTAAGCACAAACTAAGGATTAAAGTTGGGAATGCGTTTCTTTTGATTTTTGGTTGCTTGCAAAAGTAATAATATAAAAGTGATTGAGATTAGAGATTTTTATAAACCAAAGTTCAACCAATAGAAAGTAGGGGTAGAAATTGGTAACTAATTGTTCAATGTTTAATTGAGAGACATAATTGCTAATTTTATTCTTAGATAGATTGTGAGAAGTTGTAGATAAATATTTTAGGACCCAACACAAGTCATCTAAAATAAGTAACTAGTCAACATTTCCTAGTGATGGCCAAAACGAGACTAGTTGTTTAAGTGCAACGACAATCTTAATTATTATATTATTTACCCAACCCCGTGGTGTAAATAATATAATTAAATAATTAAATTATCCCGTAAAACTTCAATCCGGGACAAGGTAAAAGAAGTTTAACGGTGTGTTCAGAAAGTGTTCATTTGTGTATTTATCAAACAATATGTTTATGATTGAGTACTCATAATATATATCACAAACACAACATAATTAATTTTCTGGACACAACAATCTAAATAGAACAAACTTAACAATTAAAATCAATACAAATTAAAACATGATAATTAAGAACAATTAATTAACCAATTTCTAGCCCCAAATTTATTTAGCTATACATGTTGGGAAGCTTAGAAATAGATGAATTCATGATTAAAGTACAAGATTTAAAGAGATAAGGAAGATCAAACTTGTGATAGATGACAATTCTTGGAGCTTGGTGCTAATCTTAACTTAATCTTGATTGAGAAAGTGAGTAATTGATGTTGAAGATTGGTTGATGATTTGGAGGTGAAGAATGAAGAGAGAAGGAGGAGGAAATGATTCTGGGAGGTGTAGAGAGAAGTTGGCTCGAGATTATGTGTGGAAGGAGATGGATTAGGCTATATAAGGATAAGGTGATTAATCATTAATTTGCTAGAATTTACGAGACTGGTAGGTTTATGTATACAAAGACGCATTAGTGTGACAAGAATGCAATGCAGCGTATTCCGAATGGTCTTGTGTATGTTCTGAGGTCGCGGGTTCAAATCGCCGTTCAGACTTTTTATTCTTCTTTTCGGTGCTATTACTACAATAATGTATACAGATTTCCAGCTACCAGATTCAACTTTGACATAGTAGCTTGCTGGTTCTGCTTAGCTTTACTCCCCTTCTTGTCAAGGGTTTGAATCCCACCTTTTTCACTTTTTGCTTCCTTTCTTCAATGTACTCCATATTTGCTTTGAAGGAGATTCCACTTTTGTTGTCTTCCAACTTGAACTTTTATTTTCTTCTCTTCTTCACACTCAAATGTATCCAAATAGTATCAAAAGTACCTGAAAATATAAAATACCCGTATAGAATTGCACTAATACAAACTAACATCAAATAATAAAAATATGTACAAAGATACAACTTTATTAACTAAAATTATTAACAAACTAAGCCTAAAAAGTGTGTAAAATATAATCATATCAACATATTATGCAAACAATAATGATATATAGATAGTGATCACAACAAAGAAGAGCAATGAAAATGCCAAGAAAATCAATGGTTAATGAATAAGTGGGAATCGGTGTACTAAACTACTAGCAGTTAATGGTCCGGAAAATACATATTCCGGACCAGTTAATTTGCAAAAAATCATTTGACGACCTTCCCGATTGAATTTTTTGCTGAAATTTGGTATGGATGAACTAGACTTGATGAGGAACATACACAAAACATTTGAGCAAAAATACCACTGGGAAGGCCCCCAAAAGGAGGAGGCCGGACGGCGCTCCGGTCAGGAAATTCCTGACCGGAACATTACTCTCTCTCTCTCTCTCTCTCTCTCTCTATATATATATATATATATATATATATATATATATATATATGAGAATGCATCTAATGTGAGAAATGAGAATGAATCTCAACCATTGGATTTCCGATTTTGCACTGAAAATAACTTGATGTTGCAGTAAGATTTAATTTTTTGCAGTGTTGCACTCAAATTGTTTCATATTGCACTAAAATTTGACGATGTTGCACCAAAACAGCTTCATGTTGCACTAGATGACTGTAATACGGATTTTTCAAAAAATGCCACTAAAGTGGGTTGCATATTTTAGTGCAATATAAAGTGTTTTTACTGCAAAATAGTCGAATCCAACGGCTGAGATTCATTCTCACTTCTCACCTAAAGGGTTCTTCTCACTTGAACCTTACCCTATATATATGTGTATATATATATACACACACACACACACATATACATGTCATGTTACGAAACAGGGCATTCACCTAAATGCTAAGGCAATCGGGATTCACCTAAATGCTTTAATAGTTATTTAATAATAGTTCTTCCCCAATAATCATGAATACGATGTCGCTAATATATTCTCAACTCCGGTTAAGGCTGTGAGAGCGTGGTTTTCGTTATGTGTAAGTCCCGTTACGACTTACATTCATCTACCAAAACCCCCGTTGAATATCAAGACATCACACCCGTATCATATAAGACCGGATATATTTCTATTCTCGCTACTATATATGTTTATCCTTTAATGTTCATAGTTTAGACTTCAACGTTAATTGCAAGTATAAACTAAATTTAACATATTTCTATGTTGTACACCATAGTCATAAACAATCAAAATATAAAGGATAAATCACAATTTATTGGTTTAGAACTTTTATCAAACACCTAGTATGCATAGAAGTTCATCCCTAGCCTTAGCTTAGAAATTAGCCTCTAATGTTCATATTAATCACAATACAATATTGAAATGTAATGGAACATGAAATTACAAAGGAAATAATACCTCAACACCAATGATTTCGGAGGTTGAAGTTTCCTCCTCAAGAACTTGAAGAAAAATAGCAAGAACAAATTATAGAAACTAGGAATTAATCTATGGAATGGAATGGTATTGCTTGATGAATTAAGGGCTTTATATAGGCTAAAGAATGGCATCTTTTAGTCTATTCAAACCCAACAATCGGGTATGAAAGCAATATTTGATCAAATATGGAGGATGATGAAGTTTTCCCATAAAAAATCTTATGCACGTTGATCTGTTTTAGCTGAAAATCGGACCAACCGGCGCCAGTTGTAGCATGTCCGGCGCCGGTCATATGAAAAAATGCACCGGTTGGGCTGTGCCGGTTGGAAACAGGCGCGTTTTGAGAAAAACTTCAAACGACCGGCGCCGGATATGTGATGACCGGCGCCGGTTGTAGCGCCCAAATTTGTACTTCTTTCTTCTTCTTCTTCTTCATTTGATGCCCGAAATTGATCCGGAAGTGCCCATTTTCGACCCCTTTTGACTTTTGACCCGATTTTTGTCGCTCCAAGCCGTATTCCATATTTTCGCTCACTCGGGAATATTTACCTGTTTTTGCTTCATATTTTGTACAGATAAATATAATTACTTATGTAAAACATAAGTAATTATTGTGCTTATCACGTAGCATCTGCTCATGATACGAAATAAATAAACCAAATATATTTCGTCAATTAATAATAAAGATGTATCCCCTATAATTTAATGTATACCTACAAAGATGAGTGTTGTATATATGTACAATGAGTTAATGTATGTATGAATGTTGGCAATGTATACTTACAAACAAGTCTTTAATGTATGAATGATTTTAATGTATACCTATGAAGAATGATTTTATCTATGAATATTGTTAATATATACCCTACTACAATAATGTATACCTGCAAAGATGATTGTTTTATCTATGAAGGGGTTAATGTAAAATAATTATTTGATTATGTGAACAAATGGAGATAACAATGCTGATGAATGTGAACAAATTTCAAAGATAGGCATGGAGTTTCCTACAAAAGATGCACACTACAAGAAAAAACGTTTTTTGCGACGACAAAAAGCCGACACAAAAGAGCAAAAGTTGACGCAAATACGTTTTTTACGTCCACATGTCGACGCAAATGGCTCGACGCAAAAGGCTCGACGCAAATATTGTTTTTGCGTCCACAATGTGTGACGCAATTACTAAAATCTTATTCGCGTCGCCATATGGACCAAAAACATCTTCCGGAAGTAATCATGCATAAAGGCGACGCAAAAAGCGATTATTTATTTGCGTCCACTCGTCGACGCAAATAATGCCATCATTTGCGTCCACTAACCAACGCTAAAACCGATCAGTCTTTTTTTAAAATATATTATTTGCCTCGACATGTTGTCACAAATAGCACTATACAGGTCTGAAATGACACCACATTACCTATTGCTATTCATATAATACTTATTTTACTCATAAGTGGTTTTTGCGGATTTCTTTGCAAAACAATTAAGACTTTAAGTTCCAAAGTCTCTACCCATGTGGGGATTAATTGAAACAAGCAATTAAAATTTATTCAGTTTCTTTATGTTTTACAATGTACCGGTTGGGGCTTAATTTATTCAAATCGTCACTTGACATTAAAATTTCAGATCCGGGCAAACAAAACACAAGTTATTGTTAGCATCCTAAGCGATAACCTAAATTTAGCATCTGAAATAACCAGTGAGAGGAAAGTGTTTAATGTGACTAGACTTTAGAGACTTCATTGTTAATGTAAATGTCAGCGCACTTTTCAAAGAGTCCAGCTAAAACATAGTTTCAAATTACACATAACTGAAATATACTCCATAGTATGAAATAGAAGTGTGATGTAGTAATACAGTTTGTTTCTATCAACAAATCCATTTTAGTAATGCGGTAAACCTTTTAATCAAAAATACTCTACCCTTTGTATTTCCTGTGGTTATGCAGAGAGTTTAATCTCTGTCAAGCAACTTGTTTCGTCTTCTTATCATCTACACAGTGCTGCAACTGCTGGTCGAGATGCCAAAAAGAAAGGTCAGGCCTGTGTGATCGGAGAAGTTGGTACAAAAGAGAATGATGTTCATTGGCCATACTACCTATGTCCCTAAAATCTTTGTTATCTCTTTAAGTTTGGATCATGTGATTAGTATAATATTATGAAAGTAATAAATTTTATACTTTTATGAAAGTAGTTTTAACAAAGATCTTTTTCATATCATTTTTATATTATAAATAATTTTCAATAAAAATACATAGTTGGTTTAAGTTTTAAAGATATAGGTAGTATTAAAGTTTGCTTACCAAGCCAATCATCTTATTATAACAGATGTTTGATATCCTCTAAGATAAAAACTTTAATTTGCACCACATTTATCTATCTATTGTGTGACACTAGTATATATATCATTCGTGCTATTGCAATTGCAACTCTTCAAATAAACAACAGGCATGCCATAACACTATCTGAATAAATATATGCTACAAAAAAAGGAAAACGACATACAAATCAAAAAGGGAAAACGACAACAAATTTAGCTTTCCAAATTCTGGTGATATATGGCCATAAGTTTGTTATTGATTAATTCCATATTACAAACAAAAGTAGCAAAAAGTACTAAAATGTAGAAGTATAAGATTTCCCCACTTCCAGTCATAATATTTTACACATTATAGCATAAGCAATGCGAGTTTAGCCTTAATCAGATTAAGACAAACTATATAAAAACGCTTTTTCATCAATAGTTAAAGCATAACACACCAAGCTGCTATCTTGAATTCTTGGAATCATGCAATATATTTTGATTAAGAACACTGAACACGTACGGTGGAATTTATCAATTTCCAAATTAGTATCAGCAATCCGTATTTCCCCACATAAAGAAAAGTAAAATTGTTTTTTTGTCATGAATACATACTATGACCATGTCAAATAAAGGCAAAAGCTAGCTATTGAATTGATCTGGAAGGCAAGCGAAACCGTGAAGAATGTATTAATTAAAAATAAAGAGAAAACACATTGAACTAACCTGAAAGTATGAGGTGAATAACATTAACCTAGGGTTTGAGTTTCTCTTAGAGGTAAGAGAAGATCGAGATCTCAGAATCGGAGTATTCTTTCAGCAGCAGCATCAAACACTATATATAGCAATCAAATGAAAAGTTTCAAATAGGTATGAAATGTTTTTTCGGCCATCAATGACTACCAGTCAAATGTAGATTCTCAAATTGGTATTCTCAATTGAAGAACAGGTAGAAAGAGGACGTAAATCTGAAATATGGAGGAAGAGAATTACCCTAGGGCATATACGGCGAGAAGGGCGAGTCGTTCCTGTTCCCTTGAGCTGTTCTGTGTTCGTTTGAGAAGATATGCCCTAGACGTACTCATGATTTGTTCTGCTAATTGTTTTAACATTAGCGTCATTAGCGTCGAAGGAGAGACACTAAAGTTTGGCCGTAATTTTTTTATTTTTAAAATTCGTTTTTTGCGTCCACATTGTCGACGCTAATGTTAAATAAAAAACTCGGACTACTTTTAGCGTCTACAAGTTGACGCAAATCGTAAAATATTGAGCCTTTTCCACGGGTCAATGTTGAATGTTATTTGTGTCGGTTAGTCGACGCAGATTATACGTTATTTGCGTCCACAAACGTCGACGCTAAAAGTTCCAACGCAAATGATGCTTTTTCTTGTAGTGGCAGTTTATGATTTCTACAAAAAGTATGCCAAAAGTGTTGGCTTTCCTGTTAGACACTGCACTTCAAGGAAGGATAAAAAAGGGAACTTGATCGCGTTTGTAGTTGAGTGCTCACATGCAAGCAAAAGATGTAGTAGGTCAAAAAAATGTTTGAAACCTCAACCTTCCATGCAAAATGGGTGCTTAGTGAGAATAAGAGCAAAGACAAATTATGCGAGGTTATGGGTAATATCACAAGTTTTTTAAAACCATAGTCATCCTATGAGTCCCACGAAGTCTAGATTATTCTGTTGTAATAGGAAGTTGACCATGGGGATTATGCATCAAATCACAATAAATGACGTTGCCGGAATACCTCTTTGTAAAACTTTCAATTCAGCGGCTGTAGAAGCCGGAGGATATGACCAACTTCCTTCCATTGAAAAGGAATGTAGAAACTACATAGAAAAAGTTCGACAACTTAGATTGGGAGATGGGGATGCAATGGCCATCCAAGGTTTTTTTACAAAAATGCAAGCTCAATGTCCAGGTTTTTTCTTCACGATTGACTTGGATGAAGAGTTACGGTTGCGTGATGTTTTTTGGGCGGACAATAGGCGTCGATATGCATACAAGGATTTTGGAGACGTGATTACATTTGATACGACATATCTCACCAACCGCTATGACATGACTTTTGCATCGTTTGCTGGTGTTAACCATCATGGACAATCAATGTTATTAGGTTGTGGAATCATTTCTAGTGAGGATACATCAACATTTGTATGGTTGTTCAAAACATGGATTGAGTGTATGGATGGTTGTGCTCCAATGTGGATTATAACTGATCAAGATAGGGCCATGCAAAATGCCATCCAAATTGTTTTCCCAAACACAAGGCACCGATTGAGTCTTTGGCACATAATGAAGAAGTTGCCTGAAAAGATGGGTGAACTTGTAGACAAAGATGATATCATGACAGCCATACATGAGAAGGTGGAGAAGAGACCTCAAGAGGCCGTACACACGCGTTAAAATCAATTACGACGGTTGGGTGACGACGGTGGAACAAGCTAGATTTCACCAATTATGCAAGACTTTTGAAAAACTAGCCAACACCATTGTTGATGATGATGACAAGTATAACATTGTGATGCAATGGGTAGAGGACCAAATACGTGAAAATACAAGCTATATCTCTAAATCTTTTATTTGTGGTGTGATGACTGAACTACCTGACACCGTCCCACGTGTAGAGGCTGCCCTCACGCAAACCATTCTTGACCCGAAAAGTTCCCAGAGAAAGGGTGCACCCCGCAAAAATCGCCTTAAGGGACCACTTGAAAAGGGAAAGAAAACCAAAATTGTAAGTTTTTTTT
This sequence comes from Cuscuta epithymum, assembly GCA_945859915.1. Taxonomy (NCBI): domain Eukaryota; kingdom Viridiplantae; phylum Streptophyta; class Magnoliopsida; order Solanales; family Convolvulaceae; genus Cuscuta; species Cuscuta epithymum. The sequence continues at coordinate 1,012,464 of CAMAPF010000198.1, forward strand.
ACTTATATATGAATATGGATTGTCTTTTCATGTGCACTAACAAATGTTTTTCCAATCATTAGGTACGGGCTACCAAACATAAGGGTCAAGCTTCGTCGGTTGTTGAGGTTGGACATGAGGTGAGAAGTTCAAGTGTTCAATATTTAGATTTAGATTTGAATTGTCATTGGGTGTGTTGTAATTGCACTGGTAGTGTGCATGTTTTTTGCAAGGGATATTGTGAATATGACATTGATTGTGTTGTAAATGCACATATTATGTGCATGTATTTTGCACACCTTCTTGTTTAGGCGCTTATGTTATGCCACAAACAAGTGTATAGCACGAAACATATGGTTCTTCTTTTAATACACAAGTGTATTCACCATTTGTGGCCTTAATCATAGTTTTTTTGTCTAAATTTTGAATTCAATTAACCTTCGTTATATTAGTCTTGAATAAATATTATGGTGCATCAATTATTGAAATGTATAAAAGATGTTAACCATGGCTAAATTTTATTACATGTAATTTTGTTTTAGTTAAATAAATATATTTAGACTTTTTCAAACATATTTTTGAAATAAACTTGTTTACAAAAATATCATTAAAAGCTACTATAGTATGTGTCATGTTCACCTAAGTGTAAAAATTGAAAAAAGTTACTATAACTAAAGTTTCTAATGTAGTCACTAGACTTAAGAAGTTTGAATAAGTGGTGTCAATTGATATTCATTTGAGTGGTGTCATATTTTAGTAATAAAGTTTGAATTTAGTAATGCTTATCCAAAACATGATATTCATTTGAGTGGTGATATTCAATTGAAAATGCTGATCCAAAACATGAAAATGTTGTGACCTTGTAACAATTGAATTTATTAACAATTGTTTATCAAAAACATGAAAATGTTGACAAAAAATGGAAGCATTATAGTTTGGCATTCCAATGTACAACCTTGTACAAAAAGCGCGGCACTATTGTACAACATTGTACAACAACCCAAAACATAATGTCAATTAAATGGTGTCAAACATCAGTCTTCTTCATACGCCATAGGCGCACCGCAAATTGCCATCTCATGTTCCACATGTTGTCGTGGTCACATCCGGGTGTCAAAGGATACTCCAACGCCAAATGATCCGCAAACGCCATCGTCATACTCTAATATCCTTCCGCTTTCCAGTTAAGCATGGAACAAGGCTCTTCGGCAACTTTTGTAGTGGCTAATTTTGCAAAGTTCGGTACACTCTCGTATGGCCAAACCTATACAAATGGAAAAAGTAATGATTAATTGTTTTGTTATTAAAAATTTTAAGTAGGTGTGTTTAATTTGGATCATACATGTAACACATGCGGGAATCCATACATCGTATACTTCACTTTTTCATAAAGTGGATCGCCGGCCTTGTTTTCATTGAAACACTTTGGTTGGCCTACCATTAGCGATTTCATGTGAGTCACGGTCAGATTGTATGATTCCATCGCCCAAGGATACTTCTTGAAACTCTGAAAGTCATCAACCCATTTCACAAAATCCGGGTTTATTTTGGTCCTTTTGTCTCTGGAAAGCAGGACACACAGTGTGTAGTACAGAGATGCAAGCTTCACACCTTGTAGTGGATCACCTCTCCTTGGAGCCTTGTAGTCTTCCATCCTATTCTTCAACTGCTGAAATGTAATGTTAGTGCGTCCATGGAAGAACTTCTTAGCAATGCAGTCTTTTTGATCAGTGGACAACTCAGGCCTCTCACCAGTAGATAGTTGTCCGGTTATGCAGACAAAATCATTGAAAGTAAACTTCAAAAGCTTCCCTCGCACACAAAACCACAGCTCATCTGTGAATTGTTGATGCACTAGGCGTAACAAGAGCATGTGGATGATCTGGCCAGAGAATTACAAGTCCGGAGCATCCAGCAAATGACCCCACAGAGTGTCTTTGAATGGGGTGAGCTGGTCCTTTGTCAAACGAGCATTTAGTAACTTCGCGGCATCTCCAAACTTGAAGCATAATGAATAAGAGGCCGGGAAATGCTCATTAACAAGAATTTGCAATTGAAGTGCCCTGCAATTGAACATGTTAAACAACAGTCACAGAGAGTAATATATAACTCACAAAACCAAGACTCACAGACATTTGCTATTTATTCATTTATATACTATAAAATATGTAGTAATAATTAACGTAATGGATTTATATTTCAAAACATGTGTATATTTAAGCAATTTCATCAGGAATTGTACACAATACTATTATTTACACAAAAATGAATTGTATCATATGCACTGTTCTAAAAATCGGCTTAGGCGGAACAATTAATCGGCCTAGGCGGCCTAGGCGGCCCTAACTGTAGTGGCCTAGTCGGCCTAGTCGGTCAAAAAATCGGCCTAGTCGGCCAAAAATCGACTGCATAGGCGCTAGGCGCCCCTCAACCGCCCGACTAGCGCCTAACGAGTTTTAGAACAATGATCATATGTCAATTCACGTTAAATGGCCACAGACTTTTTGGGGAGTAAGACCTGAATGTTGTTGATACAAAATTAACTTTAAAGCTTATGGATTTAGGCTTGAAAATACAAAGTGTGAAAGTTTAGTTACTTCCTGCCCTAAACTAAGGTAGTTTTTTCAGTGATATTCATCTAGCATGGATTAGTAGTCCTGTCATTATTTCTTTTAGTTAATCGACCACTATTTTAAAATGGATGAATATACTTTCAGCTTTGAAGAAAAAGAGACGTAGTTCAATGAGGCTAATATGGTCATTTAGTTTCACGTGTTAATTTATGCGCCCAAATCTGTAAAATGCACTGTGAATGAGAGGAACTATTGGAGTTTAATATGAATTTGTGATCTTGATCTGATATAGGAGAAAACTACTGGTTTGGATACAAGGCTTCCGGCGATGCAATAATACAAGTAAAACACATTTCAGACAAAAATGGCATCAATATAAAAAAAATTGTAGAGCATAAGCATGTATGTGTGTGTATCATCCATCCTTATTTATATATTCCATTTATATCAAATTATAACAAAAAATGTTAGGCACTTTACTTAAAGTATGTATCGATAAAAGGGTACACTAGGAATTGAGACTAGTAGAACACGGATACATACAATTCCAGTTTAGATGGCACTGGGAATTTAAAATCCTAAGTGTTCATATAACAAACACTATATTTCCACATGAGAATCTGCCAACTAGTATCCTTACTCATCAATTACATCAAAAGCAAACACAAAGTCAACAACCAATTTCTCTCAAAATGAGAAGTCATAACCATGAAATAGAAGTGCATATCGAGAAGGACATAATGAATTATTTACCACAATCTTTTAAACATCACAAATCAAACTCACAAACACTTTTTTTCTTTTTGCAAAACATATCTTCATAGTTCATATGACTAACTGTTAAAAAAACAAGAGCAAGAGAATTCATAAGAAACCTAAGGTAGCACAGTATAACAAAGTGAAAATATTACGGCCACAATTTCATATGCATTGAATTGCAAATAAGTTCCAAGGCTACTCTTCAGTTCTAATCTATCACACTCACCTCATCAGTCCTTTGTTTCCTTTCATGATTACAGAAAGCAAGGGTTGTGTCAAAATCTTGCTGAAAGTATTTCAGTTGAGGGCTATCGTTTTGGGATGTTGAAAACGATCAGAAGCATCAGCTAGAGGATCAAAGTAATTTTGGCGCTGCTGATTAAGTTGATGGTGTAACTCTGCAACTTTCTGTAATCTTAAATAACACCTCACAAACACCTACTATTCAAACCCTAAGGTCACACACTCACACAAACACCGCAATTGGAACACACATACAACCAATTTCAAAACACAACAAACTGGCATTGAAGAAACGGTAAACACTATATTCAAGTCAAATATAAAAGGTAAAACAAAAAAAAAATCAAGATTTTTCCTAAGTACATACCGTTTGGCCATTTCGGGGAGGCTGGTTCGCACCATGTTTGCCGCTCTGGGTTTCGAAGAGGCAAGCTCCCACAGCGTTTGAAGACAGACCGAGGATAGAGATGGAGGCCGGTCGTCATTCCTTGTACTTGGAGAATGGACCGGTGACAGAGATGGAGGTCGGTCATGGGTTCGAGAGATGAGGGAAACACAGAGGAGTGGGATATTGGCCGGAATTGTTGTTGTACGAAGTGAGGAAGGCGGAGCGAGAATGGCTGGGGATGCGGGAAAGAGGCGTTCGATTTTTGAAGGGGGTAGAGGCGTTTTTATAGCTCAAGACACACGTTAATGTGTGCGAAAGGTGTAGTGGGAGGATGGGGTAAAAAAAATTAGCCTCTTATATATGGTGTACCCAGGGTGTAACCTAGGGTGTACACCAAGAGTTTTTGTGCTAGTAACCTTATTGTCAACCGTTCATGTTTGACTTTATATCCTTTGTTATAAATTCCTACACATAGGAGTGGTTCCCCACATCATAGTTAAACAACATCCTATCAAATTTTTGTTGCATCTTTGAGTAAACCTTGAATCTTTAATTTATATTGAGAATATTAAAATTGAGAAATAGGCAAATACCTATTGGTTTGAAAATACTTAAAATCTCTTCTAAGATATGACGAATTCAAATAGTTTAACTAATACTCCGTATTTATTTTAAATGGAATTTAAGTTGTCATTTAGATAATTAATTATAATTTAAAACTCTCCTATCTGGTGAATTTAAAAATTGATTGTCACATAAACTCTCCAAAATCATTCCTTCCTATGCAGTATTTTTTAAACACCCAAACAAGAAAGGGAGGATAAACCCTCCTCACTCATACCCTAAGGGTGTGTTTGGAAGTTGGTTATTGGAAGAGAGGAAAAGACATGTGAAAATTTATGACCCTCTTATTTGTATTTGATAGTTTTAAAAGTTGTGTTTTTGGAAGGTTTTTATGACCCTCCAAAGCTCTCTAAATGCTCAATTTTTAAGTTCCTTCAAAATGTGAATTTTGATGGATAAATATAATCAAATAATAGTGTAAGCTCGCTCAATTTGAAATGAATATCAATTCGATTATATATTTGAATTCATCTGAGAAATGATTTTAATAATAATTCTTTCAACGACTTGTCGACTTCCAAATAAGAAGACGAGTTTCGTGACTTTCTCCTCTTCCCCTCCACGGCTCCAACAACTTACATTCAAACTCTAAAAAAAAAACTACCTTCAAAATCTTTTCTTCCCTTTCCCGAATTCCCAAACATAGCGTTAGGAAGAACAACAGCACGATGCTTTCATGATTTCATCGGTTCTTGCTTCCATTAAACCACATGCATCAAGTGCTAGGATGAACTTTTCCAAGGACGGCAAAAGGAAAATTTTCTACCACCCACCTTTTAAGTGCTGTTCTGCACGTTTTTCATCATCCACATTCCCATATCAAAATATAGAAGACGCCATTGTTGAAAAGGGATAAGACTCAAATTGGACACTATGATTTGATGAGAATCTCATATTAGACACTAAGGTTTCAAATTGACCAAACTGGACATTATGGTTACATATGTATCTCATATTGGACACTGAAGTTTTATAATTCTTGCTTTTTGGACATTCACTTATCATTCTCTTCTTTCTTTAATAAAAATAGTTTAGTCTAATATTTTCTTTCCTTTTTGGTGAACATAAACTAATTTAATTACATATATAATTTTGGAATATTTAATTTAAAGTTTTTGAATATATAATTTGATTTTAATTAATAACTTCTTATATTTAACAATTTTAAAATAATATTTAGGACTTTCATTCATATGATTGTTATGGAACTTTAGTTAAGAAATATCGATTTGTTAAATTGATTTAACAATATTAAAGAATTTAATTACATTATAATAGATTTTCTTAATTGGAACATCTAATTAAATATTCTAAATCTAAATACACAAATTAAGTTATTTTTATTTTTAGGTACATTAAACGAAGAGGGAATACATTAATTGGGTGTCTGAAAATGATGAGAAAAAACGTAAAATTTAAACTATTTGAAACGTTAGTATCCAATATGAGATACACAAGTAATAATAGTGTCCAATTTGGTCCATTTGAAACTCTTAGATGTTTCTAAATACAATAGATAAGGTCTATAGAAGAGGAAAGTGAGGGTAGATCACTCATCCTGCGGCTCTAACTGACTGTTTTGGTTGGAGACAGAGCCGTAGATAAGGCTGTGCAAGCAGACATTTGCACAAGGCCTCAAAAATAAGTAGGCCCATATTTTTAAAATAAATATAGTATATAATTATATACTCCGTATATAAGTATTAATTACTAGTATTTAGCATATAAATTAGAGCATAAAGGTTTTCAACCCAAACGGCATTATCTATTTTACTTACAAGGCCTAACGTTAGTCTCAACTCTCAAAGACAATCGGCTGCATATTTTCTCATATTCAAGCTAATTAATCATTAAGTAATCTATATTCTTACATTATTCATAATTTTGCTGCAAATCAATTCTCCAAGTTTGTTAGGATTCTTTTCAAATTCTTATGGATTTATGTTAAAAATAGGTAAAGTGAATTGCTTCTTCTCCTATTTCTCGATTTATATTTGCGGTTAATTTATTTTCAGTTTTTGATGTCCTTTTTAGTGATGATCTTTTGTCAAGCTTAGAGTCTGATAGTGATGGTCGATTGCAACATTTTATATACTTTTTTGAAGTAATTAGTTATATTGTTGCTCAATTTTAGTAGAAGTTGATCAAATTTATGCTGGTAGATCTGTTTCTAAATTCAAGAAGTGCACCGGTACCATAGGGATGTTGCCTAGCTAATTTGACTAAAATTTTCATGTACTAAGATTAAGTTTCATGGTCAGTAATATATTAAATATGTTGTTTATGTACATATTACGAGTAGCTTTTACCAGTAATGTTTTTTAAAGGATTTTATTTTGAAAAAGAGCAGAACAAAAATGTATTGCTTTAATCTTAACCTATTATAATAAAGGACAGCTATTGTTATTAAATGCTTAGTTGGAGTGTTCTGCCCTCTTGCACTTTGCTGTATGACCTGTATCAGGATGTACATTGTGCTTTTATTGTCATACTCTAGGTATTGTGCATCAGTGAAATGTTAACACACCGTTAACTGGTTAACGGCGTAAGTCTACCGGTCACTCCATAAAAAACTAGCTACTACGTACTCCGTAATATGGACTGCTTTTTGCGAATCCGTTTGTGAACCCAAATCGACATCATCTTCCCAGGTGCGTTTGAGAAGTTGGAGCATCACAACTAAATTCTATTGAATGATATATATTTCAGTTTCAGATTCGCTCCAGTTCCTATATAAATGGGAATTTCCTTCGGTTACGTTCCTCATCTTTTTCACGTGGCCTGGTCAACACTTGCGGGTGAGTTTTTCTATTCTCCCCGCCAATAGTTCATGTTTATCGATCATCATTAGTCCTTATCATAGCCTTAGTTGGTAATTTGCTGCAGAGGTGCGTGTCTATAATGTTCTTATGTTTCTTTTCTATTGTTCTGTTTACGTTTCTTTATGCATACATGAATATTAAAGTCAAGCCACTTGTAATGCATGGTATGAATTCACGTGGATGCGTTTTTTATTACCTTCATAGGAATGAAAACTTCATATAATACTCAAACTTACGCATGATATGTGTTTGATGAAATGTCAAGATAGAAACTGAATGTAAAGATGTGGTGTTTGATTGATAAAATTTCACATACACTCAACCAAATGCTCTGTGAAGGATCCTCTCAATTTCTGCATTTGATTACATGTCATACATCTCATTTCAGCTCTTTGGTAAAAAATTAGGACCAATAATATACCATAGGTACGGTGCAAATACAAAATAGTGCATTCCATCAACTTAGTTCACTATTTTTTGGAAAAATCACTCAGATCATGGAAGAAAAATAAGTTTCCATTATTTTTTATTTTTTTGTACTTCTAAATCAGTCCTGTTTTGCGGATAATAAATATATAACTCTTACTCCTGCACATTTAACGTTTACTCCCAGTTACTATAAAAAGAGTGTTTTTTAAGGACAAGCCTCCTTAGGCCAGCCAACTTTATCACCATTGAACATGTTATAAAAGTAAAACAGTATCCTTTAGGTCCTTAGGAAAAAAGACTACTTCATCTGTCCCGTAATTAAGTTCCTATTTTCTTTTTTGGGATGGTCCATATTAAAGTTCCTAGTTCAAATCTTTCCTTATTTGGCAAATGATTTACACCAAAACAATGCCAAACAGTGCCAAACAGTGTTCAAACAGTGTCAAACAGTGTCCAAACAGTGCCAAACAGTGCACTCCACAGTAAAGTCAAATTTATTTCTTAATATGTGTGAAGTCAAACCATGAACTTAATTATGAACCGGAGGAAGTATTTTGTATGAAAAACAAAGCAAGTCCTTATTATTACATATATATGGGTTTTGCTCTTTTATTTATGCAATGAACGAGTACAATCTTTATTTCATACACCATATAATAATGCTTTAAGCTTTTGTCTCATATACGTACTCAAGCACTTATGATCATCCACTCATGCCTAAAACATATAGTACTATGTATAATGTGTCACAATGTTGATTTAGAAGTACAAAAAAAACATTGTGCAACATATAGGATTTCTGTGTAGAACATGTGAAAATTTATGTGTAGTATTTCTCATTCTGAAGTCACAAAACAATATTATTTGCTCATTTGTTAACTGTGTGCAACTTCACCAAACATAGAACATCTAACAAATTTTATACTGACACATGCTTAAAATGATTTACAACTGATGATACCAAACTCACAAAAAATAAAACAATTTGTAGTATTGGGCATATTACAATCGCGCAACGCGCGATCTAATTTCTAGTAGTAGTATATATAAGGCCTAACTTGAATAAATAGCACCGGGCCTCTTAACTGGTTAAGCCGGCCCTGGTTGGAGAGCAGAAGATCCAAAAACCTGGGCAGAAGCAGGTTGTTGGAACCTAGACGGCTAGACCCGTAGTAAGTTCAAAGGGTCGAACTTTCAAAAAAGTGAGAACAAAATATGAATATGTATATTTAGTTTTTTTTACCCATTAAAAAAAACCTATAAATACTCCTAATATTAAACATTTTTTCACACCTTCTCTACTCTCTAATCATCTTCATCTTCTTCATCTTCTCAAATTCTCTTATTCTCCAATATATTTTACATTTTTACTATTTAATACTTATACAAATATTATATCAACTTTATATTAATTATCTACTTCTAAATACATATATTATATTAGTTATATTTCTTATCTACTTATATATTTAATTATCTACTTTTAAATACATATATTATATTACTTATATTCCTTATCTACTTAATCTCTACTTATTATCTACTTATATTACCTATATTACAGTTTGAGGTTTTTACGAGAATATTACTAAAATAAAACTTATTTACATAAATATGACTATTCATTACTACAACGTAGTGCTGTAGTAACTAAAGTTCAAAACTTGAACATGAATTACTATGATTTCATTACTACTCTAGTAATGAATCATATTTTTGTAAACCATCTTTATTTTGGTCACATTTATGTAATTATTTCATTACAGTTTATATCTACTTAATATACACTTTATATATTGAAGTATTAAATATAAGTGTATTACTCATCTTATAGTAGTATACTTATATATTATATACTATAAACATTATATTATATAATAGTTATACATTTATTATATCTATTAATATAGTTGGAATTATATCTAATTAATTCGAAGTATATTAATTAGTATATTAAGTGTGTGTGTGTATATATATATACGATTTTTACTAATATATTACTTTTATAGTTTTATTACATCTAATTAATATATTAAATATATATATACTTACATATATTTTAGTTACACTTTAATTAATATTAGTTAAATTCATTCTATTACTCTCATTAATTAGCATACACTTTCATATATTTGTCTTATTTGTTTAATTTTGTATTAACATTACTTGATTAGTTAATTAGTATTCACACGAAGTGTTTAATTTTTCATTGAAGTAGTTAATTACTTCATTACAATTTTTTATTAATTGCTACTTTTGACTCTACTTTAAAAAACTAGTTAATTCTCATTATATTTAAAGTTAAACTTTAATAATTTGATTGTTAGTAAAAAAAATAGGTAGTACAAAAAACTAGTTAATTGTTAGTTTTGAGTATTTATTAAACAATAGTATTGATTAGTTCAAATAACTAGGACAAAAAAGTAGTTAATTCATTACTCAATTAATTTTTGCTATAAATTTTGTACTCACATTTTATTAATATTCGCATTTTAGTTCAATTCACATTTTAATTAAAGTATTTCACTCGAATTGTTTTTATAAATAAATAATAGTTAGAATTTTATTTGATTAAGGTAAACTTGTAAGATTGAAGTATTATTTAAAATAGTTTTAATTACTTGCATTACTTGTGTACTCATTATTAATATATTTGTTGCAATTTAATATTTGTGACATTTTTTTAGATGGAACGTGGTAGATATTCGGTTGATATGGGTAACCTCGAGCGCAACCGAACGAACGAGATTGGGAGGAAGAAATCCCGCAAAGGTAAATCACATATCGGCTCTTCATCTCAAAGCCGATATGATTTTGATACGGCTTACCAAAGGAGGGATGGGGATGCAATGTCCGACATGCAACTACAACAAGAATTGGACCGACATAACAACCGCTTTTTCCAAGACGAACAATACCCGATGACCATTGACGAAGAAGAGCTTGAGGACGACGATGTGGAGGAGATGCCCGAGGAGGAGGGTGGCAGCAGCCACGACGCCGACGAGCCCACCTCATCCCAAACCGGTAAGAAAAAAAGTAAATCTGAACTAATGGAAAATAATTTTGATAAGTTGAAGGACCCGAACACCGGGAATTGGAACGCAACTTGCAAGTGGTGCAAGAAAAATTATAGCTTGGGAATTTCCGGCGGATACGGATCCGCCTCAAGGCATCTTAAGGCCAAACACCCGGTGGAGTATGCAAAATTAGGCGGTGGAACGGGGAAGCAAACTCAAATTTTGAGGTTTGCAAATAACCAACAACCTTTTGATAATTTCCAATACAATGATGCACAAAATTTGTCTGGTATGGCTAACTTACTTGTTGAAGAAAATTTGCCTTATTTGTTTTCTGAAAGTCTTGCTTTGAAAGATTATGCACAAAAGTGTTTAAATCCTCAATATAGAGGTTATAGTCGCAAAATGATTAAAAAAGAAATTATAAGGCTTTATAATGCGGAAAAGGTAAGGTTACAAATTTTTTTTGCAAACTTTGATGGGCGTGTTACTATTTGTTCTGACATATGAGAGGATAATTATCATAATTTACATTATTTGCGTCTGACTGCACATTATATTGATAATGATTGGAATATGCATAAACGTGTTCTTGCTTTTCGTGAATTTAATGATCGTCACACCGCCGAACATATTTATATTTTGATTGAGCGTATTTTAATTGAGTATAATTTGAATGATAAGGTGTTTGCTATTGGTTTTGATAATGCTACTAATAATACTGCTGATATACCTAGATTGCGTGAATTATGTGGTTCTACTACTTTGATGGGTAGATTTTTTCATCAACGATGTGCATGTCATGTTATAAATTTATGTATACAAGACGGTCTAAAAGCGTTAGGAGATTCTTTGGAGGCAGTCAAGGGGAGATTAGACGTATTTGGGGTAGTGGTCAACTTAAATTAAAATGGCAAAAATATTTGATAGAAAGAGGTGAGAAATATGTGGCTTTTCCTAAAGATTTGTCTATTCGTTGGAATAGTACTTATAAGTTAATTAGAGTTCTTCTTAGATATAAAGAACATTTTCCTGCTTTTTTAAAAGAATATGATAACTATATTATAAACTCGGCTGTGATCGACACATGCGAAAAAATTTGTAATGCTTGGTATATTTTTATAATGCAACTCAAACTTTTAGTCATGTTTATAAAACTACATCAAATCATTTTATTCGTGAAGCTGTTAATCTCGCCGGTGCTTTTAATGAATTTGAAAATGCCGTTTACGTGAATTATTTTGCTGAATCTATGAAGGAAAAGTTTTTAAAATATTATGCACATATTCCGCATATTTATGGTATTGCATTTGTTCTCGATCCTCGTTTTAGACTTGGTTCTTTAGAAGAATGTTCGAAGTATTATTATCTTGCCTTTTTTGGTCCTTTTCCAATGTATGACGAAGCCTCAATAGATTGGAAAAAAAGAAAACAACGAGGTTAGTGAATTATTTTATACCTTACTTAATGAGTTTCATGCAGAATATGGCAACGCGCCTAGGGGCGGAGGGAGGGGGCGGCCAGGCTGGGCCCTGGCCCAGGGTAATTTTTCTATTTTTTTTGTAATATATACATAGTTTTAAGTTTGTTTTTAGAAATTGGCCCGGTATAAAAATAAAATTGGTCCAAAAAAAATAGTCAAGCTCAAACATTGAGGAAAAGAACTAAAGAAGTGTAGCGCTGCAGCACCTTTCCAAGCCACCGCAGGCCCGCATCAGTAATCACGGATTCACGCATAATGCATTCACGCACCGTGCACGCCTCAACCGGACGTCTCGTTGACTCGCCGCAAAGGCACGCTAACTCCCTAAGACCCCAAGGCCCAAGCTGCTCAAGGTTTGCTCCTGCTCCGCTGCTCGTCTGCGGACTGGGCTGCCTGCGCAGCTCTCTTGGACTTCAGAAGCCGATGCTTCTGCTTCTCGCCTTCTCCTCTCTTCAAGCTTACTGCTTCAAGCCAAGGTATTTTTTTTTTTTACCATTTTAGATTAATTAAGTGTTTTATTTGTTAAATTAGTTTGTGTTAGTGACTTAGTGTGTCATAATTGATCTGTGTTGTCACGCCCCGGCCTGGCCGGACGCGCTAACAACCGCCGCATAATCCGATTAAGGCAACCGCAGTTCACCCTACTCGAACCATGCAAGGCGTACATGAATACCATTCACACTAGTACATCCATAAACAATCATAAATAAAGCATTTCAAATATACGCAGCGGAATACAAATATTTTTTAAAAGTAAAAGGCCACACAGGGCGAACATGAGCACGCAGGCTCCCAAATCATTTATAATTTAAAAATAGTCCATGAGCATTATTTTATTTATATCCAAATAGAACTGGAAGAAGCACGAACCACGTCTTCTCTCCATGGATCACCCGAAGCAACGGGAACAGGAAGCAAGCCCTAGCTTCTACCTGAAACTGTGAGGTGGCCTCCCCCGTGAAGGGGAGGTCAGTACTTGGAAGCATTTGACAAGTACAATGACAACTATACTGAATATAATTCATGTTTCAAACACAAGACCCTCAACATATGGTGATACTATATTATGGGCATAACCTACAGCTACCCCATTTCAAATCACTTGTATAGAATATATATACCAAGTCAAAATAGTCAACCCGTAGGTTCATTTTTATTTCAAACAATTCCCTTTGTATAGCCCTTGGCCTATTCATGCATATAACAATCTCGGGAGGTTACCCCACCCCTAGTCTAAACCCAACTCCATCGAGAGGGTTACACAATTTATCATTTGTACTCGTCCACGTTGGACTTACCCACCCTACGGGTGTATTCATTCATTTTGGGCTTACACCCCCAGCATAATATCTTTGATTTATTTAGGGCTTACACACCCCGTATATTCTTAGTTTGTGTAGGGCTTACACACCCCGCGTAATACTTTACTCATTTAGGGCTTACACACCCCGCGTAATACTTTACTCATTTAGGGCTTACACACCCCGCGTAATACTTTATTCGTTTAGGGCTTACACACCCCGTATAATACTTTATCCATGTAGGGCTTACACACCCCGCGTAGTATCCTTTATTCGTTAGGGCTTACACACCCCGCGTAATACTTTATTCGTGTAGGGCTTACACACCCCGCGTAATATTCTTTATCTCATTAGGGCTTACACACCCCGCGTAATATTTTGTTCTTGTAGGGCTTACACACCCCGTATATAACCTCGTATACTCATTATATACGAACAATCATAATCTATCAACCTCGGGCTAGTCTTCATCAAGACTCCCCGGGCTGCCTTCATATAGTCTAGGTAGACTCCACCATTTCCTTTGAGTGTGACCATAGTCCATCACTCATTCTAAGTTCATGCCTATCTAATTCAATACTATAGATAGCACATACAATTAATCACTACGGATTCATATCACTTTGATCATGTAAATAACTCAAGCATTCCTTACTTCGCATTTAATCATTTTGCCTATCCACATAGGTATCCATATATCCCTTTTAAGATCTTATGGAATCACACATTTATCAACATTTGTCTATATCATGTTAATCCTCTATATCAATCCAATAATTAATATATTTCAAGGATTTCTCCCCTCATGCATAATGCCTTTGCTTATCCACCTTAGTAATATCATGTATCAATTTGTATGACCACATAGCAACACATTTATTCACATTGGAGTATATCATTTAATTCCATCAAAATCATAATTTAATTACTTAGGTAATCTCATGCTCAACTCACGAGTTATAGACAATATAGTCAGCCATCCTCACCTTATATATGTCCAGGAAGGTTGCCTATTGAAGCCCCGTCGTTAAACCTTCGATCGGGAATGATTTGAATCAATCTTGGCTGGCAGAGGGCAAAAGCCGCCCGGCTTTGGCAAAAGCTGCCCGGCTTTCGGGTTCTGCTGCACGAAAACAGCACCTAGAAGTAGCGGTTTCCGGCGATTTCGATTCCTATCGATTCAACAACTCTTCTAAGTTAATTACCAACTCTTTATATCATATTTCCACACTTTTAAACGTGTAGAACATCCCCTAGAATCCATCATATGATTTCTACAAAATCATATACGAAAACTATATAAAAAGGAAGAACAAGAACCGGAGCTACGAGATTCTTACCGCTAGGCTTCGTTTTCTCTTGGATTCTCTTCTCTCCTTCACTCTCCTCTGTTCCTGAGCTCTTGTGTGGGTAGAGAACGCTCCAAGCACTCCCCTCCTCTCTATGGCTCACGTAAAACATCCCCAAATGAGGGGATAAGGAAACTCCCCTCTCTTATCTTCTATTTTTAGAAGGTTGGGCCGATTTAGTTTGGGTTCGGTTCACGGGCTACTTTCTTTAATTAATCCGTCCCGAAGCTATTTACAAATTTATCCTCCCGTGGATTATGGTCTACACTTTATACGGAATACCCCGAATTAAAGTGTAGGAAACTCTTCACCCTCATACTCCCTATTTTCGGTAAGTTGGGGAAAGAACGCCACTTTGGTTATTTGATATATCTCGGTTGGACCTAAATGACTTTTATTCATTTATTTATATTATTTTAGGTCGGTCCTAAAATGTATTGGATGGTCCTCTCCAATATTCGGGCTCATACCCAATTATGTTTCATTTATTAGTAAGTGGACTCAAATAGTCTCTCGTCTTATTTCTTTACCTTTTATTCGGCCCAAACAATTATATTTTACATAGTCCCTTATCTTTGGGCTTTTATTTAATTTATCATGGTCCAAGAATATATATTAGTTTGTCCCTCCCCATGTTTGGGGTCCGACTCACAATTTATTTAATCGGTATCAATTTAATCAATTAATCATTTCTAGTATGATCGATATACTTGTAACTAGTTTTCAAAGTGAATATATATTCATGACATTAACTAGTTATCCTTATCGAATTTAGTATATGTACTATTATTCTAATTTTTTAATAATAATGGATTAATAAATCCAAGTTTTAATTGGGAGCGGTGTCATATGTGTAATCGTGTGCTTTGAATTGTGAAATAAAAAATAGGAATGTCAAATGTTATTTGTGGATTTTTTAAAATATTAATATGAATTATATGAATTAAAATAAAGTAGTGATCATTTTTATTTTTTATTTGGTAATTGTAGTAGGTATGGTTACTCAATCTACTTCCAAATAGGCAAAAATCACACTGTGTTCGTTTTATAAGCTGGTACAAGCACACAAAGTAGACGAGTTAAATGTCTCAATTGAAACTCCTAATATCTCATCCGCTCAAGAGAAGTAGTTTCGGATGCACTTGGAATTGAGTGAAGAGTTGGTCAAATCTGGAAAGGGAGAGCACTTCAAAATGGTTACAAGATTAATTCATCTTGTATTGACTTTACCTGTTTCAACTGCGACAACGGAAAGATCATTTTCTGCAATGAAACACGTTAAGAATGAAATTCGTAACAAGATGAAAGATGAATTTCTTGTCGATCGCTTGACCATCTTTATTGAAAAGAATTTGCCAACAAAATCGACGTTGAGTCTGTCATAGATGAGTTTGCTAAGATCAATGAGTGTCGTGTTCAGTTAACGTTTTAGTTTCAAACATTGTACGTACTGTTTAAATATATTATATTACTACGAATTTTAATGGATTTTAATCATTGTGTTCACACTATTGTTGTTTTTAAAAATTTTATATAATGTTTTTAGTGTATAGTCGGCCCAGGGTAAGCATCGGTCCTGGCTACGCCCCTGAACGCGCCCCCTCCCCCGACACAAACATCTTCATCTAAAGGAAAATCAATTTTTAAATCTACATTTGCCAATCTTATGAAAAAAGCTAAAACAACTCCCGCTACTCAACAAAGCACAATTAATGAGATTGCTTTGTATTTAACTTATGACGTTGATTTTGAAGAAGAAGATGAATTTGACATTCTAAACTGGTGGAAGGGAAAAGAAAGAATGTTCCCGGTTTTAGCAAAGATGGCTAAGCAAGTGCTATCAATGCCGGTTTCAACAGATGCCGTGGAACAAGAATTTAGTTCGGCTGACAACGTCCTTACGCAATCTAGAACGAGCTTGAACGCAGAATCTCTTGAGACGCTTGTATGCTACCACAATCGGTTGAAGGCGGCCCGTAGAGCTCAAGAAATGAGCATCACCCCCTCCCAACACTTTATGGATAAACCAACAACCGAGGGTGGCTCTACCTATGCCGGAGATTCCGATTGATTAATATTTGAATTTTTTTTATAAAATGTATTTCATATTTGAGATTCCGATTGTATTTCATGTTTTTAATTCTTCAATTCTCAATTGTAATTTGTAAACTTGTAGTTCATATTTCAAATAAATATACGTTAATTTTTTATATGTAGCACTTCTCAAATTAATTAATTGATTATTAATTATATTATTATTTATTAGAAAATGTATTTCATATTGTTTTTTTTCTCATTCTCAAATGTAGTTCCTATTTCAAATAAATGCACTTGAAGTTTGTTTTTAATATTCATCACTTGTATGAATAAGTAGCAAAATAGGGGGGGATTATATCTGACCCAACCCGGCCTGTGACCCGGGCGGGTGGCCCGGCCCGAATCGCGGAACCGGAACAGGCCAAGGGACGGGCCGGTCTCGGGCCCACGTTTTCGGAACCGGCGGCCCGACCGGGCCCGGCCCTACCCGAGTCCAGCACTATATTTAACTAACAATGTAAGTTGCCACCTCAGTTAATTTCTTCGGTATTAGTTGAACAAACGGATTGTTGAATGCGTATGAGCTTTGACATTCCCTCGGCTACTTGCCCCACTTTTCCAACCAAACTTCTTACAGTTCTTTCCTTCTTTCTCTTTCTCTTTCAATTTCATCCAAAAATCAATCCACCTTCCTTCTTTCCTTCACCGGTTCTCACCCAAAATCCAACTCCTCAATTAGTAATTCCCCACACCAAACCAACCAACCCATCCATTTCCTCTCTACCTCTCTTGTAATCATTAACACAAATAAATTGTTCACAGAAGAAGGGGAAAGAAGCAGCTGAAGAACTCCACAACTCATCCCAATGGAGCAACGGCCCTTACTAATTGATGGGTTTCAGGATGCTTCCTGTTTCACTACTTCCCAAAACAGAGTGCCCTCTTCCTCCTCAGATTACCATCAGATTGTTATGAATGATGATGACGATGGGGAAGAGGAAGATGATGATGGGTTGTTGGGTGATTGTGGGTACTCAAGACCCTTTTTTATTATTGATGTAATATGGAATATGGCATTTGTTTTGGTGTCCATTTTTATGCTGTTGAGCACCATAGGAGAGAGTCCATCTGCACCCTTAAGGCTCTGGATTGGTGGGTATGCCCTACAGTGTCTCCTGCATGTGGGTTTTGTGTGGGTTGAGTACCAGAGGGTGGTGGTGGTGAGATTTCATGGTCTTCATTCTCATGCCCTCTCCATATTTAATCTCTGTCACTCCAGGTACTTTCCCATTTAACCCCTCTTTTAGCTAGGGAATCTTTTGATGATGATAATGATGAATGGTTGATGTATATATGCCACTTTGGTAAACTCTTTTTTTGGCTTAGGTTTTTAATTCACAGAGACTGAGGTTACTTTTGTGTATAGTTCTTTTAAAAAGACCATTTTTAGCTTCTCTTTTCATACTCCAGAATACTCCATAATGTTATCCCCTAAATTTTGTGCCCACTTTCTTTCAAAAACTATTACAGTATGATAGGGACATAGACTTCCAAGATTAATAATAATAGTAGAATTAGACTAAGGGGTGTGATATTGTATAAATAAGGGTTTGGGCTAGGTGGTAGTTAGCTTGGGCCGGCCCATAAGGGAATTGATTATAAATAAGAGGGGAGTAGAATAAGGAGGTTAGGCAGAACTTGGATCTGAACTGGGACCTGGGAGAGACAGAGGGCACTGTCGAATTTGCCTTCAACTGTATCGTTTCTTTTCACTTCTTCTATTTCAGTGTTCATTTTCAACAATTCATCGCCATATTTGCCTGTACCATATCATTGGTATCAGAGCAGTCGAACCAGGGAAGCTTCGATCAACAGTCACACGATAAAAAAACGGAGCGCAGGGAACATCGACGGTCAGAGAGGAAGGTGGCCGCCTCTGCTTTGCGCGCGGACATGGAGAAGCGCGAGATGCACGCGTCTGCGGAAAAGGGGAAGGAACAACATCGAAGATCCGATCAGCGTGCTTCGCTCGGAAAAGAGGAGAAGCTGTGGGAAAAGGTTGAAAGTGATTGGGCTAAGGAGATGCGCCATATGTTGGGCAAAATTCGTCACAGAATCAAGCGACATAGAGACCGAGCGAGGAGTCCTCCTAGACACCGTCGGCCGATTGAAAATAATCAGGTTTCTTCTTCCGTCGCTCTTCCTGGTTCGCAATCGCAGACATCTTCGCGATCTTCATCTCACAGTTCGCAGCAACGAACTTCGTCTCACAGTTCGAAATCCCTAACTTCACCTTCTCGTTCGCGGACTTCATCTCTGGCTTCGCCCAGTTCGCAGTCGCTAACAGCGTCTTCTCCCAATTTGTTGCAATCTGTTTCTTCTCACCAATCTTCCTCGCCAGTAGTTTCATCCTGTTGGCCAGCTTCTCAGCGAACTATAACTTCTCAGATTTCATCGCCAACAGATCTCCGGGCTTTGCAGGTTTCATCGCATGCTTCTTCTAACAGTGTTCAAGTTTCATCTCCCACAATGAACTCTAAGTTGAGGCCGGCTGAACCATCAATCACGGAACCTGGCCCAAAGGATGATACGACTCAAACTACAGGATATCTGCCAAAGTATCCAGAATATTTGAAACAGCCTGATAGGGATGAAAATGGAATTCGTTTGGGAAAAGTGAAAGAGCAATTGCCAAGGCAACTAGAGGATCAGTCTCAACTCTTTCTAGTAGGGATAGGAATTGGTGCATTATCAACTACAACTATGTTGCTGAAACCGGGGCAGGCTGTTTCTAGAGCCCCTAATGGGGATGATTCCAATCAACGAGGCGCTGATGGTACTAGAAATTCTACCACCAGGGGTGTGGAGGTTAAGGAACTGCCTAGTAGGACTATGTTGGGAGTTACGCTCCGTCATAGTTCAACAGGTGAAGTGGCAAACGGAATTGAAGTTTTATTTAGCTCAATGTCTCCTGATAAGCAGAAGCAGATTCAGGTCGAGGAGAATGCTGGTGTTCACGGTATAAATACAAATTCTGCTACTGGGAAGTATGGAATTACTCAAAACTTTGCATCTCAAGAGACTAAAGCAACTATACCATTCAGAAAGTTTTTGGTGGTTGAGCATAGCCTTCTAATTGATGAGGTCCGTACTTTAATAGATTCTGGCCCGGATGGGAGAGGAAGCAAGGGTTCTAGACTTTGCCTTGCTAATCTGGTTACGCCCTCGCTGGGTTTTCAGCCTATAGGGGAAAGGAAAGGAGAAAATTTCTCAGATTTGGGACTTTGGCAGTTAGATAATCTGAAATCGCATGACAGCACTGTTGTGCACAACTGCTGGCGGCTGTTGAAGTTTTATGAGACAAAGCCTGCTATTACAAATCATTCTATCATTGACACTAGCTGCTGTACAGAAAAGTGGATGAAAAATGGAGAACTTTGCATAGGGCTTGTTGCAGGCAATGAGTTGAGTAATTCGAATAACATTAAAACTGCATCCAACACATTAATAATCTCAGAAGTTATAATCCTTGAGGAGTCTCATGAAAACAGGGAAACACGTGTAGCTAGTGAGTGTTTGAAGTCTACTGCAACAAATGAAACTGCACTCGACATATATTCTGTAGCAACACCATTTGTGATTTTGAAAGAACGAGTACTGAAGCTTCTGGTTCAGCAATCCAGGAGATATTGGGAAGGAAGAGGCTCCAGGATGAAGATGAAGTTTAAGATCAAGGCTGTGTCCTATCACCCACCTTGAGGACAAGGTGGTTTTTCAAGGGGGGAGATATGATAGGGACATAGACTTCCAAGATTAATAATAATAGTAGAATTAGACTAAGGGGTGTGATATTGTATAAATAAGGGTTTGGGCTAGGTGGTAGTTAGCTTGGGCCGGCCCATAAGGGAATTGATTATAAATAAGAGGGGAGTAGAATAAGGAGGTTAGGCAGAACTTGGATCTGAACTGGGACCTGGGAGAGACCGAGGGCACTCTCGAATTTGCCTTCAACTGTATCGTTTCTTTTCACTTCTTCTATTTCAGTGTTCATTTTCAACAATTCATCGCCATATTTGCCTGTACCTATCACAGTACTTTTGCCATCTTTCTTCTAAAAAGTTTGACTTTCTAATAAATTTGTGGTGAATAATTTTTTCATTTATTATCATAATATTATTTCCATGTTTCTTCTAAAATGTTTGGCTTTCTTTTTAAGTACTCTGTAATAAATTTGTGGTGAATATTATTTCCATTTATTATCATAAATTCAATGAGATGGTTTTTACTTATACGTGGCTCTGTCTCTGTGGGATAACATGTCATTCAAACTTGCAAGTTTATGGGATGAAAGCAGTGATCGTTTCTTTAAGACTCTACTAATAAAGTACTACCTTCTTTCCGGTTTAAACTTATTCATTAAAAAATGACACAATTATTTAGATAGTATTATTGAAGTATATTTTGAGAAATAATTTTGTTGAATATATAAATAATGCGGTCATTGATGATGATTTTGATGTTATAGATGTATTCTTTTGAATTGTTGACGGTTAAGTTGTCATTTAAGAGTATTATGTTCTAAAGTAAAAATGAGAACCTCTAACTAGTAACTAGTACTCTCAAAAGATGTAAGTGAGAAGTTTAAGATGGGATAGAGAGAGGATATCTTATATAATTCATTTCATAGTTCTGAATTCAACCAGTTTTACTCCTACCAAACAAGCTAGATGTTCTTCCTAGAATAGATTGAAAATTAGAAACGTAATAGGAAGTCTGCTTATTTCGACTTTCTATACCCTTGAGATTGTATTTTCTTCTCCTTTCTGGAGGATGGTTTCTATTGAGGTGCAGGTTTTGAACAATTCTTCTATCACTTCAAATTAATGCTTGCAACACTAATGAACTCATGATTAGGTCACTGTGGATCAACTACACTATAATGCATATGGGTAAAATAACACTAAAAGATTGAATCAAATCCCTTACATATCTGCTGTCTCAAGACCTTATAAACCCACAAGGTTCTCTTTAATATTTTGATGAGAGACTCCTAACACAAACATGTGTGAACGTACCCTGACTCTTTATCAAACCAGATTTAAGCTTCAACTTTTTTTTCCTTTTTTTGGGGTGAGGGGGTCAGTATCATGCAGAGTTTGGTGGCAATTAATACAGTGATATCATCAATCTGGTGGGTTTTTGGTTTGTATTGGATTATCATGGGTGGCCAAGCACTTCTGCAAGATTCTCCCCATCTTTACTGGTATAAACATTGCTCTTAGACTCGCCTTTTTTCTCTCTTCAAAAAACCATCTTGGCATTGACAGCACTTATAACCCAAATTCAAATTTGCAGGTTATCTGTGACTTTTTTGGCATTTGATGTGTTCTTTGTGATCTTTTGCATCACAATGGTATTCATGCTTTTCTTTGCATTCTTCTGTTGCGTTCCGATTCTCGCAGCAGTTGCCTATGCAATGAAACTGCGAGAGGGAGCATCTGAAAATGACATCATGACTCTTCCCAAGTACTCGTATGTCCACTCCAGTAATGCTAATAGTAGCATTTCAAGATTCTCATATGATGATAACATGACATTGGAAGAAGGCTCGTCCACACCCGTCCTTTCTCTTAATCTGGAGGACTCTGTGAGCATCGATCTCTTACCATATTTCTTCCATTTTAAATTATAGGAGTTAATAAATAATGGATGATAATATGATTTTTATACTGACCACATGGTGAAGGTGACTTCTTCCATTTCAGTTTTACACTGTGGTGACTGATGATATTTTCACTGACCGTGTAGTAATATTTTTGCCAATAGTAAGAAAATACTCAATAATAAATTCACCCTGAATAATGAAAAATAAAATGTTTTTCTCTATTTCGCACTCTCACATGGTGAAGGTGACTTCTTTCAGGAGTGTAGTATTTGCTTGAATAGGTATAGTGAAGGAGTGGAGCTGTGTAGGCTTCCGTGTAACCACCATTTCCACCACGGCTGTGTTTGCAAATGGCTGCGGATTAATGCAACCTGCCCTCTCTGCAAATTTAACATCCTCAGGAAAGAAACATTGGTGTAATTAATATGTTTTCCCCGGATGGCCTATGTACAGGAAATTAAAATGAGTATACCCCTTCCCTTAACTTCTAAGATGAGAAGGGAATGAGGATCAAGTGATGCAGTCATTCTGCTCTAAATTGAAAAAAATGTAAAGATCATTGTTATAAATTTGATATACATACCATCATTGTGTAACATCAGTAAATTCGCCTCATCTTCAGCTCTTAGTACATTGCTTTCTTGGCCTTATTTTAGTGTGATATACTCACCAATGTCATTTTAACCAATCATTCCAGGTATTTCCAGCTCAGCTGGTTGTGAGATACCGTGCCTAGTGGGAGGTCTCGAGTTCGAAACCCGCTAGGCACGTAAGGGTTCGAAACTCAATGGAATGAGTTTCAGCCTTGATTACTCCAGGCCCCCTCCCCCCAAACTGGCCAAACCCCCATCTGGAGTTAAAAAAATGTCATATACTCCCTCCGCCCCAGAAACAAGTTCTCACTTTCCTTATTTGGATGTCCCAAAATAAACTTCTCACTTCCTTATTTAGCAAATTATCTACATCAAAACAGTGCCAAACAGTGTCGAAACAGTAAAATTTACCCATCAGTAAATTTATTTCCTAAAAATGTGTGAAGGTCAACACGGGAACTTGTTTCCGGGACGGAGGGAGTATTATT
This sequence comes from Cuscuta epithymum, assembly GCA_945859915.1. NCBI lineage: Eukaryota > Viridiplantae > Streptophyta > Magnoliopsida > Solanales > Convolvulaceae > Cuscuta > Cuscuta epithymum. Next base: position 1,036,217 of record CAMAPF010000198.1, read on the forward strand.
CACCATATTCCAATTGTGTACACACTCCGCACCATCCGAACCTCCTCCGTTCTTGCCCGTGTGGATTCAAATTGTAGGAGTTGTGTGATTTCTACCATGAGAGGTTGCATTTAATTTTTTGTGACAAAAATCATTATCATGCTTTGGTAGAACTCGGATTGTCATCGTGAAGGTCAAAGTGAAAAAGGAGTTCAATTCACCATTGTTATTCACTTGAGCTCTAAACCCGTGGCCGTGGGAGTATCATACATTCATGTATGTTATGTGAAACTTTGTTTAAAATGGTTTTTTAGTCGCAAGTACTAAGTAGATTCTATTTAAATAGTATAGAGTAAATTGGAAATATAGAATGAAGATAGATGTGCAAGAAATAAACTCTCAGCACTTGTTTGGGAGGGATGAGTGTTTTTAGTTTAACTAATTAGCATTGTATTTTGGTCTTATACTAGGAATAACTACACACATGCTTAAAGCATGTGTGTAAATGCTTAGTTCAATGATGTATTTTATGAGTCTTCAGCCTCACTTTTTTTTTTCCAAATATCTAAATCTATGAATAAATTACCATCACATCTCCCTTTATTAAAATCCTCCAATGGTGTTTTTGTAGTATGTGATACTTACAAACATGTCTATTATAGAGCATGGTGGCTGGAACAAGCTCCTCTGTCGATGTCTTATAGCCTTATAGGTAGGGTGTCTCAATGTTTGTGACTTGTTTACAAATTGGATAATAGACTAATAATAGAAAATGTTTTTTATTGGATAAAGGACTAATAATTAAAAATGTTTTTTATTGGAATGGACTAATAAAAAAATGTATTTTTATTGGATAATGGAGTAATAAAAAAGTGTTTTTTTAATGGATAATGGACTAATAGTTGCCAATCCGACGATAATGGTGTGCCAGGCGGAGGAATATTATGAACTAATGGATAATGGACGACTCTATCTAGATTTATTGTTGTTGTTAAAATTGCAATTTAAATTGTAAAGGTGTACAATTTTACAATTTTTCACCAACTAATTGATTCACAATTCATATCGTTTGTGAAACCATAAATTCATAAAATTGTAAGTGTCATAGAACCATCTAAAATAGTGAAGAACCTATCAACCTAATAAAATAGTAACCTAGAAAATTAAAGTATCGATACTATCAATTAAATGTACTGAAAATAACTTTCAATTAAATGTCCTAAAAATAATGATTATCATCACTTCAATGCCGCAAAGGCTCCCACAATTGATGGGGTAAGGGTATTGAAAATAATGATATTGATAATGATTTGAGATAACTATTCATTCATCTTTTCAATTTATTAAGATTATTAGGGACTTTATTACACACATAAGTTTTGATTTTGTCGAAATGATGTATAACTCATACTTTTGAAATGATTATTCATAATTCTAACTATTTGACCGAATATGTAACACAAGTAATATGAAATTACTTGCTGTGTAGAAATCTAGGCAAAATTTACTCTAACGCATTTAAAAAACGTCTCGGTATTTTCTATCCAAATAAGGATAATAATAGCCAATGCTAGCGGGGGCGGTTTCTGAAATTTTGAATGGATGTGATCGAGCTATTCTTTGGTGGGTTTGTTGAAAAAGGACATTAGAGGCTTGATGAAATCTTTTTCGACTCATTTCATGTTGTCATATTAAGCGGTCAGTGAATAAGTCAGCCTATTTGTTAGCTAGAGCAATTTATTCTTTGTCTGATTCGCAGTCTTGGATTTATTCTCCTCCTTTTATTGTATCAACTTTAACCAACGATTTGATTAATGATAATTAAGTCTATTTCTTTCAAAAAATAATAATCAATGTAGCATTGATAGATTCACAAATCATAAGTAGTAGCACCCGCCCCCTATGTTAACTCCAATAATTATATTCCTGCTAGGAGTGCTAGCCTATTTCGTACAGTATTTAACATTGTCTAACCTGATAATATGCAAAAGACATTTCTTTCATACATGGAATAAAAAGATTAAAAGAAGAGAAGATACGTGTGAAATCTAAGATCTGCTCACATAACCGCCCTCAAGTTACTTGACTTATCAAATTGCGATTAATAATTAATACTTGTAATATACTTTTAAAAGCCTTATTGTTTATTCATATAAATAATTTCATATTTATAGTTAAAATAAATGTTGTTTAAAGTGTTTCATCCTAAGTATACCGATAAAACAGTGACATTGGTGCATGTTTAGGATGTTTTCTTTTGGTGTTTTCACTTCCAGAACAGACCTGGACCAGACCAAATCAGAACAAACCGGACTTTCTTAGTTATAAAATACACAGAGATCAAACGTTTACCTGACCAGACCAAACTAGTAAATTTCAGTCCAAAAGAAAACATCATTTGTAGGTATAAGTCCTTCTAGCTTTTGTAGTATTTCAAAAGTCTCTGAAATTTTTAGTTGTATGTTTCGCATAACAATGTTTAACAATTTTTCTGTAAAAAAGAAAGGATTCTTTTGAGTATCTTTCCTTTTATCAAACATGTATAATCATTTTCTCTTAGGATCTTTCATTCACTTGAAACTAACAACTACTCACAATCCATGACTAAAACTTAAATTCAATTTTACACCTAAATGACTAAAACACTATGATATTTTCCATATGTAGTACTTTAATCATACTTTTATAAATAAGTTTTGTTTGAGTAATATTTCTGAAAATCTCCTTATTCAAATTCGTATGCAACAACAAAAATTGATTTTGACAACCAGCCCTATTGTGCACTTAAGAATTCTAATATGGAGTAAGTTTGAGGAGCCCTTCTTTATGTTGGAACCACAAATTACTACGTAGTATAAGAGTTTGACATAGTGGATTCTGTATAGACGCCCATTTATGAAGTGCAGAAGTCGTTCACAATGACGTTTTACAAATTCGGATTTGGCATTATCAGGATGCGTTTGCGTGCAATGGATTTCATATGAACCCTACTTTCGGCTTAAGCCGTCAAAAATATTGTGTGCGGGCCACATTCGAGCAGGATTAATTGTTACTTTTGCTAATTCAGTAATTTGTACACATTGTTTGCCCATTTTACACATTGTTGAATTATCCGTAGGTAGATCGTTTTTTCATTTTTGAGAAGAATTGCTTTCCAGACAATTTCTGCCAACAACAAAAAATAAAATAAAAAACGTGAATGTGTAGTATATTACTGCATTCATTCCCTGATTCGTCTCATTTTACCTTTTTCATTCTTATTATATTTACACTTTATCGATTCAATGTCAATCACACAAATCCATTACTCCTAAAAATCGTATTGCATCCTCTTGTTCCAATCTTAGTGGGCGGAGGTAGTAATTTTTTATTATATTCTAATTTGGTTTTGTGACGTTATATACTTCGTAACTTTTAAGATAGTTTTTGAATATATAATTTTTAACTATTAAAACCTATATAACTATTTGTATGGATGATTTACATTATCTTCTGTTAACTTTAAAAATTATAAATCGTAAATCAATTCGGGATGGAGGAACTATTTAACTTTTAACTCTTTAGGATGAAGTAGACCGTACACTTCAAAATCAACCATCAAAGTGGACTTAACACTACTCTCACGGCGCGTTTGGTTAATATTGAGAATGTGTTTGATTTGCGTCTCACTTGTATTTGTTGAAATTACGTGAATATCACATTAACGTTAGGGCTGGACTCGGTTCGGGCCGGGCCCGGTTCGGGCCTTGAACCGGCCGGGCCTCGGTTCACCAAAAGGAGGGCCCGGGCCCGAACCGGCGGTGACCGGTTCCGGGCCGGTTCCGGGCCAGACCGGGCCGGTTCACCCACCCTTTTTTTTTTATTTTTTGGCTTCTCTTATTTAACCCCCTAGCCCTCCCCCTCAACCCCAAACCATCCAAATGGCCCAAAATACCTAATCCAACCCAAAATTAAAAAAAATTAAAAAAAAAATAATAATAAAATATTCCGGCCCGGACCAGGCCCGAACCGGCCGGACCGGTTCACCAAATGGAGGGCCCGGAACCGGTATCCACCGGGCCGGTTCGACCCGAACCGCCGGTGGACCGGGACACCGGGCCGGACCGGTTCACATAGTAACCGGGCCGGGCCGGTTCCGGTTCGGGCCGCCCGGCCCAAGTCCAGCACTAATTAACGTGCTGGTTACTCTCTCATAGTATAGACTGATAGACATTATGAATTTCTTCAATATTTTTTAAATATTTTACCTTAATACAATAAACTCACAACTGTTCTTTAAATTAATTTAAATTAAAGTATCACAAACATAAAAATCAAAATTAATTGATTGAATTTTTAAGCAAAGTTAATTATATTAATGATAAAGACCCATTGTAGATCATGCGCCGGAGAGGGAAAATTAGTATACACTTAATAAATAAATTTATTAAATAAATACACAATGGCATACCTTAAAAAGGAGAGCTAGAGGAAATAATGGGAAGAAGTGGTTGAAGGGAAGAACTAAATAGTTATGGTCGATTTGAATCGAAAAGCTCTTGTAAAATGCTTCTCCTAATTAAACGAACATGGGTATTTTCAGGGGGGGGACTCAATTCAAACATGATAGGAATTTAATTAAGAATCGTGACATTTGCTTGTGTCTTCAGTCATAGTGAGACTCTCTCAAAGGGAACTCTTATTAGTGTGACGGTATAAAATACAATTAGTCCATATATTATTTGTATACACGTGTGTGTTGTGTGTGTAAGTTGTTAAATCGATGGACAGGGCCGTCTAATGAATTTGAAGACCGCTGTTCAAAATGCAAATTTGAGACCCCACGTTAATATAAAAAACTACAAAATATACTCGATGTAGATTCTTATTATACTCAAATCAATTGAATACTCATTAAATAATGTAATTACAGAATTACATATTGTAACTTTCCCTTTCAAATAATTAATGCCTACATTTTTTGTAAATGGTTTTAATTTATGAGGGCATTATGATACGGAGTAGTGGAGTGTGAGTTTAGCTGCAGGCTGCAGCACATATTCATATATGATAGTATACACTATTACATTACATAATCAATTAATATTAGTGACCTAAAAATAATACCACTAACATCTTATAAATATTGGGGCCCATGCAAAGTGAGGCCATGTTCCGTCGAACCTAATGAACATGCTAAAAAACGGCCCTGTCGATGGAATATCTCCTGATTAGATTTAGATTTTTCATATGTAAACATTTCCAAATTCCAAACAAAGCGGCTTCATGTATACACACATGTTTACACACCCTAAATTGCGTGTGACATCTATACAAAAAATTCTTAATGGTTATTTCCCAAATTTTGTGGTGACACGTACACTACATCATAAAAAGTGGCAAATTGTCAATGCAAACAAAATAGGAGGTGTTTTAAATGGGGGGCGTGTGTAAAAAGAACTTTTCATTTCCAAGTTCCAATATCCGAAACTTGTTCATTATGAAACTTTCGGCCAGTTCTGGGCATACATTTCCTTGCTTCAAACTAGACTAGAGCCTCCCTCTCATCGCATAGCTTGGAATTTAAGTTTGTCATTGGATGTAAGTGGGTCTTCCTTATGGATAGAAGTTTTTGCTATTTAAGGAATATTGTGTGTCATCCACTTTTTGCATCAGATATCTTTGGACCAAGTCTGACCTGCAAGCAATGGTATTGTTCAGTTTTCAGGAAAGTTTTTTGTGTTAGAGGCCGGATTTGAAGACAGTGATTCGTGCAGTTGGGCAGCACACGGGGTCTCTAAGTCTGTTACCTCACATAAAAGATGTAAGGTTCAAGGAAAATATCAAAACTTCAACCGTATACCGTACTTATCATCTCGAAGATTGACCACAATAACCAAGGGCGGATGTAGCCTAAGGATGTTTTTACTTGAACTAATATTTGCTGGTCTGATCTGTTTAAGTCTAGTCCGGTTTGGTCTGGCCTGAATTGGTGTGAAACTGAAAACAATCAAAGTAAAAAACATCCTAACTCCCCCATGCTAGAGCCAACCCCAAATGATTGATAATATACTACTACGATAGTATTAAAATTGTGATATAGTTAGTGATAAGCCCACCATGAATTTTAACATAAACTCAACCCAAATAGTTAATGTCAATATATACTCTCTTGTCCTTTGAAATTTTACCAAATTTGAGTGTCAAATAAAATAAGAAAAATAAAATAAGAAAGTAAAAGTTGTGTAATGCAGGTTTGTAAAGACGAGAGAAAAATGATTTTAGCTAATTCTGCGGGTTTAGTTAAATAAGTTAGGCTTGGTAGAATAACCTAACCAAGAAGCCTGAAAAAAGAGAGAAGAGACAATTAGAAGAAAAGCGTCTTACAAAACAAAGAGTTATTGTGTGATAGCAAACACTGATCTGGATTTTGAGTTAGTGAATGACCTTAACTGCACTTTCTCAGAAAGATCAGCAATTGTATTGGTAGTAGGAACAGAAGTACCTATCAGTACAAAACAGAACATTTTCATTTCTTTTCAATTCAGATGCATATCGAACAAAATATTTTCAACAGGAAGATCACATAACAGGCTAAACATTCTGGTTTTTCTTCATCTTCGAAGGCGGCCATCTTCCCTTCTTCCTCAACGCACGTTTCCTCATTAGCCGCTTTCTTCTCATTCTGATTTTCTTTGCCATTTTAATTCTCATTTTCCGCTCAACAGCTTCCTGAAGCTTGGACTCTAAAGGCAGGTCCTCAACGGGCACGTTTTCCTCATTACTCTCTGAGGGAGGCTCACCATTGTCACTCACACTGGAAGCTGCATTTGAAACCAATGCATCTCTCTCTTTGAAAATATGTGATGCAAGAATCCGGGGATTGATGTAGGATCTTGATGCCGTGCCATAACAAGTTCTATCAAACCTCAGGACTAGTGCAATGGTTGGAAATTACAAAGTTCACAAGTTAGTAAAAAAAATGTTAACCAAGAGAGATCTTATAGCTACTGTTATTGAATGGTTCAGGATAAATTCTTTTTGGGATAAGGGTCAGATAGGGCCTCGAACTCGAAAAAAAATGTCAAATAAGGTCATATTTCGGATGCTCTGTCTGGCCGACGCCATTTGGGGCGGTTCCCGATGGAATTTTTTGATGAAATTTTTTGAGCATCTTCCTCATTAAGTCTAGTTTACCCATACCAAATTTCAGCTAAAAATTCAACCGGGAAGGTAGTCAAATAATTTTCCGAAATGTACGGCGTTGTTTAACTTCACAGTTATCTTCAAAAATTCATTTGACTACCTTCCCGGTTGAGTTTTTAGCTGAAATTTGGTATGGGTAAACTAGACTTAATGAGGAAGATGGTCAAAAAATTTCATCAAAAAATTCCATCGGGAACCGCCCCAAATGGCGTCGGCTAGACAGAGCATCCGAAATATGACCTTATTTGACATTTTTTTTCGAGTTCGAGGCCCTATCTGACCCTTATCCCATTCTTTTTTGATGCTCTTCCTTTGAACCGTTCAACATCTCCTAATTTTCATCAGTGAAGCTAAAATTGAGCTTGAATGATTCAAACTCATTGATGCAAGTTACATTACACGGAATATGATTAATTTCATTTCATAATAAAGAATCTGAAATTTTCAAAGATACTGGAGTGAACAGTTAAGACATGTTCGACAAAATGCCTAAGAGATGTCCTTCCACGAAAAGAAGGTATTAGGGTAGTAAAGAAACCCACTAGTCAATCCGAAGAAAGTACACACAGAAGATTGCAATTTGAAAATGCAGTAAAACCATCAAGAGGTTCTCGCGAATGGGAAAATTTCTGCCATTCGGGAATTAAAGAAAAACTGCAATGGGTATGAAGGAAGAATCAGAATCTTACGTGGATGAGCGAGCAAAGAGGAAGCTGACGACGGCGATGAAGAATGAAGTGAGAGAGAAGCGGTGGTTGGAATGGCGGTGAAGAGGAGGGCGGCAGCCATAGCTTGCGGATAAGAGCCACGATGCTCTGATAAATATGAGCCGGTGAAATGAGAAAGCGTGGATAATGGACTTCCCAATCGAGAAAAATATTGCTACCTGCCTTCCAAAACATTGAAATTTCAGAGGAATTCGTTTTTATTCTCTAAACATTGAGTCATTTCTGTTATGTTTAACATAGCATAATGCTAAATTTGGCAGATATCACCCTTGTTCAACATCACAGTTTCATTTTGAAATTACAAAATTTTGTTATTTCTATTTGGAGAATTTTCCCTTTTCTAACCCTGATCAAGTATTTCATAAATACTTTTAATTCAAAATTATTTTGTTAAATACTTTTTTCAGCATTATTTTGGAAAACAATTTGACAAAGCTAACTCTAGTACACAAACTATACCATTAATACCTTGGCACAAACTATAATTTTGTGCTCACAATTATATGTCAAAAATATGGATTTTCATATTTTTCTCATGAAAATAATACCTCGTAGCTTCATGTGTATGTGCAAATCAATGTTTTCCGCATAAAATATTGTCTATGCGGCCAATTTTGGTGGTCTAAGTTAACAAAATGCGATTTTTCTAATTCAATTTTCTGTCAAAATTAATAGTTGTCTACGAATGTGTAAATCAGCGATGTTACCATTGTTATGCGTGTTATCTAGTTATGAGCTCGTTTAATAACAACAAAATTAATTGAATCGGCTAGTTATTTACGAAGTGGTAAGAGTAACTAACTCTGCTCATTTATGAAAATGTATATTTTGTTAATAAAATTATTAAGAAAAATTTATACTCTCTCCGTATTTAAAAGGGAAAGTTCCCGAAATAGAACTAAAACAGTTTTAAAATTCCAAAATAGGACTATCATGTTTTTTTATTCCCAAAATAGGAGTAATTACTGCCAGGTTTGGAAAATACTGTCATGTTCGAAATCTGGTACTGCCAAATCATGGCAGTAATTAGTCCTATTTTGGAAATAAAAACATGTCAGTCCTATTTTGGAATTTCCAAACCTTTTTAGTCCTATTTTGGGTAAATTCTCTATTTAAAATATTACTACATTAGACTTTGACAAATTATTTAATGAGAAAATAGTAGGGGTAATGAATAATGTAGAAAAGTGTGAGAGAAAAAGTTTAAAAGTATGAAATAGAAGATAAAAAATAGAAAACTTAAAGGCAATTGAGTATTATTAAATAAAATTTATAAAAAAAGAAAGTTTAAGTAAACTTTTAAATACATCATAAAAAGAAAAAGGGGAAAATAAATAATATACCCCGAACTTTGCCTTAGTGTGAGCTCCCCACCCCGAACTTGTCCTAGTTTAAAAAATACCCCCAACTTTATTTATTTAAATTTTTTGTACCATATTTTAATTAACGAATAATATTTCTCAAATTATAATATGTTAATTAGATTTAGTTGGCAAAAAAAGATTAATTAACATATTTTTTGTACTTAAATTAGAGATTTTGAAGTTATTTAATCAATTCGAAAAGCACACATTTATTTGGGAATCGCACATCTTTTTTTGCCAACTAAATCTAATAAAATATTACAATTTGAGAAATATTATTTGTTTATTAAAATATGGTACAAAATATTAAATAAATAAATTTGAGGGTATTTTTTAAACTATGACAAGTTCGGGGTGGGGAGCTCACACCAAGGCAAAGTTTGGGGTATATTATTTATTTTCCCCAAAGAAAAATGTAGTAACTTTAAAAGTAACTTCTAAAAAGCAAATTTATCCTAGTCCTCTACTGTAATTTCTGTCAATTCAACCAATAAAGTAACGTATTACACCATTTAGAACGGGAAATCAAAAGTTTACCTCACGTTAAATAAACCATTGGCGGAGAACTAGAAAGGCAGCTAGCCCCAGTTAAGTAACGATCATTTCAAAAAAGTTGGGTCATTGATGATTTTCTCCACGAAATTTTATGTTTTTGAGAAAGTGCCCCAAGATATTTATGAGCCTTATGTGTAGGCGTGTAGCAATGCAGTCACTACGATATTTTGTATTGCAGCATACTGTTGCTAAATGGTATGTAGGGATTATAGGATAACTACAATTATTATTTGTTTAAATGGAAATATTATGTACTCCTCCCATATTATGTACTCTTCCAACTTTTCTTTTTGGGTCATCCCAAAATATTCTTCTCACTTGCCATTTTTTTTTAAAAAATTGTAACTCACATTCATTTGCCTTTTTTTACACAACTACAATCATACATTTCCACTTTATTCTCACTTCCTTAATTTGCGAACCAAGTCAGAGAACAATTTTATGGGACAGCCACCGAGGTTGTATTTTTTATTTTTACGTGTTTCTCCTATACTTTGTATCCTATATGCATATACTCACGTGTCATCTGTAAGATCAATCGTATTCTGCATTTTATACATTGCACATTTCATATGGAAATCAAAAAGAATTTCAAGCGTTGACATCCGTCTATATTTGCAAGCAATAATGATCACCAAGCAGGAAGGGTATTTCGACTGGTATGAAGTATGAACTCATGATTTGAAAGTCTCTGATTCGATTCCAAGAAACCCCATTAAAGATTTAAAGGTTACTCTATCATAAGTTCTGGGCTAGTGGTAATCGGTTGACCAAAATGGTAATTTAGGGGGTATTTGTTATCGCCACAAAAACTCACCAAAATCTAGTCAGGCTGGCTCCTCATTCAGTAGTAGAATGTTAAGTACAAGATGAAAACCATGCATACCAGTGCTAGAGCAGAAGAAGAATCTGTTCAAGAATTAGTTTCCAGAGTTTCTGTCAATACACAAAAAATTTGCAAGAGTATAACACCTCTTCATCACCTAAAGCATAAACCGATTCCTCAAACCAAAACAGTAGACTCTCATTGTTATGAGCACCTAAATAGCTTCTGTGCAGCAGCACCAATAGTCAGAACATGATCAGATTGGTTGACGCGCCAACGACAAATGGCTCCAACAAGAGCCTTGTCAAAAAGTAAAACATAACCCCAAGAGCAATTGAAATGGGAAGCGCAGGCAAAGCATGGCGGCACACGGCAAGCAAAATCAGTGTGCACCCCAACCCAGATATGATAGCAAGGTAACAAGCATACACTGTCAACAGATCAAACATTGCAGCCCTTCCAAGCAGAACACTATAGAAGATGAAGTCCCCTAATCCAAGCCTAATTCCCCTCTCCCTCTCCCCCTCCTCTTCTTCACTTTGCCTCTCCAACTCTCTTACTTCTGTGCTCTCATGGTGCCCTTCTGTCAAAGAATTGCCGCTAGTCATCAATGGAGAAGTCTCCTCCGTGATTTCCTCGCATTCATTTTGAATATTTACAGCCGAATGTGGGCTCCTTACATCAATATTCTCATCGTCACCACTGGTAACATTAGTATTACCTGAAACGGTTTGAAGTTCAATATCAGAAACCCCAGCCAACAAAAGCCCAACCCCAGAACCTCTTCTGCTCCTTTGCTCACTAGGCCGGGACTCATAAATTAGAGCAGGAAGTTCCTCATTCCGTGATGAAGACAACTCCACCAGAATCTTAAGTGGTCCTCCGGGGGCCAACACTGCAACCAAATCGTACAAAGCCAACATCACAAGGCAAACCCAGGTGGTCCACTCTGGCAATTTTGTGAACCAAACGGCAACGATGATCCCAACTGCCACCATGTACATCTGATTAAGCAGGATGGGCACACCCTGTGAAAAGACGGAGATGACCCCAAGGATACTGAAGTTGAAGAGGAGTAAAGCACATGTGATTACGTCTATGGGGATGTTGAAGTGCTGGATGATGGAGAGGAAGATGGAGCCACCCATGGACGTCAATACAAAGAAGACAGAAAGGCGGACATAATGTTTTATAAAGTTTGTGAATCGAAAATAATACAGGGCCACAAGGAGAAAGGTGACCACCACGAGGAGGATAACGAAAACTAGTGCATTGAGAAGAGCTCCTTCCAGTTTTTGAGAAGTGGAATCGGAAGGGTTTTCAAGGTATACAAGATTTGCGGCAGTCTGGATAGTGGTGGTGGCTGAGGTGGGGGAAGAAAGGGAGTATACAATGAGGACCACCAAGAACATGCAAATAGACACCGGAGCCATCACCCCAGTAATCTCACCTCCAACCGTATCTAAAATGCTGCCGTGATCCATTCCGCAGCCAGATAAACATGTAGATCAGGAATCCCTCTTCAATTTGGAGGGCTGGCCTGTTCACTTCTTCTTTGTGCTACCTAAACAAACACAAACGCAAATAAACCCTAATTTCGCTCGCCTATGGATATAACTTACATCGACTGACCGACTCGATATCACGAATGCACATGAAATTGGACAGGAAAGTGAAAGGTCGACGGCGTTCGCCGCCGATCACTGAACAAGTGCTAATATAACTGCACAAGTACTCATATAAGGCGATAAATCAGAAAGCTTGGTTTACCGATTTCTAATATTCGATACTGATGTATCGCCGCCGATCAATTTCTCTGCAGCCGAATGTTGAGGATTAGCGAGAACCTGATCAGAGACTCCCGGAAAGAGTGGGCCGATAAGTACTTTATGCAGGGCCATTCGGAAAGAGTTCAACCATCCATTTTCATGTTCCCTTCCATTTCAACCATCCATTTAGACTCTGCTTTCTTTTACCTCAGGGTCGTTCTTCGGCGTTTGCTTGGTAAAAATGTAGGTTTGAGCTAACACTTGAACATGTGATTAGTGGTTTGTTTGCCAAAAATAAAATTGATGATTGTGTAATGAAATAGAAGGAAATGCGCACAAGATTAGGGAGGAGAGGATGTAAGTATGCTCTCAAAAGAGGTCTTTTTAATGGTGTGTTAGAGGTGTGTAAATCACAATGACAAATTACCACAACACACTTATCACCTTGATATCATAATTATTATTATGCTTTACTAATTATTTTGATGATGGTGATAATAATTCATATTCATTAATAGTTAGAAGATGACTAATTTAATTATCTTTTAACACTTCCGATCATCTTCTACTTATTTTGGGATATTAGGTGTCTCATAAAAAACCTTATTGCGGTTTCCACAATGTGATGAAAATCATAGTTAAGGGGAAAAAAGTACAACATTTAGTTTGATAGTATTGCAATGTAATGTCTCGTTAAAAACTTTGTCATGAAAAACTCAGTTGGATAAAAATCTGAACAAAGGGAAAACGAGTGTAGTGCATTTAATACCCCCTCAAATTTAACGTATATTTCAGAGACGACACATACTGATTTTGTGGACAAGTTCTTCAAATTTATTTGAGTCCGATGATTTGTGAATATCAGTAGGATTGTCGCATGACTTGATTTGTTTAACATTAATCATTACTTTTTTTCAAGATCATGTGTGGAGAAAAGTTTTGCTACTATATGTTTTATTCTATCCCCTTTTACGTAACCTCCTTTGATCTAAGACTCTGAGCTATACATGTCGTGTTGTCTTCATAAATCACAGTAGAATCACATGTAAACAATTTACCCCGCATTCTCGGCTTGCTTCATAAAGAGCAATTAATCCGCATGATTTGATGATGTGGCATTGAATGATTACTTCATTGACATCCACAAGATAGCGGTACCACCATAAGTGAATAAATAAGTGAAAGTTCCCGAAATAGGACTAAAACGGTTTGATAATTCCAAAATAGGACTAACATGTTTTTTGTTCCCAAAATAGAAGTAATTACTCTCAAGTTTGGAAAATACTGTCATGTTTGAAGTCTGGTACTGCCAAAACATGACAGTAATTAGTCCTATTTTGGAAATAAAAACATGACAGTCCTATTTTGGAATTTTCAAACATTTTTAGTCCTATTTCGGGTAATAATAAATTATTTGTGAATTTGCCTTTTGTGAATTAGACAAGTGTCCTGCATCGGCATAGCCAATTGATGTGGTGTTTGCACCATTCTTGTAATACAATCCAAGATCTATTGTACCATTAAGATAGCGTGATGTATACGGAGTATATATTAACATCATTGCAATGTCTTCTTGTTGGGGAAGAGTTGTACCTAACTAATAAATTTTCAGAAAAAACAATATATATGGTCAGGTAGTATTAGCCAAATACATTAATGCTCTAACATCACTCACATATGATATTTCGGGACCAAGGGTATCTTCATCATCTTCACAAGGTCGGAAATGACCATCATGCACATTGAGAGATTGAGCCACTATTAGAGAATGGTGTAGGCGTGCTTTATCCATTAACTGATCTTGTCTTGTCTTTTTAAGACTGATCTGTTTTGAATTGGTCAAGTATGATCTGATAGATTTTTCTTCTATATACATATCATAATTGTCGAAGTGTGATCTAATCATATCTGATAGTGGTCTGATTTGGTCTATTACTTAAGTCTACTTTAAAAATACATTATCTGATCTTAGACCGAAACTAATCCAATTAAAACTTCTGACTACCCACCCAATAGTTTATACTCCATCCGTTCCATTTTACCTGTCCTACTTTCCTTTTTGGGTTGTCCCAAAATAAGTGTCTCCTTTCCTTTTTTTGGAAAGAAATATGTGGCCTACATCATTTCACTTTATTATACTCAAATCTCAACCACAACTTTTACTTTTTCAACCACTTCATTAATAATCGTGTCAAGTCAAACTCAGACACATAAAATGGGAAGGAGGTAGTAACATGTAAGTTTGGTAACCTCGTTATTACATGTAATAGTGAATAATTCTGTGGACTATGAAATTATGAAATTGTGCCCTACAAAATACAAATCATACGTTAATTGTCATTTTTAAGATCCGTTAACGTTGCCAAACAAGGAACATAGCCGCGCAGGCACCAACAGTAATAATGAGTGTTTTGGGACTAAAGTGCCCTTTAAAGTTTCAACCCCTACTTTTCATTTATCCTCTCCAACTGTGCGATTCACTCCCATCTTCTTCGTATAGTGTATGCATCCCTGAATTCCACATATCGCCGTTGAAACGACTCCTTGGATTATGGCAAACCATGAGAGATATGAAACACGATGAAAGGACTCTAGCAGAGACAAAACACATCAGTTATCTCCTTTAGCCTAGAAATTCGTGCATCAGTTGAACTCCGGCAAAGCAAAGGCAAAACGCTGCAATTCAGCTCTTGTTTGGACTCCGAAAAAAGAGTCGCATCTACATCCCTCGTTGTCCTTCCAAATCTCAGTTTTCTATCACAATCTTGTGAGGTATTGTCTGATTGTAGATCTTTTTTCTTTCTATTTGCTTTCATTTATGATCCATGGACTACGATTTTTGGTTCAGTTTGTAGATTCATTTGTTTGGGGAAATAAATACGGAGTATATATTGATAGTAAATATAAATGTTTGTCTTTTCTCAGATACGGTGGCTCCACTAAGTTCATGCAATCATGTAACATATTCGATAATATTAGGGCTTTGGTCGTATTTATGATTTTTTTTATGCATTTCTTGTTTTTCGGAAGCTGAATCAGGGATTTCCTTGTGCGTTGATTTCGTGAAAGGTTGAATCTTTATTTTGGTAATTGAGCCTTATAAATGATTAGTTTTCAAAGGATTTCATAATGAATGTCATCTGAGTATTAGCTGCATCATTTTAAAAAATGTTATTTTTTGTTAAAATGACATTCCTCAATCTGGGGTTCATTTTTTGTAAATAGTGAAGTAACATCCGGCGATAGGTTGTGCTTTGGGAATTCAAATTTGTGATTGTGTGTGTTTATTTGAAAGGCTATTCTGTAATGGAGCAAGCTACAGATTCAAACTCGGCGCAGCCATCTGGTTCCGTTGATAAGTCAAGGATGTTGTCTGTGAAGCCTTTAGCATGTCTAACGCCTGTATTTCCATCACCGAGTGGAATGTCACCCATTGGATCGCCACAACCCTCACCCTTTGTGTGTGTTCCTCCAAATGGCCCTTTTCCTCCTGGAGTTGCCCCATTTTACCCATTTTTGCCTCATGAATCTGGAGGAAGACCTGCTGAACAAGGGTCTTTTGGTAATCCAATGTCCCCAACTCCTATAAATTCGTTCAGAACACCAACGGTGAATGGGACTACTACGAGATCAAAGAGGACCACTAGAAGAGTGGTAGAAGATGATGATGGTGGTGGTTATAGTGACTCCCACAACCAGAGTGACTTTAGCATGCATGTTAATGATGAGGAGGACACCAGCACGGGAGGACGAAGAGGTAAATATAAAAAAAGGGGAAGGAAAAGACCTGAGATGGATGATGCATCTATTGAAGCGTATTATGTACCCATGCTTAACAATCTTCTTGAATCATTTAAACTCACTGATTTGGATACGTATAAGAAGGCTGATGGTGACAAGGAAACTGTTGGCCGCATATTGTTGACGTATAACTTGTTTAGAAGAATGATGACCCAATTTGATGAAAAGGGGGAGGCGGGGACAGGAGGTACCAAACGCCCTGACTTGAAATATGCAAACATGATGATGAAAAAGGGGATTCGGACAAATCAAACAAAAAGGATCGGGGATGTGCCCGGGGTTGAAGTAGGAGACATCTTCTTTTTCAGGATGGAGCTATGCTTGGTTGGAATGCATGCCCCAAGTATGGGGGTATAGATTACATGAGTGTCAAGCTATCTCTGTATGAAGAACCTCTTGCTCTCTGCATCGTCTCATCAGGAGGATATGAAGATGAGGGGGGAGATTCAGATGAGCTGATTTACACAGGCCAGGGTGGGGTCCAAAGACCGGACGGTCAAATGTTTGATCAGAAACTTGAAAGGGGAAATCTTGCCTTGGAGAAGAGCCTCCATCGTGCCAATGAAGTTAGAGTGATTAGGGGCTTAAAAGATTATATGACGGTGGCTGGAAAGGTTTATGTGTATGACGGTTTATACAAAATTCAGGAGTCATGGGCAGAGAAGAACAAGTCTGGACTGAATGTTTTCAAGTACAAATTGGTTAGAATTCCTGGGCAGCCAGAGGTGTATTCTTTGTGGAAATCGATTCAGCAATGGAAGGCTGGTGTTGCTGTACGGGATGGTATAATACTGTCAGACATAACCTCTGATGTGGAGAGTATACCTGTTTGTCTGGTCAATGATGTTGATGATGACAAGGGGCCTGCTCATTTTACATATATCCCATCTCTTAAAGACCCAAAGCCCTTTTTAATGCCAAAACATTCTTTGAGCTGCCGCTGTGCGGATGGATGTCAACCCGGCGACACCAACTGCCCTTGTCTCCAGAAAAATGGAGGCTTTCTACACTATAGTTCACTTGCGGTTCTCTTGACCTACAAAGCTATGATACACGAGTGTGGTCCTTCCTGTTCCTGTCCTCCCAATTGCCGGAACCGAATATCCCAAGCAGGTCTTAAGGTCCGTTTAGAGGTTTTCAAAACAAAGAATCGAGGTTGGGGACTTAGGTCATGGGATCCCATACGTTCAGGTGGTTTTATATGTGAGTATGCAGGAGAAGTCATTGATGCTTCTAGAGCAGGCGAGTATGGGAACGAAAGTGGGGATGCTTATATCTTTGATGCCACTCGGAACTATCCACCTCTGGAAGCTGTGCGAGTTGGTCAGGATGAGTCTCCAAATATCCCATTTGCCCTTGTTATAAGTGCAAGAAATTACGGGAATGTTGCTCGATTCATGAACCATAGCTGTTCACCAAATGTCATGTGGCAGCCAGTTGTGCGTGAGAATAATAACGAGGCATATTACCATATTGCCTTTTTCGCCATCAACCACATTCCTCCTATGCAGGAGTTGACATTCGATTATGGACTGATCCAGTCAGATAGAGGAGCAGATCGTAGGAGGAAGAGGTGTTTGTGTGGATCACCAAACTGCAGAGGATTTTTTTACTAGCAGTCCTTGAGGGCTTCCAATATTATCACCCTCTGCACAAGGTTGGGTTATTAATCTATTTCCCTCTAAATTACTATATCTTGTAGCCATTAATAAAATATAGACTTTGTGCGTACAGAATCCACACTGCTCTGCACATCAGCAGATGAAGCAGTGTCACTTTCGGTTGTAGCTTTGAGATTCCACAAGAGTCTACGTTTTTGTATCTTGTATGTGAACCTGTATGTTAGGGTTTAACTTTAAATTAGCATGAACCTAAATTGAGCCATTAGTCCTTGTTTGGATTAATGTGTACTCTTTTGTCTAAACTACTCTTTACGAGACTATTGTTGCCTTTGTATTATTCTTTTTTAATTTTGGTTTGTTTCAGGACCCAGCATGTATATCTTCTTGCACGTAAATTTTTGTGCTCTCAACTTGTTGGGTTTGATCATACAGAGTACATAAGTTAAAGTGGGTTGGAAATAGCCTGTGCAATAATTGTTGCATCTATAACTATATACTCCTCCCTCTATCTAAACTTTGCTATCTTTCCTTTTTGGGACGTCCCAAAAAACTTTTTCACTTTCCCTTTTAATCAATTATTTTGTGGTTTCTGTTATTTCTCTCTCCTCTGCACAAACTTCAACCACACAATTTTTATTTTATTATTCTCCGTGCCGGTCAACTTTGGCAAAGTTTTAAGGGATGGAGGTAAACGGAAAAATAAAAACTATTGTCTCATTGTGTTTGCCTTGCTGCAATTCGCTATATTCTCTGAAGTACAGTGTTAGATGGTGAGCATAAGAGCATCTCCAATGCTACAATGTGCACGGTGCATGGCAACTCGGGTGTAGTGATAAACGTAAGGGTTTTCAGATTCTTGACTGGCATGTGTGGTTAAAGAAGCTTGGGAGTCCCAAAGCATTGAAGGTTGCAGTTATTATGGTTAACCATTGAGAATCGTAAAAAGGTCTGAATGTGGGGGGGTGCTGGGTGTAAACCATAGTTGTATGCACACCGCAATGATGGTAGTAAATGAACAAATGAAAATAAATAAATAAAAAAGGGATGAATTCGTTGTTTGTAATTGTGCGATGCAATTGTGCCTCATATTGCACTAGGCATGGACTTGGGTTGCTCCGGTCCCGGTTCCGAGTACTGGGTCTGTCTGTTTTCGGACTCGGGTCTTTTTTTGTGTCTGGTTCCAAGGGTTTAGGGTTTAGACCTGTTCGAAATACGGAAAAGGACGGGTCCAGTTCCAACCATTCCAAGGCTAAAATAAAAAATGACTCATCGTGACCGGAATCACCTGATTCGGTGCCAAAAAATAGAATTCGGGATCTGGTACCCGTTCTTCTTCCGAAGTTGGAAAAACGAACTCGGTTCGGCCATGCACATTACATGACCCAGTTTTGGACTGGGTCTATGTCTTTAGTGCGCCTTAGATAATTCCTAATTATGGCGTTGGGAGTGTGGCGTACACAATATGTAGAGTGAGCCAGTGAGGCGTGCACAATATTGCATACACATTAAGGTGTTGGGAGGCATACGCTATAAGAGGCCAGTGCATGAAATCTGCGTGCAAAAATATATTTTGGGAGGCATACACAATATTTATATACGTGCACATATATATTTGTGTCTCATTTTGTAATGAGGCTTACACAATATGTAATTTCAAAAAATCATAACCACGCCATACATAATTTTGAACCTTGAGCCTAACTCCAAACTTATGAATTAATTGGAGGGGTTAGATCAGATTATGATCAATCGGCTAAATCGTAGACAGATTGTGAGGTCTATATGTGCACTTGGGTTAAATGTGGTTGTCTCTTAGGTTAGCTCTTAAGAATTGAATATGCAAAGATGTCTATGGTAGGCACACAACATACAAATATACGTATGTGTGCAAAGTATACATTCGAGTACGCAAGCCAATGTCTATGAGTTGTCAGTGTGAAGAGCTCATGAGCTTTTCAAATGAATGGAGATATGGAGAAACTCTTAGTTACGAGCTGGCTAGTGGACAATAGAGTCTAAAGCAATTGGGAAAATATTGTCATCCTGAACCTTCCCATTAAGCGTGCTTCTCATGCCCTAAATGTGGACTTGGAACTGTGGTTAGCTAGTTATGCATTCCGGCTTTCTTAAAAACAAAAGTAGCTCCCCTCAATATCAAAATTAAATGTCCATTTGTTATTCTGAAGATGGTATGGAATTCAATCATCCAAAAAGGTAAAAGGAGAATATCACGACTATAGCCTATACGTAAAAACAAATGAAGGGAAACTGAACTCCCACAGTGAAAAGATTCAATCTTGGGGCATGATACTAGATTTTAACCTCCAACACCATCTGAGCTACTAATGTTGGCAGATACATCACTGTTTCTAAACAAGTAGTATAAGGTTCTTTATTCTTCCTAGTTATCTTGGGCTTGGTTCTATACAAATCTTGCAGTTCTTTCTTTGTAATTTTCGAATCGGGCTATCTTTATAGCCTTTTCACCATTTTTGACCAAGTTGTTCTTCTCAAGTCATCAACTATGGATTTACTGCTAACTGCTCTATATAGTTGACATTGCTTCAAGTTTCTAGTATCTAGACACTCACGGGCTCACGGCTCCTCCCAACCACTGCCATTCTACGCATCTGCATTGAGTAATACTCCGTAGTCATGTCTGTGCTACACTGATAATATGATGCAGGCGTTTGAGAAGTCTACATGAGAAGCACAGCCTAAATTAGAGGTGGACCCGGTCTAAAACCGGGTCTAACACTGTTTGGGACTGGGCCGGATCCGGTTTTTACGGTTCCAGACCTGGGACAAGCCCTGTCCGCCCAGGCGGGGTACCCAGTACCGGCTCACATACTTGGGGACCGAACCGGGCAGTTCGAGTCCCAGTTTCAATCCCAATCAATCATTTTTTAGCCTTCGAAACGGGCAGAAGTTAATAAAAAGAAAAGAACGGGACCATGTTTGACCCGGTACCGGACCACCCGTATACCGAAAACTGGCCCAGAACCATATATTACAAGGTCAGACCAGGCTCCTCTAATTCTCTAAACATTGTCCAGGACCCGAACCAGAACCGAGTCCACCCCTAGACTAAATCACTAAATATTCTGTTTGAGTTTTAGCCTTTTAGGCATATAAAACTTAGAAGTATGTTTGTGAATCTGGCAGTGATAACTTGAGTTCCATACTCGGATACTCCCATGAAATAGTACTCATGTGATTCGTATTTCTTGATAGAGCAAACAGTTTACTGTTTATATATGGTAAAAGGAAGACGTTTAGTTATTTTTGCAGTATCTACTACCAGTAGTTGTTTCTTCCCTTAAAAAAGGAATCATAATTCGTAACTTGGCACACAAATAAGCTAAACAAAAACGGTCACTTTTTCCTACAACATACACAGTAATTTTAAAAATGTTGACATTCATGCTTCAGGGTATAGTTTTTAGGAAGGTTTTTAATGATAACTTCTATATATATATATAAATATATGATTTAGTATTACAGAGCACTTCTGAGGTAAACAAAAATTGAATTACATACACACTAAATTCCATTATCATTTTCGAACAAACTCCGTTTTCATTTTCGAACTCCAGTCGCAGAAATGACATTATGAACACAAAACTTGAGACTTGGAGCAATAGCCATCTTTTGGGTGGTAAACGTTTGCAGAAGCTGCAGAAATGACTAGTATTTGCACCCCGCTCCCAATGGGAAAACTACAAAAGCGCACACGTCCAAGTACAAGTGGATCACCTGCCCATGAAATTTAAACCAGATAATAATGAAATTAATGCAAAATGAACCAACTTCTTTGTTAATCCACACATAGACAAGATCATCTTTGAAATTAATGCATAACGAACCAACTTCTTTGTTAATCCACACATAGACTAGATCATCTTTGAAATTAATGCATAACGAACCAACTTCTTTGTTAATCCACACATAGACTAGATCATCTTTGAAATTAATGCAGAACGAATCAAATTCTTTGTTAATCCACACATAGACTACAATACATAGCAGTTGTGAAGTAAAGATAATTGAGTACCTTCGATTATGGAAGAACATGTGAGCGAAAGATAAGGGGATAGGTGGAGCAAAACCCGGTGCTCCAACACTGCTCAAAGTAGCCAAACGAAAGAAATTCAAGAACATAACTTAGAAAATCTAGGAACAGAACAAGTGGAGGCAAACACAATGGAAATTCAGTATGAAAGAAAACTTGAAGATAAAAGATTACTAACATGTTTTGGATATTTGTTAAAGCTAGTCTATTTTCATAGTCCCTCTTTTTATTTGCTCCTTATTCCTTTTTGGAATGTTTTTTATTATTTGCTCACTTTCCTTACCTAATACTATCTACATAAATACCCTTTCTTTTCCATCATCCCTCTCCTCCTATTGACTAGCCCTACTATTTTCATCTTAAACTCCGTGAAAACCCAATAGAAGCAACTAGTAAATATTGAAATGCATAATACATAAAACTATGGACTATATACATAACAAATATTGTGAGAGAATCTAATCATTTTTTTCTGTTTTCTTTGCATTTCTGAAGATAAGTCAAAGCTCTCAAACGTAAGAAAACAACTTTTCTTTGCACCTTTTCCCTTGTGCTAACATTTTTCAATACTCCAAACATAAAACACTTTATACTTGAGGCTCGAAGGAAGCATGCAGTTCAAGAGATGGTGATAAAGTCATTGCTGATAGATTCATCACAACCGTAAATAAAAGGGAAAACTGTCAAATAAGTCCACATACTTTTAACAAAAAGTCAATTGAGTCCATGTACTTTTTTTCAAGTCAATTAAGTCCATCAACTATCAAAAAACGATCAAATCGGCTTTTTAGCCGGTAGTAAACCGGTTACCCGGTTAAATGCATACGTGGACATCCGAATTGGATTTATTTTTACATTTTTCCTATTTCCTTTTCCTTTTTTCTTCTCTCTTCTTTTTTCTCTTTTTTCTCTTCCTTCCTCTTTCTTCTTGGTCCGCTCCTCTTCTTCTCCCAATCCGGCAGTCCCCTGCTCTCCACCATAACTCCTAATACTCCGCCCCACCACAGGAACAAACTCCGCCGCGGCGCCGCCAAGGCCTCTCCAGCCACCACCTCCGCCTCCCAGGACTCTTCAGCCACCACCTCCGCCGTCCAACCTCCATAGCCACCGTCGGAGTATGGCCTCCACCTTCACCTTAAGTCCTCAACCGCCTCTTCCTCCGTCCACACCGCCTCCGGCCACCACTTCCGTGGCCTTCCCCTTCGCCTCCTCCATTGAAGCGACCTCCAACCGCCCCGGCTTCCATAACCGCCGCCTTGAGCCCCTGACCACCTTACCCACAACTTCGGCCGACTTCCACATCCATGGTCTCCACCTCCATCTCTTCCATCGGACGACCTCCAACCACCCTCCGTTGCCACCTCCTGACCTCCATAGATCTGTAGTTGCGGAAGAAGGAAGGAGAGGTCGTAGATGGAAGGGTTTGAGTCGCAGAAGAGGAGCGGACCAGAAGAAGAAAGAGAAAAAAGGGGGAAAAGGAAGAGAGAAAGGGAAAAGAGAAAAAGAAAAGGAAAAATAAAATAAAAAATTGGAAAAAAGTACAAAAAAAACGCCAGCTTGGATGTCCACATAGGCTTTTAACCGGGTAACCGGTTGGTTACCTATTAAAAAGCCGATTTGGTCATTTTTTGATAGTTGGCGGACTTAATTGACTCGAAAAAAAGTACATGGACTCAATTGACTTTTTTTAAAAGTACATGGACCTATATGACACTTTTCCCTAAATAAAAACTTAAAGAGATAAGTTGGCTTACCACTGAAAGCAATGGTCCCTGCTTAAACCTATTGTGAAATGAAAACGATAATGGCTTGGGGTTATCGCCAGGACCTCTTATAAAACCTCTGCATTGAATTTCAATTGTACAATGAGCAAGAGATACATAGATATTGTGAAATATAAGATTGTATTCATTATACTTCATATGAAATCCTATACAAGAAGCTATATTTATAGCTATATTTAGAGTACTAGGGTTTCCTATACAAGATATACAAAATGGGCTAAGCCCAATACTAGTAGGGTTTCCACACTCCCCCTCAAGCTGGAGCATATAAATCATATGTACCAAGCTTGTTACAAATATATTCCACTCTAGGACCTCTAAGAGACTTAGTTAAAATATCTGCAAGTTGTTCAGTTGTGTTCACATATTTTGTGATGATATGTCCACTGGTGATCTTCTCTCGGATAAAATGACAATCAACTTCAATATGTTTTGTCCTCTCATGATATACCGGATTTGATGCGATGTGCATTGCGGCTTGATTATCACACATGAGTTGAGCCGGTTTTGTGTTTCCATATTTTAACTCTTGGAGGAGATGCTTCAACCATAAGATTTCACAGGTAGCAAGGGCCATTGCACGATATTCTGCTTCAGCACTAGATCTGGCAACCACATCCTGTTTCTTACTTTTCCATGAAATTAAGTTTCCACCAATCAAGATGCAATATCCCGAAGTGGAACGTCTATCCATCGGACATCCGGCCCAGTCTGCATCACAGTATCCCACCATATCACGGTGACCTCGATCTTCAAACAACAATCCTTGCCCTGGAGTTTTCTTGATGTATCTCAAAACTCGAATAGCTGCATCCCAATGTCCAGTACATGGCTTATCAAGAAACTGGCTAAGAACACTTACCGCAAATGAAATATCTGGTCTCGTGATGGTAAGATAATTCAATTTTCCGATGAGTCTTCTATATTTTTCCTTGTTGGGCAAAAGATCTCCTTGTTCTGATAAGAGTTTAACGTTCGGATCCATTGGTGTATCCACTGGCCTGCAATCTAGCAAACCTGTTTCCTCAAGAATATCCAAGGCATACTTTCTTTGTGAGAGAGCAATTCCATCTTGAGACTGTGCAACCTCAATGCCAAGGAAGTATCTCAACTTTCCCAAGTCTTTTGTTTGAAATTTGCTAAACAGATGTTGCTTGAGGAGCGCAATTCCTTGATCATCGCTACCTGTAATGACAATGTCATCAACATACACAACAAGATAAATACATTTGTTGCCAGCAGAATGTTTGTAGAATATAGAATGATCAACATCACTGCGAATCATGCCAAAGCTGCAAACAACGGCACTGAACCTCCCAAACCATGCACGTGGAGATTGCTTCAAGCCATATAATGAACGACGTAATCTGCACACCATACCAGACTCCCCCTGAGCAACAAATCCATGTGGTTGCTCCATGTAAACTTCCTCGTGCAGATCTCCGTGAAGGAATGCGTTTTTAATATCCAATTGGAACAATGGCCAGCGGCTCATTGCTGCCATGGATAAAACCAAACGAACTGATGCAATCTTCGCTACAGGAGAAAAAGTGTCAGTGTAATCCAAGCCATATATCTGAGTATACCCTTTCGCCACAAGGCGTGCTTTAAAACGATCAATCTCCCCATCTGGCCCAACTTTAACCGTGTAAATCCACCGACATCCCACCACTGATTTGCCAGTGGGAAGGGGGACTAAGTCCCATGTCCCACTAGAATGGAGAGCCTCCATCTCAGCCAACATGGCTTTACGCCACTCCGGGTGTGCCAGTGCCTCATGTGTGGTTTTAGGAATGCATATATGAGATAGGTGGGAAATAAAGGCATAGTAAGGGGTAGAGAGGCGGTGATAACTCAAAAAGTTATATATGGGATGTGGATTCAATGTGGAACGCGTACCTTTTCGGAGAGCAATTGGCAAATTATCCCGAGTGGTGTCAAGTGCTGGAGTAGGTGATGGTGGTGATGCAGGATCCGTCATAGGGGAATCAACGGGCGTGGCCACGATGGGCTCAATGGGAGGAGGTCGAGGACGTCGATGGTATACCTGTAATGGACGATCTGACATAGGAGGGCAGTTTGGGTGCTCATCAGATGGGGGGTTAATGGGAGGTTCCTGATGGATGGGCCGAAGATATGAGGTGAAGTCTAAACATGATGGGGTATTAACTGAAGATAATGGATAATAAAAGGACGACTCAATGAAAGTGACATCGGCTGAAATAAAATGTTTCTTAAGTAATGGAGAATAACAACGATACCCCTTTTGGAGTCGCGAATATCCAAGAAAGATACATTTTATTGACCTAGCCGCCATTTTAGCTAATCCTGGTGTCGTATCATGGACAAAACACACGCACCCAAACACATGAGGTGGTAATGGAAATAAATCACGAGCAGGAAACAAAAGAGAATAAGGAATTTCATTATTAAGAACTGAGGAAGGCATTCTATTTATTAAATGACACGCAGTGAGCACGGCATCTGCCCAATACTGAGGTGGTGTATGAGAATGTAATAATAGGGTACGAGCAGTATCAACCAAGTGCCGGTTCTTGCGTTCAGCAACCCCATTTTGTTGAGGCGTGTGAACACAAGAAGATTGGTGAAGCATACCCCGTGATGTCATGAATTGATTAAAGGATGCCCCAAAAAATTCTTTAGCATTGTCACTGCGTAAAATTTTGATAGAATGACCAAACTGAGTTTGAATTTCAGCACAAAAAGTTTGAAAAATATGAAACAATTCAAAACGCTCTTTCATTAAAAACAACCATGTGTAACGGGAAAAATCATCCACAAAAATAACAAAATAACGGAAACCTAAAGTAGAAGTGACTCGATACGGACCCCATACATCTGTATGAACTAAATCAAACGGTGATGTAGCCCGGTTATTGACTCGCCTTGGAAAGGATTTACGAGGTTGTTTTCCAAGGTGACATGACTCACAATCTAAAGATGAAAGATTGGAGAAACCTGGAACCATACGTTGAAACTTTGAGAGACTAGGATGACCCAGACGATTATGTAAGGTAATAGCAGGTTCAACTGAAACACAAGCGATTGGATCAAGAGGATGGAGGTGATATAGACCTTGAGATTCATGGCCGACGCCAATCGTTTTCCCCGTACAACGGTCCTGCACAATCACAGAATCAGCAGAAAATGTTACGGAACAATTAAGAGCACGTGTAATTTTACTGACAGAGACAAGGTTAAAAGGGGTGTTTGGGACATATAAGACTGAGTCTAATGGTAAGGATGAAAGTGGAAGCGCTTGCCCAATACCCGAAGCCGAAGTTTGAAGGCCATTAGCAAGAGTAATCAAAGGAAGATGTCGGTGCTTGGTAATATGGGATAAAAGATTGGGATTACCAGAAATATGGTCTGAGGCACCTGAGTCAATTATCCATGAGCCTGCTGTGTTTGAAACGCAAGCGGTAGACATCCCCGTTGTAGATAATGGCATATTAGTCAACTTAAATTGCTGATATGCTGCATATTCTTCTGGAGACAGAACAATGGGAGATGGTGGGATCTGAGCAACGGTGACTGGGGTAGGAGGTCTCCCATGTAATTTCCAACACCTGTCTTTAGTATGACCAATTTTATGACAAAAATCACATTTAGGACGGTTCCGTCTTGAGAATCCGGTGTTGTTTCCTCCGTCAGAATTCATAAAAGACATTTTTTTCTCTCTCTTTTTTTTTTTTGTTTTTTTTTTGTTTTTTTTTTTTTTGTTTTTTTTTTGTTTTTTTTTTTAAAGAGCAGCAAAAAGTAAAATATTTAAAGTAGTGCAACTGCAATTAAATTGAAGTGAAGCAGCCGTAAGGTTTCCCAGGCAGCTGGTTGAAGCACTGTAGCTACACAAGGATGAAGAAAACAGACCTCTATCTTCTTTGGGAGATGCGGACGAACGGCGCAGGGAGACTGCAGGGCGGCTGCGGCGAGCGTACGACACAGGGAGACGGCGGTCGACGGCGGTCGACGGCGGCGGCGTGGTTGACGGCGGCGGCGCGCGTGGAAGCGGCGGCGGCGCGTGTGGAAGCGGCGGCGGACCGGACTGACTGGTCTAGGTCGTCAGGGACCTAGGTATCTGAAAAACCTGTCGGTGTCGCTCGCAGATCACTAAGACGGAGCAGATCTGCAAAGATGTGTACCTGCAGGTGCGGACTTTCAGCGACCGACGGCGGCGCGTGGGTGAGGCAGCTGCGGCGAAACTTCCGGCGGTAAGTCGCTATGTAGAGTTGAGCACGATGGTAGGCTTGTATCACTACCAAAAGCACTCAAGTGAGTTGCGACCACTATTCACGCCGGAAATTATGGCCTGAACTTCTGTCCGGATTCGGAGCGGCAGTTTATAAGGCTAACTAGCTAACTATATTTGCCGTATAGGCTCTGATACCATGTGAAATATAAGATTGTATTCATTATACTTCATATGAAATCCTATACAAGAAGCTATATTTATAGCTATATTTAGAGTACTAGGGTTTCCTATACAAGATATACAAAATGGGCTAAGCCCAATACTAGTAGGGTTTCCACAGATATACAGTATAATTTCAACAGATCCCTGCCAAATTGGACTTGGAAAATGATCGGTAGGATTCTTGAAAGAAATGTAGGAAATAATGAATAGTAGATTATTAGCGGTATAGGCAGCAAAGCGACAAAACCAGTAAAGTATCAACGCACATCAATGAAGCAGAAATCAGAGGAGTTCTCCTGACATCGTAAATGGCTATAAGGCCTTTGTATGGTTCTTCCCCATCTTTGTATGACACAGCTAGGCGTTCTCCTGAGGCATCCCATGCTATCCTCTCAACCCCTACACTGTATCAAATAAAAGAAAACCTAAAATACTTAAATGAATTAGAGCTACCCGAGTCAAAATAGAAGGGGAGGGTGTCAATGTACACATGTAGATAAACTATGTCTATCAATCTCTCACTAAAAACAAAAACAAAATAATGTAGACTTAACTCCGAGCCACCAAAAAGTATAGTAACATTTTTCATTCACATTTCACCATACAACAATCTAAAAAATACAGAAATACAAAGCTACCATTTTTCAGATAAGTCTTAAACTCCTAGAAAATTGCTAAAAATATGATGCATCAAGCCAAACATAGAATATTTAAAAATTAAATATTGTGGCTCCCACTTGAAGAAATAGTTAAGAGGATAGGCAACATATGGAAACATCTAAATTCTAAACCAATACATCACTGACAAATACCTTCCAGTTATGGATTGTATCTCTGGCAAGTCCACAGGAATGAGATGTGCATCTGAAAAAAGACCATTACTTCATTAGACAGGCAAGTTTCAGACTTCAATTCCACATGCAACCATATTTGGACAAGAAAGCATCAAATTACAAACTGCCACCTCAAAAGCACAGTAGTTAAAAACAGTCGATCCACTTGCATCAATATATTAGGATACTCTTTGGGAAAGCCTTGTTTCATTGCAAGGTTTTGGCACTCTTATCAAGAAATTTGTTGGAAAGAAAGAAAAAAAGTGGATGAGATTTGGGAAAAATGATAATGATAAGAACATGTGTTTTTCCTTAAAAGAAAACAGGGAGATTATTTTGGGATGAAACAATCAACTAAAAAGAAAAAAGGGATGTTTATTTCAAAACAGAGGGGAGTGATACGCGATTGTGCAAGAAAAGCTTAAGAGAACTTTGCACACACAAATATATAAATACATATACATATGTGTAGGATACACACATGAAATGTTGATGAGTGTAAATGAAGTTTAAATCTAGTGTAATGCTAATGATCTTTGAGAGATGTACATGAAAGGCATGAGATATTGTATAAAAGAAGCTTAAGAAAATGGAAAGTTTTCTTTTTGAATAGAAGACATAAGCATGAATTTTCAACTTAGGAGCTCACTCTAAGTGATAATAAACAAAGTGGGAGGATGATGGTAGTCATATCATAGTATAAGAACTCATCAATTACATATTTGAAAAACTACTATTCCTTTCAACAGTAGCTATTTTTTTGGAAAATAAAGTTAAATTTAACTGAATAAGAGAAAGGAACATAAAATACCCAGTGATGGGGGCTTAGTGGAAAAATGAATGGAACCTAAGGTTGAGGAACCAGAAAATGCAATAAGTATCTTTCTACCATCAGGATCCCATGCTGCTCCCTGCACATAAATTATACAAATTAACCAGCTCATTTGACAGCAGAAATACAGGGTGATTTCAAAATAACTTCCTTGTAATATGTTTTACATAGAAACATGGCATAGCAGTTTCTATGAAGTACTAGTACTTACTAATTTATCATAACATATGTATTCAAAACAAGAGTTATATATCCATTTACCAATACATTAAACAACAAAACATTAGGAAAAGACGCTGATTTGATTCATATTATTGTCATCTAAAGAAGCAAACAAATAAAAAATCATAAAGGGAGAAAGAAAAGGCACACTTGGAAGGCAGTGACAAGTCGCATCAGCATTTATCTTTAGGTTTTTCTTTCTCTTGTTTGATTTGGCTACTCAAATTAGGGAAAAGAGATGGGGTTGTACGGGAATATTGCTTTGATGGGAAAAAAAATTGGTTGTTGCCATGAATGTATATTCAACTTCAAAACGACACCATTCACTTACAAGCCTTTCAGGCGAGGTGACCAGCTCCATGGATGGCTAAGTTTTGCCTAGCCATTGCGTAGATGACGCCATGACAACCATTATTGTCTCTTATATCTTCATTATTTCTTTATCATCCCGGAATTATCTATTATTTCCTAAGAAGGTAAGGATTGTCATTGATATTGTTTCTCTCTTCTAAATAAATTTCAACTACACAGGTTCCACTTTCTTAAGAAGTATACAAAGCCAAAAATAAGAGAAATAGAGAGGGGGGGAGGGAGTACAAAAAAGATGTTTGTATTTGTTTGTACACAAACATAATTGCCCACCTGGATTTATACTGTCGAATTTCTCCTTTTATGATGGTGGACTATTTGGGAAAAAATAAACAGATGGTGCTTTAAGAGTGGTGATTCGAGAACATAGAATCCGCACTCACATTTCATTCGAGATATCATTAATATTATTCTAAAGTTTAAATATATGCTAATGTGGTGGCATACAGCAGTTCTGGACTTCACAAGTTTGCTCTCAAGTTCACATATTCAGTCAAAGAACCATTTGGTGCCTTGCAGTAAAATATCTCATGTCAAAAATTAAATAGAAGAATGACGCGTAGAAAGGAAAGCAAGTAAGCAACAATTCCTATTAATCATAGATGAACAGCATATTTGTGACTTACTGTAACAAAGCCATTTGCCGAGGACCATGGTTCTGACGTCCATGTGTTTGTCTCCCAGAGATAAAATGTCCCATCACTGAAAATTTAAAATTTTGGCAAGGGTATGGAAGGGGAGAGAGTTAGAATCTGTTTTCAAACATAAAATATTTTATTCTTTTTTAGGCTTTAAAGTAGTTGCACAAGACAATGATTTTTTTAACTTTACAATTTGGCAGCAAAGAAATAATCTCCAGACGGGGACCATTTGAGCAATGATATACCCCCTAAGCCACGCCGTATGGGTGTGCCCTCTCCTGTATAACAAAACATTCAACTTTTAAAGAGTTATAAATTGAAGTGCGCTGTTTAGATTTTAGAATAACTAGAAAGGAGGGTCCAATAGAATAAAATGATAAAAGGAGCTCAGAGGCACATCCATTTTGCAAGAAAATATGTCAAGCCTTCGATTTCTAACTCTCTAGGGGCCAGCCAGCAGTTAGGGTAACTACTGTAAGTTAGCATCAACTTGACCAGTGCTACTAAAATTAGTGATATAATAAGATGGCTTTATAAGCTGGTTCTTAGTATGTAGCTAAAGCTTCACATCTTCCAAAAAAAGAACAAATTCTTTTCTAGACTTGGTCACGTAAAGAAGCTGTTAGTCCAAGTTGTCAGTCTTACCCTCAAAAGACAACAAGAAAATAATGGGCACACTAAACCCACCAAGGTCACCATAACTTATGTCTAAGTTACTGCTTCAATAAACAGATATATTCTGTTTGTGTAAGACTGTCTATAAAAAAAATCTTCTGAAGAAAAAACATACATACCTTGAGCAACATCCCATATGGTGAATGAAGGATTCTCAAAGGAAGCTGATGCTAAATATGTTAAGTTTTGTTAAGGAAGGCAAAAAATGTTATTTTATCATTCCACATACAAAAATCAAGCGCATTTACGCATTAATGAAGTGCACCGATGTACAATGACATGTTCTCATTGTAGCTGTATCTATTACCTAGCGAGAAATATATGCACCTTAAATGACATTCTTACCATTTGTTCAGATGAATAACATAATCAATGATATGGCAACATGGCTAAGTGGATAATAACTAACCAGATGATAGAATCTAAAGTCAAAGAAATTTAAATCACGAATATCTGGAAAGTAGCATACAGATGGGTGAATATTGAGTTAGTAGGGAAGACAATGAAACTATGGATATGAGATCATTTTTCTCGAACTATTTCCCTATAACAGTGAGCCTATGATGTAACATCCATGCATGAAATGAAGGTCTACAACAAGCAAACTTTATGAGTAGTACTTAGGCTTACAATCATTAACTATCATTATGTGAAAATATACTAGGCAGTGCCATTCACTACATAGCTGATAGTTGTTTGCATTTAACTATAGTGTTGAGAGGACCAAGGGGTTATAAATATAATCAAACCGCGCAACTTTTTTGTCAGGAAATGGTTTCAATTTATAGTGCGCAGGCATGAGTTGCCTTTGTATTGTTTGGATAAAATCAATAGACAGCAATGAAAATGTTCAGATGATATCCCCTCTGACCAACTCTTTTGTTCAGTAAATGCTTTCACTTCAATCTTCTCTAATGGGCGCACAGCTCAGTTTGGTTAACTAACATGAAAATGTCCTTATAACATGATATGGTTCACCCAGTTTCACTTGTATTATACAACAATGAATTTTAAATGTTCCCTTGGCATTAATGTAACTAGCAGGAAAAATGTGGTCCTAACTTTTCAATGTGACTGCAAATGCAAAAGAAATCTAAAAGCAGCAGGCAATCAAAAGGAAAAAACCACAAATATCCCAACTATTGCTTACGTGCAAAAGAAATCTGAAACCAACCGAGCATAGAAGAGGTCAAAGCCAAAATTAATAAAGCAGTTGTGCCATACAAAGGAACACTTAATGCAGGACAATGGTTATAAGGACGGTAATAGGATATCTTCCATTAGGGCTCCATGACAGTGTGCTAACTTGTTCATCCTCATGAGTTCGAAGGAAATCCACAAGAGTCCATCTACTACCAGAACCTCTAGATAGGGTGCCCAATGTAACTCCAGATCTTACTGAAGCTGCATTTCCTGGATATGAAGAAGCCCAGATGCAAATTCCACCTCTGTTCAAGATAATTGAACAAAACCCAGTTAAAGAGTTAAAGAAAGATAACGTCAAACTAAACAAGACAGTTTAATAGTAAACCAAAGGACCAAAATGTAGCAATGCCCCGAGACTGACTTGCAGGCAACCGAAAGTGTCCTCCCACCATTTGGTCTCCACTGAAGACTTCTAACATCTTTTTGAGATTCATTGATCAAAATTGACGGATTCTTCCCATCTGTAAATTCATTTTAGGTTTAGGGAATCAAATGAAATTGATGTACTTGAGAAGAATATCTAAATTGCATGCAAGGCCTAAGATAGCACAGATATTGAAAAAAAGTAACTGCTAACCTGAATCCCCATAATCAGAAATTGTGACTTGGTGAGTTCCAGAAATGAATGCTAGAATACGTTTATGTTGGTGCCAACTTACGCCACAAACATCAATGGCGGGTAACAATTTCACCTGGAAAATGCACACCGAAAATGAAGAAACTAAACAACAAATTTTCCTATCAGCAAATGACACAATTCTAACTGCACAACTGCTACTCAAAGTCGGTATCTTTTTCCAGTTCATAATCTTCAGGTATGACAGTCATAATAGGAAAAACAAGTTACATCAGCTGGGTGAAAGAAGTGCTTAAGTGAACCCGAAGACACCGCTTTCAGTGCTGCCCAAAGCAAACCACTCTGCTGCTCTTCTGATGCTGCATCATTGCTCGGCCCAAAACCTTGTAGATTCTCGAATTGAAACGGAACAGGGCTGAATACCACTCCCTGCAATACGTAACCAATTTGAATCATTATAACCTTGGTACTATGGAAAACATCAATTTCTGATTAGAAGTGATTCCAAGCATCATTGGGGCTTACAAGAAGTTTGCCATATGTCTCCTTGGCACGAGCGTCGGAATTTTCATCGGCAGTAACTGTGGCATTTGCGAAAAGGATATGTTAGATCGTCTCAAAAGCTTTTAATGTGCTGATTCAGAAACTGGCCGAAAGGCGTTCGTATACACAATTACAATTAACTTGATGAGTTCGTAGTGCATACTAAGGTCCCGATTAATTTCGCAGACGGTGACTGAGCCCACCGGAGGAAACGACGGCATTTGAGCTCCCAGACCAAGTGTGTGCTCGCGTAGGGTTTGTTCCCGCCACCGTTTTGGGAAATTTATACCCTGCTCTGTATTTGTTTGTAAAATAAAAAGTTTTTGGGAGTTCTTTTTACAATTTTAATTTAGATTGGGACTAAAAGCATGTTCATTGAACAATTTTAAAAATGTTATTCTTACTTTTTACTCCGTAGTTATTATAATAGAATAAATTTTTTTAATAATCTCAAATTTTGTTTATGTTTCTCAACTATCATCTAAAAAAACGGTTTATAGGCATTAACCTATTATGAGCCCGTTGCGGATTCTGTTTTCTGGTTTATCAACCAAATTTTTTACCAAATACATAACTATCGACTCCACGTGCTGAATTTTATAATAATAAAAAAAAGTAAGGTTGAAGTTCCTTTTCAGGCTGTATTGACTGAAGTTGTTGTAGAAGGCTATTTTAAGGGAAAACTGTCAAATAGGTCCTCGAACTTTCATAAAAAGGTCAATTAAGTCCTTCTACAGGAGGTTCTGCCCGGCCGTTGCGATTTGGGGCAGTTCCCAGTGGAATTTTTTGATGAAATTTTTTGAGCATCTTATTCACCAAGTCTAGTTTACTTATACCAAATTTCAGCTAAAAGTTCAATCGGGAACACATTGAAATTAATTATTGAAGATAACTGCGCATTTTTGCGTTCTCGAATTAATTTGAATGCGATCCCGATTAAATTTTTAGCTGAAATTTCGTATGAGTAAACTAGACTTGATGAATAAGATTCTCAAAAAATTTCATCAAAAAATTCCACCGGGAACTGCCCCAAATCGCGATGACCGGACAGAGTCTCCTATAGAAGGACTTAATTGACTTTTTTATGAAAGTTCGAGGACCTATTTGACACTTTTCCCCTATTTTAACTATTTTTCATGTATCTTCCAAAAAAAACTATTTTTTCATATAATTTTTTATTTATTTTATTAATAAATATATTTAAATATCATTTTTTTCATAATTCAGCAGAATCGGTCAATCCGGCAACTTCAGTCGGAACATCATAAATTTCAGCAGAATCAATCGAGCTCAGTGTTACCAAACAGACTCTATATATACTTTTCAAATAATCTTAAATAATTTAGATTCATTTTTCATGCAGGAATATTCTAGCAAATAATAAATCTATATAACCCAATGATGCTCGTATAAAATAGACACATCACTTATCTAATCTCTTAATGATTTTATATGAATGAAAATGTCCCAAGGATAAATTGTTTTATGCATTCATTGGATATTGATAAGTTACATGCATATCCCATAAATGTTCAACACTTAAAAATGTATCAAAAAAGTAACCAGACTTATTATTTAATTTTAGGTTCACTTTACTTATTTTCTATTTATGAAACAGATTTGGCTTTAAACAAAAGTCATGTTTACATTGGATAGCTTTGAAAACCTCTAATGACAATTTGGGGGAATATCATTGCTCAATTGGTCCCCCGTCTGGAGATTATTTATGTGCTGCCAAATTGTAAAGTTTAAAAAATACCATTAGCTTGTGCAACTACTTAAAGCCTAAATAAGAATAAAATATTTTAAGTTTGAATATGTCCTTCATGTTTTTAATTGATTAGGTGAATCATAATAATAACAATTACATAATAATTTGAGTATATGACAAGACAAATATACATTCTTTTCATTTTATGAGTTCAGTTACCAAAAACAGAATAATTAAACTAAACTAAATGTTTTATTTTGATCTGTTTAAATTCAGTATAGTTGAAACGATCTAATTTGGTTTGGCATGGAACCACTCCATACCACCATTTTCTTTACTGTCCATCAGCTTGAAGTCTTGAACCACACCATGTTTCATCAAATCCGAATAATTAGGACTTTCTACTAAATTTTAATTCTGGCAAGTGGCAGAAAATAAAGAATATACTTATATACCTGACCCAATTGGTTTTTGTGCATATGAAATCAAGAATACCATCAACTAGGAAAAAACATTATATCTATAACCAAGTCACAATTGAGTGGAAATGCACCTTTTGAGTGGAAAGTCACTATTCTATCCCATTTGGTGATCTTTTTTCGGCTCATAAGCCTAACAAGCTTATCAACCAACTTTTTCACCAAGAACGTAACTTTTGATTTCGTGCGCTGAATTTTGTAATAAGCAGAACAAAGTAAGGTTGGAGTTACTTTTCTGGTTGTATTGACTGAAATTATTGTAAAAGATCATTTTAGTTATTTTTTTCATATAATTATATTAAAATCATTAATAACAAATATTTTAAATATAATTTTTTTCATGAATTAGCAGAATAACCCAATACACCCACTTCAGCCAGAACTTCATAAATTTCAACAAAATCAACCAATTTTAGTGTTACCAAACAAGCTATACATATTAATTGATAGAATATATCTCATTATCTATTATTCCTTCAATTGTTATAAAGTACTCCACTAAATACATACGGAGTACTACGTATCTAGATTCTAGAATCCTACGATCCTACATTCCTACCCCTACAAAGCCCAACTCCCAAACTGGCCTTAAGAGCTCCTTGTGTAATTGAGCCATTGAGGTGCTTATCTGGGTAAGCTCATCAATTCATCATCATTCGAGAGCCATGCTGGAATTACAATAAGAGCAGAGGGAGAAATGAAGAAAAAAATATTTTTAAATATATCCATTTAAAACTCAAATGATGACTATAAATCTATAATTAATGGCACGAGATTACAACAAACAGGTAAAAAAACATCTATCAATTTTGCAAATATCTTATTCATCCATCGAGCCTTGGAAGATGGTAGCCTAACTAGACTTAGATCCTCCGAGATATATATATTAATGTAAATAGATATATTATATAAGCAAGTCTTACACATGAGAGAGCTTTCCAACTGGCTAGATTAAGATATACAGTCATATTCAAAATCCCTCGGTTGCTCTCTTCTTTTTCCAAAGAGAAAGAAGCACTTCAATGCCTTCCCTCAGGTTAGCTTTCCTACCTTGTACATAGTTCCAAAGCTCAGTTACTATGTACCTCCCGCTCGGGTTGTGTTCGTTTACCTCGAGCCATGCATCTGTTACAGCCTTGCATACTTCCTCCCCATAGTTCTTCTTCAGGTCTTTCAGTTTTTCATCTTCTTCATTTATTAGAGCCTGCAAACCCATGTGTTCTCAGTTCAAATCCAATTTTTTAGAAGAAAAAAAACTAAACTAGCCATGTTTGGAACACAAAAACATGAAAGAGAAATGGGGAAAGAAAGTAAAGGTCCATTTGAAACACAGAAAAAGTTAGATAAAGAAAATATAGGAGAAATTTGGAAGATGATGTGAGGGAACAAAAATGTACGGTATTGTTTAAACTCATTTTATATCTACTTTATGACTATCATAAGAATAACATGGAATCAAACATACAAAAAATAATCTCATAAGCACTAATTTATTTCGTTTTCATTTGCATTTTTTGTGGTAAAAAGAAAAAAAAAAATAACTTTCAAGGACATTCTTTTGGCTTTTACTAGCATTTT
Source organism: Cuscuta epithymum (assembly GCA_945859915.1). Taxonomy (NCBI): domain Eukaryota; kingdom Viridiplantae; phylum Streptophyta; class Magnoliopsida; order Solanales; family Convolvulaceae; genus Cuscuta; species Cuscuta epithymum. Next base: position 1,074,003 of record CAMAPF010000198.1, read on the forward strand.
CTTGGACCCAATATATCCTTTAGAAAATATGTATGAAGAATTATTTTGTTGTATAGTTATGTATAAATTTTACGTATTTATACACAAAGAGAATTTGAAAAAAAATAAAAAACTGATTTAGTGAGATTGATAAATATCTATACTTCTCTTTTATTTCAAACTTCGCCTCCACGCTTCATCCTATTTTCTTGCCCTAGCATTTTCCCAGTTACAACTTACAACTCTATATTTTTGGTATGAATGAGCAATTATATGACATAAATCATAATTATATTTTAAATGTATTTGTTAGTTTAACTGAGTCTTTAGTGCGCGTTTGGTAAGGACTATTTGGGCAAAATGCTGAACTTCCGCAAGGATAATTGTGGTAAAGTTGATAACGACCAAATAAGTCACGATTATTGAGCAGAATAAGCAGAGCAAGTCAAGCAATACTACTAAAAGGAGCCCTAACTCATATGTGATTCTTTTTGGGCAAATGACATAAAAAAGCTTTGTTTGGTAGATATGACTTCCTAGACACAACAAGGTTTAGAAACATGGCTTTTGGGATGGATGAAGTAACATGTGCATCAGAAGCATACCTCGTGTTTATTCTCTTGACCATCAACAGATACAACTTTGATGGGATGCCATCCGGGATCTCTTAGGTACTCCTCCCATAATGAACAGAGCTCAGTAGCCCTATCGTCAGCTTCTGCCTCACAATACTTCCTTCGGATTGCTTCTTGAAATGGCCTGGAATCAAGCTCCCCCATCCGCTTCACCCCAATAGCACAAGTTCTTGGATAATCTTTCAAGCCCTACAATGCAATTAAGTAAAAAGCTAGTTAAAAATGAACAATTCTACTCCTCCAGTCCCGTTATGGTTTATTTGAAAACTGAAAAATGCTAGGCAAAAGAAATTAACAAAAATAGAGATGAAATTGGGAAGGGAAGCAAATTTGGAGAGAGTAAGTTGTTTCAAACCATATACTCCCTCCGTTTCTAAAAGAACCTCACACTTTCCTTTTTTGGATGTGCCAAAATAAAAGTCACACTTCCCTTATTTCCTTATTTGGCAAAGAAATCTACATCCAAACAGTGCCAAACAGTGTCCAAACAGTGCCAAACAGTGTCTAAACAGTGTTTTCTACAGTAAAGTCAATTTATTTCCTTAATAACTGTGAAGTCAAACCGTGACTTTCTTTTAGAAACGGAGGGAGTATTTATTAGGATAGTTGTTTGAATTTATTATATTAAATGCTTAGAAATGTAACTTTGTACAGTATAATATTAGAGAATTCTAATCGTATCTGATTTTGTGTTTTATTTTCCAAGGCAAAACAAACATGAATTCTTGGTTTTAATTTCAAACACAGACTTAAACTACTGCAGCTTTACCTAGTATTTGGCCCAGAATCCAACACCATTCTTACGCTTAAAAAGAGAAAAGATACACTAATCAAATAACACGTACATTCCCATCATTTACGATGAAGCCAAAGATTCACTATTTGTTTGGCTTGAGAATATGATGGAATAAAGCAAAATGGCTCATTAAACTGTTTGCGCTTCTTTGTTATGAAGCAATAAGTCTATGCAATTTTGGACGCGATTTTCACTATGGGTCATCCGGAAGCAGTCTCTCCGTGCTTTAGTACAGGGGTAAGATTGCGTACATCCGACCCTCCCCCCTACCCTACCGTAGGTGGGAGCCTTTGTGGCACTGGGGTAATGATAATGATGATGATAATGAATCAAATGACGCACACTTAAAGAATATACTCAGTCTAATGTGGAACCCAAATTGGGAGAAACCGAGAAACCACATATCTTTTCCGGCTAAGCCAAGCCAAAATAATCCTTACTGTGGTGTTCTTCTAGAGTTCTTGATACATGCACTGATGTACATAATGCTCTTGGAACGCGTGAATTGGCTCTAGTAAGCTTTAAACCGTCAAGTCTAGGCAGAAAAAAATAGAAAGTAATCTCTTCTTACAAAACATATTATCCAATTTATAGGGAATACAAGTTAGGGGTCTCCACTTTCAGCCAAATGGGCCACCCAGAGAACCCTATGTTTTGGGCCTGACACCAATTACCCCAACGCACTTAAAGTGAAGGGGAACTTTCCCCTCCAATCTGACCCATAAGTAATATCATAGAACTAGAAGCACTTACATTGATCAGCTCTTTACGAGCCTCTTGTAGCTCATCATTGCTCTTCCGTTCCTTAACAATTAGAGTTTGGTTTAGTGCTTCCACAGCTTCAAGCTCTTCTTCCTTTTCTCTTATACTCTTAATCAGTTCATCCACCTTCTGAAGAACTTCCTCATCACCTTCATCTCCCATGTGTTTCATCACATTTAGTGTTCCTCTCAGTTGCTCAATTTCCAGCTCAGCTGCCTGTTTTGCATCTAGTTGTTTCTCAAGTGTAATTATTTTTCTGTGAAGCTCTTCTTTTTGCCTCTGTCATAATCAATATTCCATAAAATGAAAGTAGGAATTTAACACTTCCACATAATATCAAAACAAACTATTTAAATAAAGTAGACAAACCTTCTGTTCTTCAGCTAATTTCATCATTTTTTCATCAGCTCTCTTTTGCTCTTCCGTTGCAGCAGAAATTGAACTGTTTAGGAGAGCATTCTGGAACACAGGAAATTACATATCTGATAAACTATATTTGGAGTAAAGGTTATTATATTTTTGGCAGATAATTAGAGACAAAGAGCATCTGCGATGAAAAATAAAAATATCACCAAAACTATATTCTAGTACAGGTAATTTCAAACAATTTATAAGACTATAAGAGTAATGGGTATCAGTTGAAACTTGCTATAAGAGCAATGATTTTTTTGCACCAACACACATACCATATATTCATAATTTTATTCATTTCTAAATGGAAATTATTACATTTTATATGATTAAGATGCCACTTGGTATCAGTGGGTACAAAACTACAAATATCATTTCTTGCTACTAAGGTCACTTTCTGTCTGCTTTGTATAGATCTTATTTGTAGAGAGCATTTGGGTGACTTACTTTCAAGAAATAAGTGCTTTTAGAGTATGAAAAGTACTTTTACTTCAAAATGAGGTACTTGACATATAAAATAGAAAGTGTGCTTTTAATCAGAAAAATACTTTTAGGGCCAGTTTAGTTTGGGCTATTTGATTAAAATGACTATATATGTTGCATTTTCTGAAAGGAAAGTGACTGGTAAAGCCAATTTCAGCCCAATAAGTAACTCAAGTAATTGTTAAAGCCTATTAATTCCACTTATTAGTGCTAGAGTAAGAAAGCAGCAGTATGGAGATTTTTAGAGAAGTACTTAAAGTGCTTAAATGAGAAAGCACATATACCACAGGTTATCCTAGAAAGCCTCTTAGTCTTTAACATTATAAAAAATCAATTGGACACTTCACTATTACAGTCTTGCTAAAAAACATAAGAACAGAACAGAATAACTTTAAGCAAAACAGTGGTACCTGTTCACGCTCTTCCGTGAGTTTCTTCCTATCAATTTCATTTCGAGCCTCACGTTTCTCTAGTTCTGCACCTCGGGTTTCAAGCTGTTTCTTTTGGGTTTCCAGTTGCAACAATTGCCTCTCGTGGTCATTAAATATCCTCTGCAAATGATCCCGTGCATTTGCCTGGATCTTTTTTATCTCTATTAATTAGGCCGCACAAAAAAAAAAAACAGAAAACGCCATGATACATGTTAGTAGTTTAGTAAAATTGTCATAATAAGTTACTCCCTATGTCCCTATTTATTTGTAAACTTCATCCAATACACTGATACAACAACATCCAAACCTTAATCCCAAAAAGATATGTCCCACTCGGAAAAAATAATTAATCATAATTAATCTCAATTTTCCAAAATCACCTCCATATATAGACTCACTCACTACACATTTCATCCGATGTGTTCCATGTTTAATTTTGAATGATAAAAAAGGAAAAGCATAAGCAATGCATCATGAATTTACTAAATGGGCATGAGAAAATGAAAACCAAAATTCCAAATAAAGTGGGAAAATAAACACGAAAAGGGGATAGGTAATACTCCCTCCGTCCCAGCTTAAGGTTCTCACTTTCCTTTTATGGGCGTCCCGGCCAAAGGTTCCCATTTCTATTTTAGAAAATAATTGGCACTCTTAAATGACAATTTAATCATCAAATTTTAATAAATAATACATCTATAACATCATAGTTATTATCAATGAACTCATTATATTATATACTCATCAAAACTATTTATCAAAAACTACTCCAATTATCTTATTTAATTATTGTCTAAATAATTGTGCCATTTTGCAATTGAACCTTAAGACGGGACGGAGGTTGTAACTAATAAGTTAGTCAGTTCTGATAGTCCGCATCAAAATACTCGCCTTCATTATAAGCATGATCAAGCTTTTCTTTTTCTTTAACCAAAATGGTGAGAGACGCAGACGTCTCCTGAAACTTGCTCTCCATCTCCTTCAAATGCAAGGTTTTCTCTTCAATAACATTTGTCAAATTAGACACAAGCTTGCTTGCCTTCCGAGCTTCTTCCTCCATTATATCAGAAACAGTTCGAAGGTCACCAATTTTCCTCAGGTTTTCACCAACAATGTTGTTTGCTTTATAGTCATCTGCCCGTGCTACCCATGCATAAAGATCAGACTTTTTCTCTCCATTATTGTCAGCTAGCCAGTCCTTCTTCCCGTGATGAGATGCCTCATAAGCCTTGTCAAACGCCATGGCATTGCTGAACCCTGACCAATCTTTGTGAAACTCAACGAGGGCAGTTCCAGAATGTCCCTGGTAATTCCATAGGGGGCGCACTCTTGTCGGATTGAAGCCTCTCCTTATGTATTGATCCCTCAGTTTAGAACCGCTCTCCCCAACGTAACGCCCCTCCTTCAATTGCTTTGGAAGGTTCACAACAATTCCAATCCACGGCCAAACAAACATCTCGTCACGGTCACAATCTGCTAAAGCATCTGCTTCAACCTCATCTTTTGCTTTTGATTGGCTGGCAGAAACAGCGACGTCATTTTGCAAGTACTTTGCCAGTGCGAGATGGTTCGCCTTGTCCCTTGGGGTCCGTTTGTTTGAGTTGCAACTGCCCACTCCATTTGCATGCTGCAAGAGATCACTGAAAGCAAAATTTCTCTTTCTTTTCTTGGAGCAATAAGGGCAGATGTAGGATTCGTCCGATGCCTTAATGGAACGACGCCCACATTTCAGTTCTTCATATGATTTCTCTTCGTATTCCTGTACCTCAGAATCACTTATATCCGTGTCTTCCCCAGAACTGCTATCCATTGAACAGCCTCCCTGCTTAAAAATTCACCATTAATACAAAAACATGAATAAAATAAATAAGGGTAGGCTCTCAAGTAAAGAGACCAATGCTGATACCAGAACTGCAGAAGTATCTGACAAATGTTTATAGGAAAAACTGTTTTTACATGTGCCATTTGTACACGCCCCTAGTGGTTGTGTACAAAGGTAACTCACAAAAAAATGCAGTTTTTTAGATAAATACATGGAGTTGTCTGTATGGCATGTAAAATAAGTGTGCAGATGCCCCCCAGCGTGTACACAAAGAATGATTCATATTTATAAATTGTTTTAGAGTTTATGTTTTGTCTTTTTTCTGGAGAAATGGTCACTTCTGCGTACAAAAATCTGCAAAAAAACTATTGGCACACATTTTTTGTACAACTCCCTACACACTATAAATACCTTCTACTTTTACCATTTCTTTTTTACATTTTACCCATTCCTCTTTGTGCTTTAGCACAGGGGTAAGGCAGCGTACATCTGACCCCCCCCTACCCCACCGTAGGTGGGAGCCTTTGCGGCATTGGGGTAATGATGAAGAATGAAGAAAGAAAGAAAGAAAGACTCATTCCTCTCCTCACCCTTTTTACATTTCACCCATTTCATTTTTACACTCTCTAAACTATATAAAAATATTTCATTTTTTCAGATAAGCGGCATCCCTGCATAAAAGTTCACTTTGCCTAAACATTAACAAAACTTAATTAAAAACAGATTTCACATTGTGATTTGTGATACACTGATACTCCATCCATCTCAGCTTAAGCTTATCACTTGCTTTTTTTGGACGTCCATGCTAAAGCTTCATATTTCTATTTTAGAAAATAACTAGCACTCTTAAATGACAAATTATTCATCAAATATTAAAAATAAATCAATAGTTGTCAATGGCGAGATATGGCGTGCGCCATATGCGCCATCGCCATGAAAAAATGGTCGTCGCCATATGCGCCATCGCCATGAAAAAATGGTCGTCGCCATAGCGTCATATGCGCCATTCCGCCCATTCGTACATGCGCCATCGCCATGCGCCATGAAAAATGCCTTTGTGCCATTGCGATGGCTATGCGCCCTGACAAGCTACCTCCGTCCTATTTTGTGTGCCCTACTTGGGTTTGAGACAATTATTAATAACATGGTTGAAAAAGTAAAAGTTGTGACTGAGATTTGAATATAATAAAGTGAAACGATGTAGAACACGTATTTCTTTCCAAAAAAAAAAAGAAGTGTCACACTTATTTGGGACAACCCAAAAAGGAAAGTAGCACAGGTTAAATGGGACGGAGGGAGCATTATATACCCATCAAAATTGCTTCTGAAAGGTATGCTTGAATTACATTATTTAATTATTTTCTAAACAACCATGCCATTTTTTATGAGTTGCCTAAGCCGGACGGAGGTAGTAGATATTAAAGTGCAAACGTTATAATGTAATAGATAGTTCTAAAATATTAAAAAAAAAAAAATTACATAGATTTTAAAAAATCTTAAACCATGCAGCTAAATTAGTCTGGTCTTAATAATGATTATTAGGAACGTGAAAATAAGATATTTACGGACTTGTTTATATCTTAGCAAATGCAGGGCTAGTAGAAGTTCAGTAAAGCAGTTTTCAGATTTGGAGTTTTTTACCACAGATCTAAAAAATCATTGCTTGAAGTGTAAAAATGGTGTTCCTGTATCTAGATAATTGAAACAAGATTTCACTAGTGTTCGAGAATACTTAAAATGGTGAAAGTTTAAGCAACAAAGGTAGAAAATGGTATACCTGGATGTGAAAGAATGGAGAATTGGGAGCAGGGAATAGGTCAGTGCTGAAATGCAGTAACTGTAGAAAGTAATTCCTGTTGAAACAGAAAGAGAAATAAACAAAAAAGTAGACCGCATCATACCATCATGCAATTACAGAATTGACCATCTCAAATCTTATCAAGTGCTGGAAAGTAAGAAATGTATATCAACCACATACGGGAGGGGGTTGATGACATAAACTTACAGAAGTACACGGACGAAGATAAGATGAAGATTACCCTGCTCCGATCAAAGGTTTGACATGAATTTGAATCCACACCCACAAGTGTGGATTTGCAGGAACCAGAATCTCCTGGTGAGCTACGATTGAGATGAGAGACTTTGACTGAAAGAGAATAGGGTTCCGATTCAGAGGAAAATATACACCGCAAATACAGTCACTGAATGAATGAGCTAAGCCAATTTGGTACTCCGTACGAAGTATTTTTTTTGGGATATAATAATGGGAATAATAAGTGAAAATCCTATCCTACTTTAAAAATAGGATCAAGTTTGTCACGTGAATAATGTCATTTATTAAACGGGATAAGTGTCAGTTTGGTCCTCGAAGTTGCAAAAAAGGGGTCAAATTTGACCCCTTTTTTGCAACTTCGATGACCAAACTGACTCTTTACTCTTTATTAAACCTTTACATTTTACCAGGCAGTTTTGTAAAATTGGCTGAACTGGACTGATTCTGCTGAATTATTAAAAAATTATATTTAAAATATTTGTTACTACCTCCGTTCTTTTTTATCAGTTCCCTTAGGGTTTGGTACGGGATTTAATAATAAAGTAGTAGGGTAAGTATAGAGTGTGTAGGGTAAATGATAAAGTAGGAGAGATGATATATTAAAAAGAGTAAAGTGGTGATAAAGTAGGAAAGAGAGTGAATTAAGAAGAGTAAAGTGATGGTAAAGTAGGAAAGAAAAAATAGTTTGTAAAAAGTAAGTGGGATAAAAGTAATAAAAGTAGAATATTTTCTCAAAAACTTTCCTTAAAGAGGAAGGAGACAAATAAAAAAACGTCCCAAAAAGGAAAGAAGGACTAATAAAAAAGAACGGAGGGAGTATTTGTTATTAATAAATAAAACAAAAAAATTATATGAAAAAATAACTAAAATGAGCATCTATAATAATTTCAGCCAATACAACCAAAAAAATAACTTCAACATTGCTTTTTCTTATTACTACACAATTTAACGCGCGAAATAAAAACTTACGTGTTTGGTGAAAAAACTGACTGATAAACCGAAAATGGGCTCACCAAACGGGCTCTATTAGAGTTTTATCCACCCCTAACCTTTCACCAATTGGAATTTGATCTAGAAGACTATTTAGCATTTACTTTAAATAGATGAGTTAGTATCATTTATTTTGTACAAACTTTACAATTAGGGGGTGAGAATTGCGACCACTGTTCTAAAAGTCGCTCTAGACGCCTGATTAGTTCCCGCCTAGGCGCTAGGCGGTGGTCGGGCGCCCCGATTTTTGTCTAGGCGCTCCGAGTAATTGGTTTGACGCCTAAGTGAATTAGTCGGCCGCCTATGACGCCTAGTTGCCCGCCCAAAGCGCCTAATCTCCGCTTAGGGCGTCTAGATTCATCAAACAGTTCTTGATTTTTAATTTTCTATTTGTAAGAGATATATGTACTTTTAACTTTAATCATGAATATGAATAAAGATACTTGTAAAGTAAGATAAAAACTATATATGTTTGTATATATATACTTAAATTTTATTATTATTTAATATTTATAACATAATGTAGTTAAGTGATTAGTTATCATATATTATTTCATGTGACAATTCAATCATGCATGCATGTTAATGTGTGTATATATTTTTCATACATACACAAACATGATACTACCATTTTATTATGTATTACTTATCATACTTATGCAAAAATATTAATAAAAATACAATTTATGTACTTCCGATTAGTCCCCGCCTAGGCGCCCGCCTAGCTGTCTAGGCGCTGGGTTGGCGCCCGACTAGAGCCTAACGCCTTTTAGAACCTTGATTGCGACTAATCCAAGGATATCCGCCCGAATCGCTCTGGTCAAACTGAGAAAAATCACATTGACCTGGGAACGGGTGCGGACAGGGAATAACCGTTTTGTTATTATGGGTACTGGGGCGGTTACCCGTTACCCACCCCATACTCGTTCCATTTATTTTTAACTATATTTTGATTACATTTTTCATATTATTTGTCCAACGACTACTAAAGATAGATATTTTTCTCTTTTCATTGTTGTATATACATGGATGTGCTAATTATAATGTATGAAAGAAAGTTCATAATAGATTTTAATAGTCTCATTTGGTAATTACGGAGTATCGCATTTTTCTTCATTAATTTTAAGTTTAAGTATTTTTAGGTTCAAAATAATCTAGGTAATCTTCTTTCTCTTGCAAGAAACTTTTTTGTGATGTCTCAGGTCTAGAGTCATCTAGGCAACGTCATTTTTCACCTTTTAAGATATTAATTTTTATATAAAATATCAATGTCTCATTTAATAAAGCAGTTATCAGCGGTTATACCCGTTATCCTTTGGGGCAGTTATGATTTGCATAAAAATTACATGTTGGGTAATGGAGCGGGAAATTATCCAACGGGGTAGGTGTCATTATATGCATAATTGTCCCTATCCGCCCCGTTGTCATCTCTAATTACAATGGAATTTCTCAAATGTTCACCCTTGTCTTCCCGCACTAATCCAGAATTCCGCAGTGGAATATCCTCTCAGCATTTGTCTGCTCCCTGTACAAGACTATAAATGATACTCCCTCCGTCCCGCTAGAAGGTCCCCGTTGATGGTTTATGATGTTTGACTGACGATAAAACAACTCAATCCATGTACACACTCTGATTATTTTTAGTACATAAAATTTACATATTCAGAAACTACATTAAATCCGCTACAAAGCTTGATAAAAATGTAAATTTGATAAAAAATGATATATAATGTAAAAGATTAAAAATGGTTTAAGTTGACCATGTGAATAGTGGATGAGAATCTTCTAATGGGACGGAGGTAGTATAAGACATTGTAATACAATATAGATATACTCCGTATTTAGCTCAATAACGTGTTCAAACTTCTCGAGTTGAGTTTTGACTATAATGTGTGGACTCCAATTCCGATACAATGTGTGGACTCCAATTCCGAAACAAGCAATGAATGATAGAAATGGATCCACAATTTCTGAACATTGTACATCTAGATGACATGGAGTCGCTAATAGAATGGATTTAATTGCCACACTAGTCTTTTACCCGTGCGTTGCACGGGGTGACGTAATAACAAAAATTATCTAAGAAATTGTCGAATAGATTCAAGGTGTACGAAAGTGCACATAAATGATTTCCATTGTTCACTTTATTTCAAATTGAGTTTGAGCAAACATCAATCATTCTAACATCCTAGCATACTACACATACACATACAAAGTGGTAGAACTCCACATACACCTTCATGTTCAAATTAACTCTCAAGAAAGCAAATGCTCAAGCAATGACCGAGTGTGAGACCTGTCTTCTTCCGCGAATAGAAATCGATTAAAACTTAGCCCAATTTAATATGTAATCTTTCTATTTAAAACACTTACTTGTAGCATATATCAATATATGTCAATGCCCAGAGTCGTCGTATTCATAGCATCACAATTGATTATTCACACATATTTTGCCGTCCCCAATTTAAGAATGGGGAAAAGATAGCCCCAAATTTGTATGTAAATTTGCATGAAACTCTTCTGATGATTTCATTTGATTGAAGAAATAAAACATTATCACATCAAGTAAAGAAAAGATGTAAATGAATGTGATAACTTGTTATGAATATTTCACTCAGATGCCACTTAGTGATCTACTGAACTCATACAAGCAAAATACACCTCTACTCTTTTTTTTTCTTTTGTTCTGAACAAAGACGGCAAAGAACTTCTGAGAGTATAATGACTTGATAAAACAGAATAGGAAGCATGTAGCTAAGACGCGCGTACAAATCTGAGCTCGATTATGCATTTCCCGGTTGTTTGTGATAATGATATCAAATTTATCAAGCTACCCTTCAATAAACCAAGAAAAAATAGATGAACGAAACTACCTTTCAAATAACTACCCTTCATAACAGTATTACACCTCCTTGACTTCCCCTGCCTTCTCCTGCTTCTCCTCCACCAGGATCTCAAAACCAAAACCGGGAAAGTCTTGCCGATGCCGAGAGAACTCGTGAAGTAGATCTTCCCGGTGGGCGGATCGTCCACCGAGATCTCGCTGATGGTGACCCACAGCAGCAGCTCCTTAGTGGTGCTGGGGTTGTATCCATGCCAACATCGATCCATGAGTCGGAGGCATCACTCATCTTCAATTTTCTCTTACCTTTTCCTAGATTCTTCTCAGCAAGTTCACAATTTTACTCCTCCTTCACCTCATATTCCCTAACATCTCAAAAAAAAAAGAGTTCCAAAATCATGAAAAATGGGTCCCATTCTCATGATAGTAATAAAGATCTAGTCATGAAAATTCAAAGCACATTTGTGAACACACACTCAAAATTAATGTTTCTGATGATAAATGTTTTTTGTTCACCACACTTTTTCAGCTTACTACTTTTAGAGAAGAAAAAAACAGGCAGGCTCCACTGTGTCAGCGATAGAGAAGAGAAGATTTGATGATGGGCACCAGGCGTGATTTTTTAACCAGCTTCGTATTCTACTTCAGGTAATGGGGTGCTTTGAGAAAATTACCCATGATATTTGCATTATGATGGAATTAAACATATTCGGGTTAAGTGGTTAACATGCTAAGAATACCGGTAGGTTAATTTATTTTCTAAGAAAGGGAAGCTCTATTTGAAGCCTTTGTCCTAAAATGTGGTCTTGAACTATTAGTGCAATTATGTCATTTAATAACAATCATCATAGTAATTAAAACGGATGCACTCTGTCCAGAAGAGTAGTACTCGGTATGTATTAGTGTATTACACTAAAACTGCAATTTTACGCATTTCCAAATCATAGCCCATGGGAAAGAATGAAATTGCACTTTTGACATCAAAGCCACCTAGCAAGGCAATGGAAATTCGTATTCAGGTTGCATAACGAAAGGCTAATTGCTTTATCATGCCAGTTTACCGATGGGAAGTAGTACAATTTGAAGTGAAAACTCCAATATATTCACTCCTTAAACTAAAACTTTTTACCTCATCCTTTATTATCCATTAAAGCATTAACGAAAAAAGTTTTATCACTTCTTGTATGTTCCTAACTCATATCATATCTAGGAAAAAATCCACTTGTGTAATATACAAAAAGCCACACAACTTAATTAGTTAATTATAAACTTAATATTCTCAAATCATAGCCCAAGATGAAAGAAATAAATTGCATTTTTACATCATAGCCATTGGCACATGATATCCATTTTTTTAGACTTCTGAACCCCTAGAATAGCAATTTATTATTTGCTATAAAAACTCAATCAGACTGTCAAAATAGAGGAGGTCAAATCTCCAACTTATCAGACTGTGAAATAGAACAAAATGCATTGTGTATTATATTAACTATTAAAAAAGAAAGCCCTCTAAATCTGACAAAAAAACTTTAAATTTGAAAGTAAAACACTGCATCTGCAGTATGTATTATACTAACAAAACTTCATTTTTCACTGCTAATAGTCTTAGTGCATAAAGTCTTATGTAGCTACTACATTCCAACTGATTAGCTAGGTTAATCCATGGCTATTGAACACATATGTCCATCTAATATTAAGGCTCCTAACAGTTTCCAGTTCCACATAATTCATAACAAACACATAAATAAGAGACAAAATGTCAAGAAGGATCATATCTATTCACAATGGTGATTGTTTCTCAAACTCACTCTTGTTTCCATCAGTTGCACAATTGCACCTTTTTTCCAGGAGCCCAAGAATAACATAGTAGATAGTGCTGAAAATATGAGAAAGTTTGGGAAAGAAGATGAAATGGAAAAAAGGCATACATATTACTGAATCAAAATTATGTACTACGCTAGACAACTGCTCAAATCAAGAACGTAACTCTTAATTTTCCTATCGTAACTGGTATCTTCTTTTGAAACTAAAGATTCTGGTTCTTGTTTGCTCACTGTATGTGTGCTTTTAGTGTATTCTAAGATGACATAAATTAGTTATTGGCACATTCACTAAGACTCTTATGGAAATATGAAAACGACAGCTTTTACCTATTAGTTTAGAAAGAAAACGAAAAGGGAAAAAAGAAATCAAAAAGTAGGAAAAAGATGAAATAACTAAGATAAATGAGATGAAAAAGATGACACTGGCTACTACCAGAACAAAGATGACAACACCACTTATGTGTATCATACTTCAATTCATAAATAAATACATTCGTGATCAAGCTCATAGTGAAAATATGCCAATAAAACGAAAAGGGAAAAAAAGAAAATAAAAAGTAGGAAAAAGATGAAATAACTAAGATAAATGAGATGAAAAAGATGACACTGGCTACTACCAGAACAAAGATGACAACACCACTTATGTGTATCATACTTCAATTCATAAATAAATACATTCGTGATCAAGCTCATAGTGAAAATATGCCAATAAAACGAAAAGGGAAAAAAAGAAATCAAAAAGTAGGAAAAAGATGAAATAACTAAGATAAATGAGATGAAAAAGATGACACTGGCTACTACCAGAACAAAGATGACAACACCACTTATGTGTATCATACTTCAATTCATAAATAAATACATTCGTGATCAAGCTCATAGTGAAAATATGCTAATTAGCCAACTTTATTTGATGACGTTATATTTACGATTTACCTTGTGCATTCTAAAATTGTTATAATCCACTGTGTAAACTCCGTAGAGTCAAAGAGTTGAGAAGAAAATGTATTGCTAGATCTGGAATTATAATAAGTTAGAAAAAATAATCACCTCTGGAGATGAAACTCGATATCCTTTGAGTATTTTTGATAAATGGAAGCTGGAGAAATTGAGAAAAGGAATAGGAATATGAGCGTATTGGAAAGAAGCCAGAAGAAACTTGAACTTTTAAAGAAGAACCTGAAGAAAAATGACCAGAATGTAATACATACATCATTGAGTGAAGCAGCGATTGTAGCCCACTTCAATTTTGAAATTTTATAAAAAATAGCTTTTATACGTAAGAGAGACAAATAGACAATAGTCAAGGCTTGTAGGGAATGTAGGCCAGTATAGCATTCCAGGCAGCTTCACCATCTTGGTTATTAATATGACCAATATGGAATTGAATTAGATTGAAAATTAAGAAAAGTTTTCCGGTCATTATCTATGAAAATCAGGCCCATGCTAATGATAAATCATGTGTTTACATTTTTGTCGGTTTCAAGACTTCTGAAAAAGAGTATAGATACAGAAATGATGTAAGCAACAGAGTAAAACATATTAGATGTACGTACTTATAACAGCCTAAACTATAAACTCTAAAATTTTAGGGCTTCAACCGAACATTTGGGGGAATATGAATTGATCATCCAATAAGATAAAGCGAAGTGTCATACAAAAATATTAAAGTATAAAGAGAGATACGTGGAGTTTAGTATATTAAAATGTTGAAATAGTTGAAGCCAAAAACCTTTCGAATGGAGAGAGAGCCGCCGGGAGATGGGCGATTGGAAGGAAAACCCAAGCACGGTGTTGATGAGCAGCTGATGCATCCGAAACAATCGAAGAATACCTGAGTGATTAGCGGAAATGCGGAATAGACGATTCTGCTTGGTAGACTTACGCAGAGTTGGCCGAGAGTTTTGGCAGGAATAGGAAAAGCTTGGTGAACTTACGCATTTGCCCCGGAATTAGGCGGGATAGTGACTTAGTTCGATTAATAAGTATATAGATTCTTGTTCTTGTACACTAAAATGATTAATAATCGAGTGTCATAGGGCAATTTATATCCTACAACCGGGTGTACATGTACATCCGTTTTTTTTTGTAATTAATAGCAAGTTTAAGGATAGTTAATAGACTGAGTTGAGCTGCTTCCATTTTTTTCCGTCGCATGCATGCTCCATTTCTCCCTGCGCTCCCCTTCCTGAACGTGAGTGGGGCTGATCCTTTTTATTCTCCTTTATCCTTTCTAGCTACTTTAATGTTTGTGCTTTTTTTTTTTAATTTTTTTTCTCCTTTCTTTTATTGTTTTTTATTGTTTGTTCTCCTATCTTTTTTGTTTTTGTTTTTTAGTAATCTTCTACTTTAATGTTATATTCCATTATTATGAAAATATGTTATATTCTATTATTATGAAAATGTATAATATAAAATATTATAAAATCTATATTTTATTTTAAACTCAAATGAGTAAAACGACTAAATAGAACGAACGTACACAAATGAGCTATTGGATTTTTGAAAACTCATTTTTAAGTTATGTATGTCCATTTAGTACCTCTGTTATGCTCATTTTAAAAAGTTATATCAATGCATATTTCAAAAGTTTCATATTACATTAGATTCACATAGAAGTTGATTATAGACACGAGACCACAAATCATGATACTCAATCGCACGATTCTAATACTCAATAACGGAAGTTTGATGCTCACTGAAAATGTTTCGATGCTCAATGAACAAAACTTACAATTTTCTTATCAATGCTCATCTTGTAAGTTACATATGCTCATTTGTATAGGTCTGATGCTCATTAAAAATTCATTAATGCTCATGTAACAAAATCGTGATTTCCATCGATCTCAATCGATGAAGTTTGATACTCAATGAAAATGTCGTGATATTCAACTAACAAACCTTACGATTTTCATATTAATGCACATTTTGCAAGTTACGTATGCTCATCTGGTACTGATCTTGTGCACATTTTGTAAATGTCATATCAATGCATTTTTAAAAGTACTATTCTACATTACATTCACATATTGAAATTCATAGGAGTTGATTATAAATATAATGTAATAAGTTTTTGTAGAAGTTATGAAGCAGAGATCACGATTCTGAATATTAGACTCCTAATACTCAACATAATATGTTTGTTGCTCATTAAAAGTTCATTAATGCTCATTCACCAGAAATCGTGATTTTCATGTCAATAGCGGAGATTTTATGCTCAATTAAAATGTCATAATGTTCAACTAACAAACCTTACGATTTTCATATTAATGTGCACTTTGTAAGTTATGTATGTTCATTTGGTACTGATGTTGTGCTCATTTTTAATTGTTATATCAATGCATATTTCAAAAGTATCATATTAAATTAGACTCGCATATTGAAATTGATAGGAGTGTATTATAGATATAATTTAATAAGTTTTTATAAAAGAAAAAATAAGAAAAAGAAAAAAAAATTAGAAGATTTGAAGCAGGGGTCGTGATAATCATTGATAGTCTCTTAAATACTCAATAAAATAGGTCTGGTGCTCATTAAAAATACAGTATTGCTCATTTAACGGAAGCCGTGATTTTTCGCTTAAATTACAAAAATGCCACCGAATTCTTTTTTGCCTGTATCAGGTGTTGGGCTGTCTTCCTTAGTTGGACCGGGTGTACGTGCACCCGGATGTACCATATAGGCACTCGTGTCATAGGGGTACACCATTGGCTCAATTTGTACCCTAAAAATCAGTCTTGCTTGTTATACAAATAACTAATGTCTAAAATGGATGTTATTATAGAAAGAACCCATGTGTAAGCCAAATAGACGAGGTGTGAGTAAATATTATAATACCACTAGAACTGCTGATGACCTTAAAAATAGACTGGATGTGAGTAAACTCAAAAATCAAATGGACAAACACAAATACCAATAGGTGTGTTCACTTGTCATGGCCGTTTAAAAAATTTGGAGGTCCCCGTTCCAAATGTAAAATTGGGGCCTCACTTTAATATAAAATATTAAAAAAAAAAACTCAATTTAAATACTTATACTTAAACCAATTGAATACTTATTTAATAATGTAATAATTTTTTTTATCTAAAACTTACTTAATTCTTTATTTAAAGTAACACACCTCATTATTCAAGCAATTTAAGTAAATGAGAACTAAAGGACCAATGAAAATAATGATAGAACTATATTTTTCTTCCTTACTAATTGTATTTTACTGATTATTATTAATATATTAATATATAATACTAATATATTTTTAAAATTTGTGGCCCCATATATCCGGGGGCCCTATTCCGGAGAACCTAACTAACCTCCTAATTCCTAAAAAAACGGCCCTGCTTGTCATTATTTGTTTAGTTCTTTTCTGTTATTATTTTTTTCCCATTACAAAAAGGTTGCAACTTTCAAAAAGTAAAGATAAAGTCTCAACAATATTATATCAACATGTTCATAATTATACTCCGTATCTTTTACCAAAAAGAGGTAGAACAAAATGAAGTCACTTAGGGGTGGGTGTTCGTCAATTCGATTTCAGTCAATTTTGGTCGAGTCAATTTTGATCGATTTTGATTCGGTAGGCTTTTAAACCTTGGGTACCGAAACAACTATGGTATGTTGGGGTGGGAAAAACCGACCCAAAACTCGATAACCGACTCAACCCGATATATGATATTGGTCCGGGTTTTATTTTAAAAATGACCGGTCCGGGTTAAAATACCCGACCCGAACCCGAAAACTCGGGTCCTAATTCGGGTTCTAAAATTCTAAGCCCGATCCGGACCGAAAAAACCCGATTTAATTAAGAAACTATATATATATATATATATATATATATATATATATATATATATATATATATATATATATATATATATATATATTGATGGAGTATATGGACTCCGACCCCCTGGTATGCCGACTACTGGGCCTGGACAGCGGCCCACACACGTTTAGCGGATTCATATTATTGTATATTATTATTCAAATATTCTAGATTGGCTTTTTATACTATCAGTCCATTTATGTAACCGGGTCTGTCAGGCCCGTATTAGAGGCCCAGACCCGGATTTTCCCTATATATACTCCTTATAGGAGACTTGTAACTCATATAACAAATATTCATTCTACACATTTCATTCTTCTTCTCCATTTCTTCTCCATTCTTGTTCAATCTCTCCTGTTTATACAATATGGGTATCAATTATCCAACAATGGTGCTCTCGTTGAGAGGTTGAACACAATCAAGTGAGAAAACCTCCCCAAAATACCAAAAATTTCATACCAATCTTGAAAAAATCTAGCCAAAATTGTTCTGGAAAATCCATAACAAAAAAAAGAAGAAGAAGAAATAACTAAATCTGGAGATTTTGGAGCTTCTCTTCCGATCTGAGGAGCTGCGTCGATCAACCGGACCGGTCAAAGGAAAGAACCGTGCCGGAACCGGCTGAGCGGGGGAGGCAGCGGAAATCTGGAACCAGGCCCACCACCAGCGGCGACGTGACAGCAGGACCTTGCTCCGCCGCGAATCTACGACCCGGAGAACCGGCGGTGAATCTATCGGCGCCCCCAAACATCATCTCCGCCACAAGGACAGCTTAAGGGCCTGCTGACCGGCTGTTTTCCGCCCAGGACCGCACCGATCCGCCATCTCGCTCGCGGCGACGCCCAACTCCCGGCCTTTCCGCCACCGCTCTGGTCTCCATCACAGCTCAAGGAAGGCCAAGGCCACGATGGTTAGCTTCCTAGTCATTTCCAAGGTCCGCCATTAATGGCCGCTCACAACTCCGGGAAGGACAGGCTACCCCAAACCAGATGCCGATGTCAGGGCCGGAAATCTCTGCCTCGCACAACGCCTGTCTTCCAGCGCCGCCGCTAACCTGTCGGTGCTCGCGGCCCATGAGCATGGTCGCTCGTCGATCAACTGCACTCGCGGGACCGCCGCGCTTTGCTACTGTCATCCCCATTGCACCATCGTCAACCGCTGCACAAACCCTCAGCCGCGGTTTTGCTACCTGGGTCTTGGTCGCAAGCAAGATCCGCTTGCCGGAGAGGGAAGCCAACAGGAGCACGTTAGAAGGGGCTGGTTGGGCGTTAACAGCCTGTAGCTCAGTGGATAGCATCACCTCCCCTTTTCTGTCGGTAGCAGATGCCAAAATACATCCACCCTGGCTTGTCTGTGTCGTTCGCAGAAGCCAGAAGGGTGTGGTGTATATGCCCCAGTTGACCGAGTCAACTCTTAAGTGTGCTGGGGAGTTTTCAGTCAAGCTTTGAGCAGCGGACCGAGGCTACACTCCAAAACCGATGATGGGCCACGATTGTAACAGTCCATTATTCCAGCTCACTTCAAAAAGATAAGTATCTTTAATTTTAATATTACTTATATCTATTTTAATCAATGTTTTTCGTCGGGTTAATGTCACACTATCACGCACTTATGATCAAATACCTAGTAGAGTGTGGCTTGAGACCCATCACTAGGATTTAAAGCCCTGACTCCTCAGGCACAAAGCCCTGTCTCCTCAGGCACAAAGCCCCGACCAAGTCGGGCATGAAGACAAAACCCCGACCAAGTCGGGTACGAAGACCGGTCTTAGTCATTCCTCGAGTGGCGACCGTTGCTTATGAATGGCTCACACATCCATTCTACTAAGTATTTTATCATTACATTAACAATTCACATCTCCACTTGTTTCAAGTGACGAACTCCCGATCGGGAACATAAATCCCAAGAAAAAAAATTTATATGTATGTTAAATGTGTAGGTACAAAGATGACTTTACTCATTTTCACCTCGTCTCCACTCGCCTCAAAGAGTGGGGACTGGGGGACTGAGGGGTCAGAGTTTCTAGATGAGCAGAAAATATAACGCAAGAGCATGAACGAGAGCTGAGTCAGTTGAAGATGAGCTGAGCTAGATTGATTATGCCGGAGGGGATTTACCTTCCTTGTTTCATGTTGGGGGCGCTAGGTGTACTCTTTTTCCCTTTATTAGGATTTTTTCCCACTGGGTTTTTCCTAGTAAAGGTTTTTAACGAGGCACCTCCCCATCATGAACCAGGGTGGTGGTCCCCCGGCCGAAGAGGAAGAACGTTGCAGATACAGTTTGGACTACTCCCTTTCGCCTCGAGTACTCTCGACTCAGGGAGTGGGGGACTCCTGATGGAGTATATGGACTCCGACCCCCTGGTATGCCGACTACTGGGCCTGGACAGCGGCCCACACACGTTTAGCGGATTCATATTATTGTATATTATTATTCAAATATTCTAGATTGGCTTTTTATACTATCAGTCCATTTATGTAACCGGGTCTGTCAGGCCCGTATTAGAGGCCCAGACCCGGATTTTCCCTATATATACTCCTTATAGGAGGGTTGTAACTCATATAACAAATATTCATTCTACACATTTCATTCTTCTTCTCCATTTCTTCTCCATTCTTGTTCAATCTCTCCTGTTTATACAATATGGGTATCAATTATCCAACAATCCCGGCCCATAGACTCCTACTTCTCCTACACAAGTCCATTGAGCCCAGAGAACATCTCAGACCCAAATGCAACGGCCCAAGCCTCAAAGTAGCCCAGAATACACACTGGGGTGCCTTCGGCCTCCTTGGCCGAAGGCTCCAAAACTCACAGGAAAGCCTTCTCTGGCATAAGAAGCTGCTGGGAGGAAACGGGCGAAGACATGAGCCTTCGGCATTCTCATGCCCTCGGCATCAGGGGAAGCCTTCGGCTGAACCAAGCCTTCGGCTACACAAGGAGCCCTCAGCTGCACAAGGGGCCCTCGGCTGCACAAGGGGCCCTCGGCTACACAAGGAGCCTTCGGCTGAACAGGCTCAATCATCGAAGATTCCTTTTAGAGACAGCCAACCACCGCATTTAATGCCACGTCACATCCGCCAACCGCATTCAATGCGGTTGACGTACCACTGCCGGTGCCACCAGGCTGATGTGACCCTTCGGCCGTTGGATTACTGACACGTGTCCTCTCATCGCATTTATTGCTGCTATAAATAGCAGCCCATTTCTCCTTGTAAATCATCATCTACATCTCAACTACACACGCTGAGTTCATTTAATAAAATCGACTCTCTCTCCTCCTATTTGCTCTGACTTCTCTCTAGTTATTCCCGCAATAACCCCTCGGATAAGATACCCCCCGGGTAGACTATCCATCATTTGGTGCTCTCGTTGAGAGGTCTGAACTATCAAGTAAGAAACCCTCCCCCTCTACCAAACACAAAACACTCACCAAAAATGGGAAGAACCACCCGTGCCCAATCCAAGACCCTTGAGGAAAACCACGTAGCCCCCGGCGAAACTAACGGGGCTGAGGCCTCCAACAGGCTCTTAGTGCCGGAGGGTGGTGTCATCCTCGAATTGGAGCAGGCTACCGCTGACCTCCGTCAGCAGCTACAGAAGAATGCCCCTGATGCCCGCATTGGCCTTGATAATCGAAGGAGGGATCGGAGTGAGAACCAAGTTCCCCCTCCGGCCTCGGCCATCGATCTTCAGGCTGCCTTTGCGGCCTTTGTTCAGAACATGGCTCTCAATTCCGGAGCCCTCGCCTCTCAGGCACCCCTTCAGCCCTATGTTGGAGGGAATGTTATTCAATTACCACCGCTCCCTCCTCTGTTCAACAATCCTCCCCCGAGGATTGGAAACGCCGAAGGGGTCATGGCGCAGGATACCGCCTCCCAAGAGGCCCAATCCAGGGATAAACGTCCCTTGATGAAGGAGAAACCCCGGACCTCTGCACTTGAGAGGCTTGGGGGAGCTCCCGTATGCCGAGGGGTCCAAGACCGCCTCGGCAAACAGGAATTCAGCAGGCCCCAGGAGAGTGGAGCCTCCGTTTCGGGAGCCGAGGGCATACCTCCGCCCCAGAGCAAGGGCAAAGCCCTCCTCCATGCCGATGACGCCAAACACCAAATCAATCAGGCGCAATCCTTCCGGGCCAACTCCCAAGGGGTTGCCCCGAAGGATCCCAAGGACGAAATCATTGAAGCCCTCCTCCGTCAACTCGAGGAGAATCGTCAGGCACCGCCGACGGCTTCCACAGCTAGGCCAGATCCGGAGTACGCTGACCTCCGAGCACAGGTGGAGGAAATGAAACGTAAACTTGCCGAAGGCTCAGGCGAGCCCCTCATTCAACTCCGCACTAGAACACCCTTCACCCCAAGGGTGTTGGCGGCCAAAATCCCCCACAAATATCGGGGGCAACCCATCAAGCCGTATGAGGGGAAGACGGATCCCCAGGAGCACTATAGCCGTTATCAGAACAGCATGATGATGATGGGGGCATCGGATGAATACTTATGCCGTTGGTTCCTTTCCACCTTGGAGGGACCCGCGTATGAGTGGTTCAACCGGTTGCCCAAAGGCAGCATTGATTCTTGGCAAGAACTTGCCCACCGCTTCCTTACGCAATTTGCTGGGAGGCATCGCTCAAAGAAGCACTTCTCCCACCTCCTAAACGTAAGGCAACAGAAGGAGGAAACCCTACGGAGTTTCCTGGAACGATGGAGGCAGGCCTCCCTCGAGGTCGAAGGCGCCGATGACAGGACACTAATGGCCCTCTTCCACACCGTCCTCCGCAACGGTAACTTCTCCCGGAGCCTTATCACTGATCCCCCCCGCGATTATACCAAGGCCCTTCAGCGGGGGGACCGATATGCTGAAGCGGAGGAAATCGAGAAGGACCGCCGCAACACGGATCCTTCTCAGAGGAATGAAGGCAGGAATCGGCCCGGAGGACCCCCTCCTCCGGCCAACCGCGAGGCCCAATATAATGATCGCTCCCGGGGTGGCCAAGCCAGACCCGGGGGCGGTTACAAGAACAATCCGAAGGCTTGGGCGCAACCTGTCCTCCTTGAGCACCCACGCACTCCCTTGACGCATCCCGTCAGCGTCATTCTTGATCATGCAGAAGAGTGGGGGCTCGTCGAGCGAGACTCCCGCACACCCCTCGAGATCTATGCCATCGGTCCTGATGAGCCCTATTGCCGCTTCCACCGCCACCATGGACACAAAACCGACGATTGCCATCAGCTGAAGAACGCAATTGAGAGGTTAATACAGGCGGGCCACCTGTCTCAGTTTATCAGGGGCCCTCCTCCCCAGGGCCCCCTTCACCATCAAGGGCCACCGCCGAAGGCAAACAAGTGGGTGAACCCCAACACCATCCCCTTGGGGAACCCACAGGGGAAGAAACGTGAAATTGGTGGCCTCGATGACGAGGGAGAGGGCTCCCATCAGCAATACAAGTGCCACATTCACATGATCAACGGCGGCAACACCGGAGGCGATTCAACGAGCCAAAGGAAGAAATGGGCACAGTCCCTTTACATTGGGGAAGTCAATCACATACCCCCAACTAAAAGGCCGAGGGCGGATCCAATCTTCTTCACGGATGCGGACCTTCCCTCGGGTTCTCTGCCACATAGGGATGCCCTCGTCATCCGCACTGAGATCAATGATGCCATCATCCACCGGACTTACGTCGACACGGGGAGTTCTGTCAACGTCATGTACCTCAGCACTTTTCAAGAGTTGGGACTCGACAGGGGGTCCCTTCGGCACATCAACACCCCCCTCTCCGGATTTACGGGGGACAGCATAGACGCCGAGGGCGTCATCACACTCATGGTCGAATTCGGCGACGGATCCCATAGAGCCAAGCTCGGAGTGGAGTTCGTCGTCGTCAACCTCGACTGCGCGCACAACATCATCCCCGGCCGGCCTGCCCTCGAGGACCTAGAAACCGTCATCTCCATGAAACACCTTTGCCTCAAATTCCCTACACCCACCGGCATCGGCTATTCAAGGGGGAACCAGAAACTCTCCAGGGCCTGCTACCTTCAGCTTACCAAGAAGGTTAGTAAAACTGAGTTCCGTGTTGACACCATCGCCACCAAGGCCTTGGAGGAAGAAGAAGGCAGGCCGAGGGCTGAGCCAGCCGAGGAAACCGAGGACTTGATACTCAATCCGGCCAAGCCGGAGAGAGTCCTGAAGATTGGAGCCAAGCTCCCCGAAGACTTGAAGGCTGGCATCACCAAAGCCCTCCGCGCCTACTCCATTGTTTTTGCATGGGGGCCGGAGGACATGCCGGGAATTGACCGAAGGGTTATCACCCACCGCCTGGCGGTGGACCCTTCGGCCAAACCAGTGCAACAGCGAAGAAGACCCCTCTCGGCCGAGAGAAGGGAGTTCGTGAAGAAGGAGGTATCTATGCTTCTCTCCATCAAACACATTAAGGAGGTGAAATACCCTTCTTGGTTGGCAAACGTAGTCCTCGCACAGAAGCCTCCTACCTTCCGCATGTGCGTGGACTATACAGATCTGAATAAGGCATGCCCCATGGACCCCTTCCCGCTGCCAAACATTGATCAATTAGTAGATGAGACCGCGGGATGTGAGATCATGTCATTCCTCGACGCATTCCGCGGATATCATCAAATCTACATGCATGAGGAGGACGCTGGAAAAACTGCCTTCATGACACCCGAAGGCATCTTCTGCTATCTCGTGATGGCCTTCGGTCTAAAAAATTCAGGCGCCACCTACACGCGCATGGTGGCTAGGGTTTTTCAAGCTGTCCTAGGACGCACCATGGAGGCTTACGTTGACGACATGATTGTCAAGAGCAAAAAGGCAAGCACTCACGCCGACGACCTCCGGGAAATCTTTGCCATCATGCAAAAATTCAATCTCCGGCTAAATCCAAAGAAATGCACCTTCGGCGTGCAAGGGGGGAAGTTCTTAGGCTACATGGTCAGCCGAAGGGGTATTGAGGCCAGCCCCGAGAAGATTCAGGCCATCATCAACATGGAGCCTCCACGCAACGTCAAAGAAGTTCAACGGCTGACGGGTCGCCTGGCGGCCCTCAACCGATTCCTCTCTAAGTCAGCCGAGAGGGCCCTCCCCTTCTTCCAAATCATGAGGAAGACGGCGGGTTTTCAATGGACATCTGAATGTCAAGAGGCCTTCGACGAACTCAAAAAGTACCTCTCCTCTCCCCCAGTGCTCTCCAAACCAAAGGTGGGGGAGACTTTATACTTATATCTCGGTGTTAGCCCTGCGGCTATCAGCTCAGTACTAATCCGAGAGGAAGACGGCATCCAACATGTCATCTTCTACGTCAGCAAAACCCTCCGGGAGGCCGAACTCAGGTATTCTCCCGTCGAGAAGACGGTGCTAGCCATCGTTTGGACCGTCAAGAAGCTTGGCCACTACTTCCAAGCTCATCCGGTCCAAGTGCTCACTCATCAACCCCTCGGCGCCCTCATGAGAAGCCCCACAAGTTCTTCCCGAATGGTAAAATGGGCCATCTTCCTGAGCCAGTACAACATTGACATCCGTCCGAGGCCTGCCATCAAGGGCCAAGCCCTGGCAGACTTCGTAACGGAATGTACCGCGAGATCAGCAACAGACGAGGAGCCTTCGGCACCCCTCGATGAGTGGTGGACACTCTATACCGATGGCTCCTCGGCCACCAAAGCATGCGGAGGGGGGGTAGTTCTGATCACACCCGAAGGCTTCCGCGCCTATTATGCCATCCGCTTCTCCTTCAAAGTCTCCAACAACGAGGCCGAGTACGAAGCCCTCCTATGTGGCCTTCGGCTGGCGGCAAACCTGAAGGCTAAAATGATCCACGTCAAATGTGACTCCAAACTCGTTGTGGGTCAAATTTCCGGGGAGTACGAAGCCAAGGAAGGGAGGATGAAACAATACAAGGAGGCCGCCAAAGAGTTGCTTAAGGTATTTGAGGCACATTCTCTTACCCAAATACCGAGGGCTCATAACTCCGAGGCCGACATTCTATCCAAACTCTCGGATGAATCCCCCGAGCACCTCTCAAAAATTGCAAGAATTGAGGAACTCAGCCTCTCAAGCATCCACGCGAGCCCCGTCATGAACATCAACCTAAGGCCGGAGGATTGGATCTCCGACATCATCACCTTCATCACCACCGGGCAACTGCCCCAGGATGAGGGCCGCGCAAGGTTGACAAAACTGAGGGCTCCTAGCTACACCCTCGAAAACGGGAAGCTTTACAAAAGATCTTACAACGGCACCCTCCTTCGGTGCCTTCATCAGGATGAAGCCGAGGTCGCTATGGAGGAAGTGCACAGTGGCACTTGCTCAGCTCATCAGGGACCCTTCTCCATGTCCCGAAGGCTCATAGTTCAAGGCTACTTCTGGCCCACGATGGCTAGGGATTGTGCTGATCTAGCCCGAAGGTGCACCGCGTGCCAACACTTCCAGAAGGCCCCCGGCAG
The DNA here is from genome assembly GCA_945859915.1 of Cuscuta epithymum. Taxonomy (NCBI): domain Eukaryota; kingdom Viridiplantae; phylum Streptophyta; class Magnoliopsida; order Solanales; family Convolvulaceae; genus Cuscuta; species Cuscuta epithymum. Next base: position 1,100,305 of record CAMAPF010000198.1, read on the forward strand.
ACCTGCGGTCAACTATGCCCCCATCAGCACCGCCATACCCTTCTCCAGATGGGGGATAGACTTAGTAGGCCCTCTACCGAGGGGTACCTCCAACAACAGGTACATCATTGTTGCCATTGACTACTTCACCAAATGGGTAGAGGCCGAACCCCTCGCCAGCATCACTGAGGCCCGGTGCCGCCACTTTGTTCTCAAAAATATTCTCACAAGGTTTGGCGTCCCCCAACAAATTATCTCCGACAACGGGACTCAGTTCGAGGCAGCCCCCTTCTGTGCCCTCCTTGAAGCTTGGGGCATCAAGCACACATTCTCTTCCGTTGCCTACCCTCAGGGCAACGGACAAGTAGAAAATGCCAACCGCACCCTCCTCGAGGGGTTGAAGAAGAAGCTGGAAGCCGAAGGGGGAGGCTGGGTAGAAGAGCTTCACAACATCTTATGGGCCTACCGCACCACCCCTCGGCGGGCGACAGGCGAAACACCCTTCTCCCTATGCTATGGCTTTGAGGCTAAGGCTCCAACAGAAGTGACCCTTCCGACCCGAAGGGTGGAACAATATGAGCCCGAGGCCAACGACGCCAACATGGCCCTCGACCTTCATCTCATCTCAGAACGCCGAGAGCAAGCTTTCCTCAAGGCCGAAAACTACAGGAGACAAGTCAAAGGCTACATCGACGCAAAGGTCCGCTCCCGGGAATTTCAGGTGGGTGACTACGTCCTCCGACGAAGGGAGGCCAGCCTACCCACCGAAGGTGGCAAGATGGCGCCTAAGTTTGAAGGCCCCTACATTGTCTCAGCCATCATCAAACCGGGGACATATAAGTTAAAACGTCCTAATGGGACAGAGATTCTTAGACATTGGAATGTGCACCACCTAGTGAAGTTTTACCAATGAGTGGCCAAGCCCTCATCCTCAACAAGTGTAAATGATCAATGGCCCAAGGCCCCGTCTGTTTTTGAAGAATAATCAAAAGGCCAAGCCTTCATCACCTACATATTGTACAAACGGCCCAAGGCCCCCTTCTCTCCTACACATGAGTGGCCAAGCCCTCATTTCTCCACCAAAATAGGCCCAAGGCCTCTCCCTCTGATGAGGGGGGAACAACAATTTAGGTACCAAGTACCAAGTGTATGGGTCACCCCCATCGCCCTTTGAAAACACCAAGTGTTTTCTCAAACTTTTACATACTCTCCTAAAAAAAAAAAAAAAAAAAAAAAAACCGGGGGGTGCAATACCCCTCGGCTCCGGCTGGCACCAAGTGCCCCCGGCTATTTGTGTCCCACACACAAATAAAACCCTTCCCAGGAACGCTTTCCGCGCCATCCCCCAAGGGGAGGCAGGCAACGGACCATGTCCCGGGCCCAGGATTCGACTTCCACAAACGAAACGCTCCCCGCGCTATCCCCCAAGGGGAAGCAGGCAACAGACGATGTCTCGGGCTGAGGGGACGACTTTCAAAACCGAGGCGCTTTCCGTGCTATCTCCCAAGGGGAAGCAGGCAACAGACGATGTCTCGGGCCGAGGAAACGACCCTCAAACCCTTCGGGATATCGGAAGGTCATTCCCGAAGGGGGAGCCAACGGTTTGTTCCGTTGCCTCCCATATAGGCCAAGCCTTTCCTAGAAACCAAGTTTCTAGACGCCTCTCCTACACCATCTAAAAAAAAAAAAAAGATGTGTAGGGGGGAAGGAACTCCCCGGATACTATTCTCCCGGAGGCTCAACACTTCGGGTATACATTCCCGAAGGCTCCTACAAAGGCACAAGAAAAGTCTCGCAACAACAAGTCATCTGACTACATAGCCGAAGGCTTCATTGCATGAAACATTGGAGTACAAGATTTCCCCCAAGAAGATTTCGGCTGGATCAAAGTGAACCATGTAACATGCCGAAGGCTACACAAAGTTCTAAAGCAGGCTAAACCAATGCCTACACAAACCGGAGGCTTCATGCCGAAGGCAGAATATCACCAGACTCATTTGAGGATGAAAAAATTTCTAAGTCCACAGATGGGAACCCTTCGGGGGGCTACATTGCCCATCAAGGGCATAGGATGCGATTTCACCTAGTGGAATTCCTAAGTCTAATTCATTTTATCCCTCGGCCTCACTACTACGAATGTCCGAGGGGTCCTGATTCTATGCTACAAACCAAGGCCTATACGTGAGTCCATAACCTTGAACCCCTCGACAACTATATGAACAGGGGGCTCAAACAATCCCCTCGATCGAAGGATCACTACAACACTTATTGAAACTTGGTTGAAAAATGACTAAGTCCACAATTGGGGGCCCTTCGGGGGCAAACCGAGATGCTATCTTCACCAACTTTCTCACAGCCGACGGCCCCCTCCACTCTACTTGGGAGTGACCTAAAGCTACACTACGAGACGAAGGCTCGGTGTGCCCGGGGGCATAAGGTACAATTGCGCTCCGAGAATTTCCTGAGTCTAATTCCGAAGGGTTCTGATCAAGTTTACTTGGAAGATTTTCTAAGTCCACAACAACAAGCTCCCGGCAATGCTACACTACAACAGGAGGCTTGCTGCCAGGAGTTTACACTTAGAAAATTTTCCTAAGACCACAAATTTGTGGACCTCGGGAAACCAGGCAAAAGAAAGGAAACATACATTCAAAGGCAAAAGGACGAAAACATAAATAAGGAGTCAAGGCATTCATTCATAAAAAGCCCGAAGGCACATCACATTCATTCATCAGGGAATATCAAAATACAAAACAAATTCCCGCGTACATGGCCGAAGCCGAAGCCTACTGTTACAAATGTTTACATATGGAAAATTCTAAGCCTCTGCCTCTTTGGCGACATCTTCCTTCGGCTTTGAGGCCGCATCATCTTCGGCTTCTTCATTGTCGGCCTCGCCCATAAGCTCGGAGTCCTCAAGATCCGGCCTCTCTTCGCCTTCGGGCAGAGGAACCCGGACATCTGGCTGCAAGGGGGGGAGGCCGTAAGCTGCCGGATCAAACTCCTTCGGATCGATTTTTAAATGCCGGGCCAGCCTCCGGTAGATCATCTTCTGGGTGAAGAATTCACCGCCGTCATAATAGTCTTTACCCTTTCGGGCAAGCCATTCCGCACCGGGGCCTTTCACCCAGGAATCAACCTTCTGCTCCACCACGGAGGCCACCCACCCCTCGTGGTCCAGTGCCGCCCAGCCCTCGGCAAGAAAAGCCTCAACCGCTTTCTTTCTGGCGTCAGCCACCGCTTCAGCCTTATCATTCTCGGCAGCCTCGGCAACGGTCCTGGCAATGGCGGCGACGGCTTCCTCGGCGGCGGCTTTCCCCCTGGCCTCAGCGTCTTTGAGCCTTTGCTCCGTGGCCTCCTTCTCCAGCCGAAGGCTCGCCTCCACATCAGCAACCCTCTGCCTAAGGGTGACCTTCTCCTCATCAGCTTTTTTCAGGGCCTCGTCCGCCTGGCACTTGGCAATCCTCAGCTACTCAACCCTTCGGGCCTGCTCAGAAGCAGCCAAGGCAGCCTGCACATAAACGCACATACACAAAAATATGGCATCAGAATGGTTCACCGGGGGCTATCATCAAAAAGAAAGAATTGAAGGAGATAAAAAAGTGAAGACAACTCACCATAGTGCTGTAGCTCGCGACTTTGTAATCGAGGATGTCATCCCCGAGGCGGGCCAGCACTGACCTATCCTTCGGCGCCATGACCCCCCTCATGAAGCCGACAGGATGAAGGGTGCCATGCATAACTGAGGTCCCCGACTTGACAGGGAACTGGATGATCTCCGCCGGGCGGATTACCTCGTCTATGGGGGATGGAGGAGATCGAGGAGGGGTAGTCGCAGGAGGATTCGAGGAAGGTTGCTCCTCGACTATCACTATGGGCGCATCCTTCCTCCCGGGGGCCCCCTTCTTCTGTTTCTTGTTCTCCGGGGGGGCGACACCCTTCCCAGAGTTCTTTCTCTTAAGCTCCTCCCCCTTGGAGCCCCCGACACCAGCACCGGTATCAACTGTTTTGGATGGTCCCTCCCCCTCCGGGACCCGATATACCCCATCCTTCTGGAAGAAATCATCGACGGGCTTCTGACCCCCCGCCTCCTTCTTCTTTTTTGGCTCTTTGGCCAACTTCTTCTTCAAAGCGGCGAAGTTAGAGACATCCATGCTAACGCCTGCAAAACAACAATGAGGTCAGACCGAGGGGTTCAACAACGGGGGGGGGGGGGGGGGGGGATAAAATAAGGATGCGCGAAATTCCTAAGTAAAATAAAGCAGACCCTCCGGTAACTACCTCCAGTGCTACCGAAAGCTCTTTCAAAAACGGGGTACTATTCGTCTCTCTCGCCCAGAAATCGATACCGTCGAAAGCCTAAGGCCAGCAAGTCCTCTGGGAGGGTGGAGTCCTTGACGGTCACATGCTTTGTGGCCCCCGGCAGCAAGGCGGCGATCTTCTTCCCATCCTTCTGAAGTGCGGCATTTCCCACCTTCGGGTGCCGCCTGAAGTGATTGCGCAGCTCCCTCGGGAATGGGTTTTCAGCCATCTTGATGTAGCAGAATCGGTCTTTCCATCCCTTGTGAGACGAGGGCACATCGTCGAAAAGCCTCCAGGGGGCGAGTTGCTGCAGGTTTGCGAAGCCCTCGGAATTGGTATGGCCCCCCCGGCACAAGTTGAAGCTTTGAAAAAATAAGTCCAGAGTAGCGGTTACCCCCCGGGACCGGCAGAGTTGCAGAAAGCCGGTAATGTAGGAGTGGCTGTTTGGGGTGAGTTGACAGGGGGCTAAGCCCACAAACCTAAGATATTCAAGGAGAAATGGGTGCAACGGGAACCGGAGGCCCATTGAGACTGACAGCACATGTACGGCAAAGCATCCTTCGGGAGCCTGGGAGAGGAGGTCGTTAGGCCACGGTTCAATCACGGTGGCCGAAGGGCCCACATGCAACTGGGTGACGTAACACTCGGCCCAGTCAGCCCTCGACTTCAGCGCGAGGGCGACGGTGTTCAACCATGAGTGCCCCTCGGGTATGCCCACGGGTTTCCCACAATCCGCTGCGGGTTGCTTCTTCTTCTGAGGAGCTTTTGACTTCTTCTTTTTCCCGAGGGCTACACTCAGAGGCTCCGGGTCTAAAGACCGGGAGGTACTCGTCTCCCCTGAACCTCGGAGGGGCAAGACAGCAACAGTCACCTCCTGCCGCTCCCTCTCCTCCTCTTCCTCAGCCACTTGGAGTGCGAGGGCCATTTCCTCGTCCGCGGCAACTTGCTCAAACTCTTCAGCCTCTAACTCCACCCGGAGATTGCTTTGTACCTCCTCAGCCACTGCAAGATCGTTGTGGGTCGAAGACTGCTCACTTAGTGACTCAGTGTCAGAGGTGCTCTCTACTGCAACCGAGGGCTCCCTCGAATGATTTTGGGAATCGCTTGCAGATGACATCTTTCGGTGTCGGAAGAGTAGAGGTAAAAAAAAAGGGGGAGGCTAAGAATTTCCTAGTGAGGCACTAACACTTAATCTAAGGACAATAAAGCAAAGTATGCTGGAAAAGTCGGAGAACAGTGAAAGAACTGACCTCGAAGCTTGGGGTTTGATCAAATAAAACTTTCTCTCTCTAGAAAACAAAAGGGCAGAGCTTCGCTTCACAATGAACGCACAAGGAAAATGACTCCGGCTTTGGGGTATTTATAGGCTCAGGGCCTCGATATGTGGGCCTCGATTTGAAAAGCCCATCATTACGGGCCGCCGGTTCAGCCAATGGGTGACCCCCGCCCACCGTCAGCCAACGAGGACACGCCACGTCAACCCCTCTCCCAACAGCTATATTACAACGACTATATTTCACCAACACCGGAGTTCCCTCGAATGATGGCCTCCAGCCATCACCCACCGCGGCCCTCAGACAACGAATTCCACCAAACGCCTTCGAGCTTGCGGCAGCGTCAGCCCCCGGCTTGTAAATATTGTCACCCCTCGGGTTTGTATCAACACATCATAACTCCTTCAGCCCGAACTAGCCTTCGGCCCAAAGGAGTGGGGGACTGGGATACACCCCTCGGGTACATACTTCAACACCCCCTTCGGCAGAGGTAGAGTATCAAAATTTTTTTTCCCAAGTCACTTGCGGAAATGAAGCAGCCCTCATCACAACACATGCAGGCAATACACCTATGCTTTCCCCAGAAAACTCTCGACATGTGAGGGACTGAGGGGGGCCCCTAGCGAACATGCGAAGGTTACGAACACCTTCCCTCAGAAAACCCTCGACATGTGAGGGACTGAGGGAAGCCTTCGGCAAATTAGCAGAAAAAAGTTCCCCAGCAAAGGCACCCATCGAGATGATGGAGCCTCCAGAAGAATCAACACATCTACTCCTTTTCCCTCAAGTACCTTTCGGAAAAAGGAGTGAGGGACTCCTGATGGAGTATATGGCCCAGGAACCCCCGGCCCATAGACTCCTACTTCTCCTACACAAGTCCATTGAGCCCAGAGAACATCTCAGGCCCAAATGCAACGGCCCAAGCCTCAAAGTAGCCCAGAATACACACTGGGGTGCCTTCGGCCTCCTTGGCCGAAGGCTCCAAAACTCACAGGATAGCCTTCTCTGGCATAAGAAGCTGCTGGGAGGAAACGGGCGAAGACATGAGCCTTCGGCATTCTCATGCCCTCGGCATCAGGGGAAGCCTTCGGCTGAACCAAGCCTTCGGCTACACAAGGAGCCCTCAGCTGCACAAGGGGCCCTCGGCTGCACAAGGGGCCCTCGGCTACACAAGGAGCCTTCGGCTGAACAGGCTCAATCATCGAAGATTCCTTTTAGAGACAACCAACCACCGCATTTAATGCCACGTCACATCCGCCAACCGCATTCAATGCGGTTGACGTACCACTGCCGGTGCCACCAGGCTGATGTGACCCTTCGGCCGTTGGATTACTGACACGTGTCCTCTCATCGCATTTATTGCTGCTATAAATAGCAGCCCATTTCTCCTTGTAAATCATCATCTACATCTCAACTACACACGCTGAGTTCATTTAATAAAATCGACTCTCTCTCCTCCTATTTGCTCTGACTTCTCTCTAGTTATTCCCGCAATAACCCCTCGGATAAGATACCCCCCGGGTAGACTATCCATCATATATATATATATATATATATATATATATATATATATATATATATATATATATATATATATATATATATATATATATATATATGTATATATATATATATAATACGTACGAACTGTTTTATACTACATCCGTCCCAAATTGATTTGCAAAAATGACTTTTTTAGTCAAACAATTTGATTTTATTCACTTAATTTGGATGTCAATTTTTAATTATATTTAACTTGGAGTTTGCAACTTTGAATATATTTTAATGTAATTCATTAATATGTAAATTTTAATTATTAAAAATTGAATGATGTATCAATATGGAGTATTTAACTTTAACATTGGTTGACCAAAAAATCTTGACTTTGTAAATCAATTTGGGACGGAGGGAATGTCACTTTGCTTTCGAACCAATTGTTCTTCTACAACATTTTCTATCGTGCGATTTTTATATTCAAAATATCCTGCTTTGATTTTAATATACTACGTAGATTTTTTTAGGGATATTACCCGAAATAGGACTAAAAAGGTTTCAAAATTCCAAAATAGGACTGACATGTTTTTATTCCCAAAATATGACTAATTACTGTCATGTTTTGGCAGTACCAGACTTCAAACATGACAGTGTTTTCCAAACTTGCCAGTAATTACTCCTATTTTGGAATAAAAAGCATGACAGTCCTATTTTGGAATTTTCAAACTGTTTTAGTCCTATTTTGGGAACTTTCCCATTTTTTATTAAAAGTTTAGATGTTTGCAATTTTTGTTGTAATTGTATTTTAATTGTGTTTAAATATATCGGTTCGATTTTTCTTCGGGTTCAACCCGAACCCGACCCGAGGTTCTTAAAACCCGGACCAACCCGAAAATATTGGTCCTCTAATCGGGCCAAAAAATGTAGAACCCGAAGCTTTTTCAGTTTTTTTACGGTCCTAGCAAAAACCTGACCCAATCCCACCCCTAATGGTATGGATAGTGAAGGGCAAAATGGTGTCTTGGCGTTTGGGATGGGGAGACGAGGTGGCAATGGAAGTGACGAGTTCACAAACTAATTTTATAGTCTGTAGGGTATGTTTAAACGCATGTGGATATGTTTGGAATTTGACCTCCTATTATGGCTTTCCTTAGACCAACTGGCGAAGAGATTCTTGGCGTTTACTGTGAGCGCTTGCGGAGAGGAGTACACTACCTTGGATGATAATTGGCAACTTTAATGACACCATGTATGCTTCTGAGATATTAAAGGCACATGATTGACCGGAGAATCCAGGAGAATAGTACTTAATACTTCCCCAAACAGCAAGTTGACAAGAATGTGGGAAATAACCGGTCAAGTCTATAGGACATGCATTTAATGAAGATGTTTTCTACACTGCAACGTGAACACCTCTACCAGTATAAAAGATACACTTAGAAGGATTGGGCGAAAAAACAAACATTTGAATATCATCTAGCAAATCCTTGAGAGCAAAAATCTACTTGCTCAACACAAGAATTCTTATAAGAGTTTGGAAGAAAATATTTCAAATTCTTCAAAACCATCTCTCAAGTCCGTCCTAGTTCTTCGACCTCTTCGAAAGCTTCATCTATACATCTAACACAAAGTACGTTGGACAAACCCTTTGAACCTATTCAAAGTTATCTTCTTGTTAAAGGAACAAGTTGTTTCTTGAACTACTATAAACACCTTGGTGTCATTTACTTACTGCTTTTACTTCCTGCACTTAGGATCTTAACTGTCTCACTCAAAAGAGCTTGGAATATGTGGTCAGCAAATCTTGCTCTTAGGGTTAACAGTAAGGCATTTCTGCTTTAGTGTGGTTCTGTGAGGCAACCCGACCAAAATACCATTCCGCTGCAGGTCTGTTCTGCTAAGAACTAGACCAACTATGTGAAAGGGTGTTCTATCTTGCGAGAAATTTATAAATCAGAAAAGTTTACTCACCCCTCCCTCTAGATTGTTTCTCTGTTTATCTGGGACCAACATATTTTGAATCTCAACAGGTTTGAAGGAGTAACATTAGAAGGAGAGCTGGCAATGGTAGTCATATACAGGTATGGACAAATTTTTTGTTGTCGAGATCAAGTTCCGTTCGGGTGCAATCGGCTAAACCGGTAGGGGTTAAGGATTTGAATGTTGAAGCGTTATGGGATATTATTGGGAAGAAGTGGAATGAAGAACGAGTGACCTCTATCTTCAATAAGGAGGAGGGCACAAAAAAATGAATTGTCTGTGTACACAGGCATTTGACATCAAGTCCTGCCACTTTTTAAATGAATTGTTTGTGTACACAAGCAACTAGAGGAGTTTTGTATACAATTTGTGTACAACTTGTGTATACTAAGCATTTTCCTTTTTAAAAACCTAGACGTTTGGAACCGATACCAAAAAAACTGGGCCCGGGCCAATAACCAAACAGTACCAGGTCAGTCTCAGAGCAGGCCACCCAAGACCAACCAGTCCAACCTCCTACTACGTAGTATTAACTATTTTGAGGTGACATACTTGTCCGGTTGTCCCAAATGATTTCCAACCTATCAACCTTAAAATTGAGGTGACATAGTTGTCCCAAATGATTTCCATCCTATCAACCTGAAAATTGTCCGCTGAATCTTACCTAGTATATTAATGCGTTTCATATGGTTATGGCTTCATGTTGCAAAATTTCATTTACATTGCATTAATAACGTTAAAAAGTTTAACACATTTTCACTACAGCCAAAATAAACTCATGTAATCTTCAAACCCTCCTATAATAACCCCTTAACAGGCATAAACACATTTATATACTCTAACGGGACAGGCCAAGGACAACTCAGGATTCAACTTGTGAACCAGCAGACAGCAACCAAGCCAAGTATTCTGGACCGTGTTCAAGAATAGGATCAGTATCTCTTGGAGGGACAACTCTTTTACTCATCAAAGTCTCCAAAACAGGAAGCTTCCTTTTCCTACCACCTCTTTCCCTTGAACGGAATTGCTCATCAGTCTCTAAAAAGTCTCCCTGTTGATAAAGTAAATTGCACCATATAATATTTAGTATTCTGTATTCACATCACAAAAGTTTTTTTATCAACAATCATATTTAGCTTTTCTATGAAATGAACTTACTTCAGTGCAAACGTGGCATCCAGACTTTTCATGATTATCTCTCACATGCTTGAATGAAAATCTCGCACCACAGCCAGAAATACTGCAGACAAATGGCTTCAGTGATTGGTGAAAAGCTTTGATGTGCTGATTTAGATTTGATCTCTGCATGGAAAATTATTAAAAACAATTATATGTCTGTATTACAAAGATACAAAGCATTATCAAGTTGGGCAAGAGAAATGGCACGAATTAAAACTAGACTACTTACTGTTGCAAATGTATGCTCACAGTCCTTAAAATCACACTTGATTCTCTCTGACGAAGGCTGAGCTTCATGTTTCCGAAGATGGCGCTTTATATTCTTCTTCAGTTGCTTTGTTCCACATGTCTCACAGACAATGTGTTGGTGGGAGGACTGAATGTGTTCTTTAAGGCATTGTTGATTAGTGAAATGTTTTAAGCACCCAGGTTCCGCACAAAATGCTTCAACTGTCTCTAGCATCACTGTAACAAGTAAAAACCATGAGTATATTTTAGTTACATCCTAGGAACTTTTAAAGATAGATCCATTTTGGTAAGGCCTGAAATGGCTAGATTGGCTGAATTATCTTAAAATTGCTGAATTACCTAATAACAATAATATATAAAAAAAAAATAGTGCCAGTTCCAACCAAAGAAGTAACTTATGCAGTATTATTCCATTTCAGCGATTCAGACAGCATAGTGAAATAAGTTTTGATGAAAGAACTAGCTAATAAAGCAAATACGTAAATTAAAGAGTCCACGAATCAGGCACTTAAAAACTTTTGCATTATTTGATAGTATATTCTTTAGTGAGGAGGCTCACCATGAGAATCTTCATGTTTCTTTAATTGGGATGGATACTTGAAAGACTTTCCACAACCAACTTCGGTGCACACATGCTGCTGCTTTGGTGGTTCAGCATCATCACTTGTAGAACACTGGTCATGCATCTCCAGTACATGACGCTTAGCATTACTATTATAACTAAATTTCCGGCCACAACCATCAACTGGACAATTAAACAGCTTGCCCTTATGCTGAAGAAGATGTCTAGTCAGGTGATCCTTTCTTCTGTAGCTAGACTTGCAGTCATCTACCGGGCATGTGAATGGTCTCTATTTGAGAGAAAAAGCAAAAATAACTTAAACTATTGAAAATTCAATCTACAGAGGTGGAAATGGAGGAAAGATAGGGAATGGGGTAGGATCTCTAAGCACACCGGAAAAATACAGCGTGATTCAGGCCCACTTGATGGAGCTTCTCAGGAGGTCCCCCTACCTGGTACTATTCCATTCAAGATCATATGAATGCCTCAGCGCATTTTGGAGTTCATTGTATGGGATCCAATGCTTCACACTTCTGACAATGGATAATCAATTAAACTTTTAAATCTCAATCTGCAAGACCACACACAATACTGACACCCAGATTGTACGAGGTCACAAAACAAAGGGAAATCAATAACAAATATAAATATTTAAAAGTATGAAGCAATATATACGTGTGGATCCAGGTCTGAATAAATATAGCGATAAAAATGCATATCAAAGACTATTTTTTTAAAGAAAAAATGTGTTAATCAAATAGACTATTGGCCTAGCCGATTATTCTATTCACCAAGCTCAAAATCTCAATACATACCTCAAGGGAATGACTTCGCATATGCTGCTTCAAATAAGCATATTTCCTGAAGCTCACGCCGCACTCTTCACACGTGTGAATTTTTGGCAGATTTTCACCCGAATCATCAGATTCGCCTTTCGATTTGAGCTCATCCTAACAAATTTTAGAAACAAAAAAAACATAAATTCCCGCATAATTTGATAGTTTGATAAACCAATAATGCACGCTGATAGACGTACCTGGTGATGGGAAAGGATATGAGAAGTGATGAGCGTTTTCTTGGAACGGAAAATACCACAGAACTCGCAGCAATATCTCCTAATGTCTTTGAAAATCACAGGCCTCTTCTGCTCGACCTCTTCCATTGATCGATTAGATCTCGTTCTGTTTGACTGGTCGGTAAGACGTGAAGAAACAGAGCAGCCGTCCGAGCAGGATCAACGAAGTGGTTGCGAGTATAAATACTAGGGTTCGGATTGCAAATGACAACGGTACCCCTATATAATAGTAAAATCGGGTTGCAAATCCCGTTTGGTAACACTATAATAGTCATTGGGTTAATCCCATTTATGTTATTTTCTCTTTAATCTAATCTATAATGAATTATATTTTATGTTTATTTTTCACAAAATATTGGCCATTTTTTTTGCGTTAACCGGGTTGACCATGACCAAATACTGCTATCATTATTGATCCATGTGATTATTTAGGGAGTGTTTGCAACTGCTTCTGCTTAAAAAAAAGCACTTTTGGAGAAGTAATGAAAAAGTGATTGGTAGTAAAAGTTGATAATGTTTGAGAAAAAAGTGATTTTGAAAAGTAAAAGTTGGTAGTGTTTGGTAAAATAAGTGCTTTTTGTGTAATAGAAAAGGGAAAAGCACTTTTCACACGCAAGCCGAGAAAAAGTAAAAATTGGTAGTGTTTGGTAAATAAGTGCTTTTTAAAGCCAAAAGCTGAGAAGTGCTTTTTTTTAAGCAGTTGCAAACACTCCCTTAGTATTATACGGTTCGTGAATAGTACAATATTATGTACATTTGTGTACAATACGATACAAATATGGCTAAATATACATTTCATCGTTCATGGAATGAATAAAGACACAACGTGTTTAAAACGTTTCACAATTCAAAAATACAGTATATAAGACATGTATTAAACCAAACATTCCAGCTTAGCTTGTTGTGAGATTACCGTGCCTAGTGAGAGATCTCGACTTTGAATCCCGCTAGGCACACAAGAGTTGAAAACTCAATGCAGTGAGTTTCAGTCTTGATTACTCCAGGCTCCACCCCAGCCACCCCTGGAGTAAAAAAAAGACATGTATTATATGTTGTATTTTTAAATTGTGGAAAAGTAGAAAGGAGAATATAACGAGTAGAAAAGGTGGGATTAATTAAGTATTTTTAAAGGAAAAACTTAACAAATAGAGAAAATGTAGTAAACTTTTAAACACGGAATGAGGTATTTTATTTACAAATTTATTTGTATTAATAAAAATGTAATGCGTTACTTTATAAATACATGGGGAGATAACGTGTTGAACAAACAGACAAGTAGCTGAGTTGGTCTATGGTTCGAATCCCCCTGGGTGTGTAAGTTTTTTATCAAAAATTGGGGAGTAAAGGGTCAGTTTGGTCCTCGAAGTTGCAAAAAAGGCGTCAAATAAGTCCTTATATAGAAGATTCTGTCCGGACGTGCCATTTGAGGTGGCTCCCGGTGAAATTTTGTGATAATTTTTTTTGAGCATCTTATACATTAAGTCTAGTTTACTCATACCAAATTTCAGCTAAAAATTCAATCGGGAAGACATTCAAATGAATTCTTGAAGATGATAGCGCTTTTAACGGCACAGTTATCTTCAAGAATTCATTTGAATGTCTTCCCCATTGAATTCTTATCTGAAATTTGGTATGAGTAAACTAGACTTAATAAATAAGATGCTAAAAAAATTTCATTGAAAAATTCCATCGGGAGCCACCTCAAATGGCACGTCCGGACAGAAACTTCTATATAAGGACTTATTTGACCCCTTTTTTGCTACTTTGAGGACCAAACTGACCCTTATCCCAAAAATTGGGTAAGCAGAGAGATTGTGGGTGGCCGTTGGTCTACTTCTCAGTAATGAAGTGTTTGCGATTGGTTGTCTTTTAAAAGTGATTGCTCTAAAAGATTATTGGAAAAATGATTTATAGTAAAAGTAGGTAATGTTTGAAAATAGAAGTGATTTTAGTTACAATGTAAAAGTTGGAGTGTTTGATAAAAAAAATGATTTTTTTGGAGTAAATTGTAGAAGTACAAAATGACCCTTCCATTATGAAATACAAAATTACCCTTCCATTATGAAATACCTATTGCTGCTCCTCTTTCTTAGACCTTTCTTTCCTTTCTGTGTTCGACGAGCTAGCTAGGGTTAAAATCCACAATTCTTCTCTTCTATTCCAAAAATCGACGACGACATACGAAGGATTTTGTGGAGTGTTGAAGATTTCATGAGCAGCGTCCAATTGTACTCCGTATTGGCTAATTGCAATAATCACATGATTTTTAAGTTCAAATGATTTTTAATTTCTTCTCACATGTTCAGGTTATCAAAAATTTGCATCTGAACATTAAGTTCAACAGACAGGGAAGAGGGGCAGATGGCATGGGTATTGTAATCATTTAAAATGCTACATATTAGTGCGAATGAGAGAAAATTAACTGGAACAAAAAATTCTCTACTTAAAAGGAAAAGTCGCAAAATTAGTATGACACCAAAAAAGAAAAGTTGACAAAATTTTAAGGGAAGAAGGAAATACAAAATTTTGAAAGTCCAAGGGAGCGACTGCACCTCCCTAAATCCATCCTTGGCTGTAGTCAACCAATTTGAGAATATTCAACCCTTCAAAACACTCTAGTTTGAGGTGTTTGAAAAAAGATACATTTATGAATGGGTTCAGAAAGGTATGAGTTAACACCCTTAAACCTTTTTTTATTATTAAATAAATAGCACCCTTAAACACTTAGAACCCATTTGGTGGCTCTGTTTTACACCTTATCAGGCTTATCAATCAACTTTTTAACCAAACACGTGATTTTTGATTTCGAGCGCTGGATTCTGTAACAATAAGAAAAAGTAAGGTTGGAGATACTTTTCTGGTTGTATTGTCTGAAGTTACTGTAGATGACTATTTTAGCTATTTTCATATTTTTTTTCTTTGTTTTATTAATAAGATATATTTTAAATATAATTTGTTCATAAATCAGCCATTACAAGCTCTTCAGCCAGAACTTCATAAATTTTGGCCTTGTTTGTCAATTGGCTGTCAGCTGTTAGCTGTTAGATGGTTATGATAGCTGTTTGACAATAACTGGTTATGTTAGCTGTTTTAGTTGGATGATTATGTTAGCTTGTTGCAAGCAATTGTTTGGTAAATTAGCTGATTAAAAATAACGGTTCGAATAGAAAAAGATGTATAAGGACATTAATATTTATTTATTATTTTTAGGTATTGCTTTTAAAAATAAAGTTACGTACAATCAATACTTACCCACTACAAATCATTCATGTTTTCAAAAGTTTTAAAATCTCAAAAATTTACTTACACAATTACCGACTACAAATTTTTTCGCAAATTTACTTACACTGCTACATCACATGCCACTAATATTTCTTAAATTCAATAAATTAATATCACTAGAGGATCAAGTAGAAAATGTATCTTTTCTAGACACCACACAATTACTAAGCTATCTATATCCACCGTTGCTTCCGTCTATGCCATAGCTGTTAAAACAAATTACATCAGGGCCTCCTTGAGCAATTACTACGCTATAGAAATAAAACAAATTACAAAGAAATATAGTGTTTGAAAAAAGAGAACGAAAGCGAAGAAAACAGGAATATATGGGATGAGGTCATGAGGGAGGTGACATGCGTGAAATAGGGGCAGAGAAGGAAGAATGCGGAGAAGCCAATGTGAAACGCTGCCTACCTTGGCGATTTCATTTTCAGCTTTTTGGACCCAATAATCTAATCCAACTAGGGATGTCAAAAAAAACCGACCCGCAATGACCCGCCCTGGCTCGAGACATTTGGGGCGGGTCCGCCCCGCCCCATCTTGCAAATGGGGCGGGTCCGCCCCGCCCCGCCTATACAATGGGGCGGGTCCAGGTATTAGAATTGACCCGTGCCGCCCCGACCCGCCCCGACCCGACCCGCTCAATATCATTAATTGCAGTCAAAGAAGCCAAAGTTTAGCTGATAAGCCATTTTCCAAACAAGGCCTTTAGCAGAATCAGCCGATTAAGCCGATTTCAGTTTTACCAAACGAGCTTTTATTAACACTTCTATGCACTCCGTATATTATTTATTTTTGTTGCAAAAAAAAAAACACTTCTATTTTTTTGTGTGTCTTCCAAACAACACCAACCGACCAAACTATCTAAAAGGATATCCTTCCTTGTATTATTAAAGATTTAGAGCCCGTTTGGGGACCCCCTTTTTTGGCTTATCAGGCTTATCAATCAGCATTTTCATCAAACACGCAACTTTTAATTTTGCGCGCTAAATTTTGTAATAAGCAGAAAAAGTAAGGTTGAAGTTACTTTTCTGGCTGTATTGGCTGAAGTTACTGTAGAAGATCATTTTAGCTATTTTTTCACATAATTTTTTATTTAATTTATTAATAACAAATATTTTAAATATAATTTTTTCATGAATCAGCAGAAACAGCCAATACAGTCACTTTAGCCAAAACTTCATAAATTCCAGCAGAATCAGCCAAAACAGCCAATTTCAAGGCCTGTTTGGTTACAGCCGTAACGGCTGAAATGGCTGAAAGGGCTGAAATTTCTAAAGTGAAAGTGTTTGGTAATATTTCGAATAAAGTGGCTGATTGAAGGAGTGTTTGGGGTTGATTAAAAAAAAGCGCTTGTCAGCTTTTGGCTTAAAAAAGTTGAAATGAGTGTTTTCAAATGATAGCTTCTGCTTAAATTAATCACTTAAAAGCTAAAAGCTGGAAGCAGGTAGAAGGGTGCTTTAAACTGCTTCTCACTTTTTCTATTACACAAAAGTACTTATTTTACCAAACACTACCAACTTTTACTTTTTCAGAATCACTTTTTTTTCTCAAACACTACCAACTTTTACTATTAATCACTTTTCCCAAAATCACTTTAAAAAACCACTTTTTAAAAATTGAAGCAATCGCAAACACTCCCTGAATGTATAATTACCAAAAATGGTATTTGCTCTTTTAAGGTTATACAATTGATATCACTGGAGCATTGAGCCTTTGAAGAAATTCTATAGCAAGATGTCCGGACTCTGGACACAAGGCAGAGGAATTTCTACACCAAGTATTACAATTCACAATTTTTAATTGGGAAAAAATTGAATTATCAATAGGTTAAAAATCAGAATAAAGTTTGATGAGATACTTTGAATGCCAACACACCCAAGAAAACAACATACGCTGGAAATTTCGAAAGGAACACTGCAAACATAAGTGATTTACTTTTAGAGGAAGATGACGAACCGGCAAAGAAGACTTCATGGAAGAGGACAGCTAGATAGCGGAGCAGAGAGTTAAAGAAATATCTGGAAAAAAGAATGGATAAAGAGGTCTTTTAATAAGCCAACGGTGGTATAATAGATTTCAGCCAAAAAAGTAAGAGGGTGTTTCGAGGAGCTAAATTGAGCTGATCAGCCTGAAACTAAAAAAGAAACACCAAACAATCATCAAATTAGCTTATCTGGCTGATTTCTATGATCAGCTGAAAAAGCAGCCTTGGAGTTCCTTTATCGGCTGTTTTCTATTTTTTCGGTTAAAGGACATCTCTATCCTCTTCAAAGCAAGCAGTCAACTTGTCAAGTATATGGGCTATGCGAGTATGCGGCTGAAACTAATACGGAGTAGTAAATATGCAGACCTAACAATTTCAAAGCAACATGATTAGTGAGTAGTAATGTAACGATTCTAGATTATTTTCTAAGAATTTATTTAAGAACACAAAACTAGCCGCTGCTAATATCTATAGATAATACATTTCAAAGATACAATTATGGAAAGTTTTGCCACGTGTCATCATCTAGGCAAACTTTCATAATAATATTTTTTATTTTCTTTCCAATTTAGTAAATAAAGTCTACTTCCGTAAAATTAGTATTAAAAGTTGATTTGAACTCATGTTACGTTAAATTAGCATACTTCCTAAAGCTAGGTAATTTAAAAAATAAAATCTCATATTAATTTTAAAGTCTGATAACTTTTTAATTTGTATTTTGATGGTTACAAAAAATACACCATAATTTATAATTTTTTATTATCTTTCATATGAGACCAATATTCAATATATAAAAATAAAAAAATAATTTAACACTTTTGATATATCTATTTTGAAAAAAAATAACCCTTTAAAAAATGTCTATTTTTAAAAATACAATATTCTATAGATAATACATTTGAGCGAAAAAATTAGTATGACGTAAAATTAGTATTAAAGGTAGATTTGAACTCATGTCACGTTCATTTAGATAATACAATTCAAAGCTATAATTAGGGAAAGTTTGCCATATATCATCGCAAATTTAGCATACTAATTATACAAGTACTTCGGTTACATTAATTTTACGTAATTGCAGTATGGTAGAACTAATGTTACGTTAATACTAAGCTATTGGAATCCTACCTAATTAAAACTTTCTAAAGGTATGTAATTCAAAAAATAAAATCTCATATTTATTTTAATGTGATATAATTTTTTTATTTGTAGTCCGATTGTTACAAAACAAATTATCAACATCCATAACTTTTTATTATCTTTCATATGACACCAATATTGCATATATAAAAGTAATAAAAAATAATTTTATTAATTTTTGGCAATTTAGATCGTTTCTTACTGTACACACAATTAATGAGGACCGATACCGTAGAATAAAACCGCACAAACTCCATCATTTTTATTTATTGTTTTATTCTTTGTGGTAGAATATGCGCTATTTTATTCTAAGCTATCACTCTGATTAATAGTGTGCATGGTAAAAAACGATCATAAACTGCACATATTAATAGATTTTATTTATATATGAAACATTGAAGTCATATGAAAAGTAATAAAATTTTCAGGAATTCTAATATTTTTTTTTGTAACAATCGTAGTATAAAAAAATTCTAGCACTTAAAAAACTGAAGCTTTAAAGTGTAAAATTATTTTTCATTTTTATATATTCAATATTTGTAAAATATAAAAGATAATAAAAAGTTATGAATTTTGATATTTTTTTGTAACAATTGTATTTCAAATAGACAAGTTATAGCACATTAAAATAAATATGATATTTTATTTTGTTGGGCCCTGATGAATTCTAATTGAACACGACAAAATTTCCTCTATTTATAATTGCATCTTTAAATTTTTAAAAATAATGGTTTGAGTAATTCTTTGTGATAATACATATGCAGTGTGATATATTATGCGTGATAAAAAAGTTACTCCTTTCGAGGAAGCGGTCCAGCCCAACTCACTCTCCCTTATGGGAGTTCCCAGTTTCAATTTTCAATGGAGTGAGATTGAACCCAGTTTATCCCAGGCTCCCCAAACCCTCTCCCTCAACGCCCCCTGGGATAAAAAAAAAACTAGAAACAAAAAAAAACTCCCATCATCTAAAAAAGATTAACCAGTTTGACTTTTCATGGTCAATGTTGTTAAAGTTTAGACAATGATTTTTAGGTATTATATTTGTGTGTAATTTATAATTTTTACTCTTACCAAAGATTTTTAAATAAAGAATAAGCTCATATAGTGCCCGGTTGGTAATACCAAAATTGGCTGCATCGGCCGATTCTGCTGAAATTTATAAAATTTTGGCTGAAGTTGCTGGGAAATTATTTTACTAATAATTTAATGAAAAATTATATGAAAAATAGTTAAAATGGCAATCTATAGTAATTTCAGCTAATATAGCCAGAAAAGTAACTTCAGTCTTACTTTTTCGTAATATTACACATTTCAGTGTGCAAAATCAAAAGTTACGTGTTTGATAAAAAAAAGTTGGCTATAAGCCTAACAAGCCAAAAAACATGCTCACCAAACGGGCTCATAAATTTCATATTTCATTGGTCAAACTTGAGCACTATTGACTAAGAAAGTGCAAAAATGCAAAAATGGACTTAAAAAATTATCCAGGAAACCTCAAAAGATAATTTATTGATAACGATCTAATTGAAAAAAACAAATCTTAAAAACAATTCAAAATCATGAATATGAATTTTATTCATGTATGAATTTATTCACGGAGTTCCAGGGCCGGTCCTCTATGATTGAAGGCCTAGGAACAACGAGTTAAAATGGGCCTAATCTTAAGAAAATGTAAAATCATTTTATGTCTAAACTAATAACATGCACAATAAAAATAATATTTCAATACATTTATAAAACAGATTAAAACTATCTTCTGTCTAAATCAATAATATTATAATATTGGTTGTTCTTATTTAGGAAAGAAAAAATGGTGGTCATATTTGTGCACTTTACTCATGTGTTAGTCCTATTTTAAGGAATTAACTTGGTTATTATCAACTCCTAAAATTCTCCCACCAATGATGTGATCACTCTGAGCCGTTTCATTCTGAGTTATATCATTCTTCTTTTCTGAGTTCTCATCTTGAGGAGGACATTCATAATTTGACTTCCTTATACAAACTTTTCCATTCAATTATTTACTTAGTACCGTTTTCTCTAATCATCTCCTCTCTCTTTTCTTTATCCTATCCAGATTCAATCATTTCTATTACACCTTGAAATTAATTAAATTTATAAATTTGATTATAGTAAAAAAACAATTGTCTAACAAAATCAACAAATTAAAACAACAACAATTAATAGATACAATCAAAAATAAAGAAATCAAACAATTTTGTACGAATGAAATTGGTTAATAAACCAATCAAACAATCATATCTGACAAATCTGCTTCCAAGTGGATTGCTTTTTACAAAATTTTGTGAGCATGATTGGCATCAAATTTAGATTGTATCTACAAAACTTCATCTTAAAATTCAATCGGAAAGTCAGTTAAACAAATTATTGAAAAACACTGCACCAAAATATGCATAAAAACACAGCAGTTTTAAATAATTTATTCAATTGACTTCTAGATTGAACTTTAAACTAAAATTATGGACATAATTTACATTTCATAGAGAACATTTTCATAAAATTTCGTATAAAAATTCACCCAGAAGAACCTAAAAATATTCACCCAATAAATAATTAGTTTAGGATTGAAAAATCAGGCTACTCACACTTATTATAAAGAACTTATCATGGGTATGACTTTTTTCATTGTGTAGGGCTTAGGGCATTTGATCTCCCCTAGGGCCACCCCTACTGAGTTCATTTAACTCTATAAGTCAATGTTTCAAATTAAAGGTAAATTGTGTTTAATATCTCAATGAGATTGTTGAGCAAAAAGAAAATAGAAGAAACCAGGATTACCGAGAACGGGAAAGGAGGACTGTGAAGATGATTGTCCTTAGAAGTAGAGCCAAATCTTTAAATAAGGATGTGGATATTCTAAACCGATTCCCAGTAGAATAATGTAGAAATGAAATTAGAAACCTAGGGATTCAGATCGATATATGATAAAACAAAAAATAAGTTGGAAGATTGTAGTATAGAGGTGAAATGAAAATAGATGCGGCGTATTCGGTAGAAGGTGAGATGGGGCTGAGGACGGCACGGCCGCACGGCATGTGGCTGGAAAAGTGGCCCTTCAAAATTATTTAATCTTTTCTAAAGGAAAATCAGTTTAACAAGTACACTTAAATAAAATTATGGTGGAGCGCTCCGTAATAATTAATCCGTCTAAAAATAGAATTGTACGTAGTATTTGTAGAGATTTGGAGTAACCACATAAATCATTATAAATATATTTTGAAAGAAAGTGAACAAGGATTGTTAAAGCACCAACACTATAGGTGTTATAATTTGGTAAATGCACTTTTGTACTATGCCATTGATCTCAAAATTATAGCAATGTTTTCAGTTTGAATGATTTTTTATTTAAAGTAATTTAGATTGCTTTAATTTGATATGATATGTATTTTTTTTGTTTTTATTATTATTATTATTATTATTATTATTATTATTATTATTATTATTATTATTAAAATCTGGACCATTGAAATGATTTCAATTCAATTGATATTTTCGTATATTTTCACTTTTACTTTAATCTTTTTATGTATCATTTCATATGGAGCTTTTAAGATGAATTATAATATCTTTCCGGCCACCTTCCAAACTTTTTTAAAAAATCAAAAAAACTACTACCTCCGTCCCTTTTATATTGAGACGGAAGAAGGTGGCATGATTTTTAAGAAAAGTGGATTTGTGTGGTTGATATTAATTGATAAAGTAAGAATAAAGTAAGAATGATTTTGAGCCACACAAACTTTACCAAATATGGTATGAGACAATTAAAGTGGGACTTCCCGAAAAGGTAAAACGGGATAATATAAGGGGGACGGAGGGAGTATTTATCTAATTTTCTAAAATTACGTAAAAATTATATAAATATGTGATCATAGACACACACAAACACTAGAAGTCCTCATTTATAAATATCTTATCACAAAAAGTGTTTCATTATAAAAAATACAAACGAATACACACAAAGTATTTCGTATCAAAGTATCGTTTATCCCGTGCGCGGCACGGGTACAGATACTAGTACTTATATACATATATTTAAAATACAAAAAAAGTAATACCCTTTTTGGTAATTATACATTCAATCAGCCAATTCAGCCAAAATATTACCAAACACTTTTACTTCAGAAATTTCAGCCATTTAAGCACTTTCAGCCCTTTCAGCCATTGCAGCCATTACCAAACAGGCCCTAAGACTTGGACTACTTTTTGAGCTGATAAGAAAAATCAGCCAAATAAGCCTGTTTGAGGGGTGTTTGGTGAATTCTTATGTATATTCAGGCTTATCAGCCGTTTGGAGGAGCAAGAATCGGCTGATAAGCCTGAATATACATAAGAATTCACCAAAAAGCCCTCAAACAGGCTTATTTGGCTGATTTTTCTTATCAGCTCAAAAAGTAGTCCAAGTCTTACTTTTTTGGCTGAAATCTATTATACCACCATTGGCTTATTAAAAGACCTCTATATCCATTCTTTTTTCCAGATATTTCTTTAACTCTCTGCTCCGCTATTTAGCAATCCTCTTCCATGAAGTCTTCTTTGCCGGTTCGTCATCTTCCTCTAAAAGTAAATCACTTATGTTTGCACTGTTCCTTTTGAAATTTCCAGCGTATGCTGTTTTCTTGGGTGTGCTGGCATTCAAAGTATCTCATCAAACTTTATTCTGATTTTTAGCCTATTGATAATTCAATTTTTTTCCAATTAAAAATTGTGAATTGTAATACTTGGTGTAGAAATTCCTCTGCCTTGTGTCCGGAGTCCGGACATCTTGCTATAGAATTTTTTCAAAGGCTCAATGCTCCAGTGATATCAATTGTATAACCTTAAAAGAGCAAATACCCTTTTTGGTAATTATAAATTCAATCAGCCACTTTATTCAAAATATTACCAAACACTTTCACTTTAGAAATTTCAGCCCTTTCAGCCATTTCAGCCGTTACCAAACAGGCCCTAAATGTTTCGAATCTTTCACAAATACTCTATAGTTTATTTGTATAATACTCCTGTAATACAATCAATAAAAAATGAAATACACGTAGTTTTTTAGGCAGAGAAACTCGTTGTTATTACTCCCTCCGTATTTAAAGGATCACTATATTAGGTATTGACATAATATATTACGGAGAAATAGTAGGGGTAATGAATAGATAAGAGTAAGTGAGAAAGCGGAAAAATAGAAAAGAGAATATAACAAGTAGAAAAGTGGGATTAATTAAGTATTTTTAAAGAAAAAACTTACCGTAAAGGGAAAAATGTAGTAAACTTTTAAATACGGAATAGAGTATTATATTTGCAAATTTATTTGTATTAAAAAAAATGTAATGCGTTAAACTATAAATACATGGGGAGATAACGTATTGAACAAACAGAAAAGTAGCTGAGTTGGTTTGCATCTTACATTATTCTACTGTTGGTTTGGGGTTCGAATGTAACGTTGTTTACTTTTTTCCATTAAGTCCTGAATGGGTTAAGTCATCTGACTGGATTAAGATGTCTGTCTGGATTAAGTGATACTGAGATAACAAACTGTTTACTGTGTGTGCTGAATGAGATGTCTGAATTATGTCAAATGATCGAAAACCCCTCATGCCTGGAAGAAGTATAGAATGTATATTGTCTGTTTACTTTCTTCATTCTAAATGATGATGATAATTTCATATGTTTAAAAACATTATATTATAAATTACTTACTTAATAGACAGAACATTAGCTACTAATCAAAATTCTCAAACTTTAGAACAGAAACAATGTTTTCTATATTTAGTTCACAGAGCAAGCAAAAAATGAGAATAACATTTAAGACAAGTATCACTGGTCCAGATTTTGAGATGAAAATCTACCTCTTCCACCATAAAAAACGAGCCCAAAAGAATAATTTCAGATATTCGTGGACAAACGATGAATGAATAATAAGCATACAATATTAACATCCCGGAAACAATAAGCATACAATATTAGCATCAATCACAAAGTAGCAAATATATAACCTAAGTTTTTACAATATGTCATATTATAATTAAGTTAAATTATAGGAATTTTACCAAAATATATAAATGGAGTAGATTTACCTGAAAAATGGAAAATGGTTTGGCCTACACCTCACCAGCAATTCACGACTTCCACATGGAAGAGGCCATCACCTTTTGCATTCTTCTCCCACAATTTGTAAAAGGAGTGAATTTATCATGAACAAATTGATTTCACCTAGCCCTACAAATTGTTTGAAATTTTCTCATTGTGTGAATTTATCAGAAAATAAATGAGTTCGCTGAACACTTGCACCGTTCACAGCTTTCATATGACCACACGGCCATACCCATCAATTTGAGAATTCTTCTCTCTCAATTTGTGTAATTTCAAAAATCAATTTGAGAATTCTTCTCCCTCAATTTTTGTAATATTAAATTATATTTATTAGATAATTAGTACTCACTTTTGTCAAGCAATATTCAATTAGCAACATAACATTATTCTAAAAATAAACAATCTCCTACGTACTATTAAAAACTGCATGTGACTTAGAAGCACCAATAATGAACAAAAAGTGTAACTTAATTGGTTCTCTATCCTCGTACGATTCATGCAATTGAACCAAACATAAGTTATTCAAAATGTATTTGTGGATTTGTATCATTTAGATTTTTTTTTTTCAAAATTTTGATAAAATTTTAATCTTTTTTATGATCAAATAGTTTTCCTTTGTTTTGTCATTTCTTAGGCTTTAGTTTACCAATGTATTCTAGAGCATTTCGATTATAAAATCTAATTTATTTTTCTCATCGACTATTTTTTTTGTTGAAGAAGGGATTTAGATTGATATCACAATATTCAGATAGGGGTTAAAACAACAAAATAACAACATGTAACCATTAGCCCCTGAACCAGACTCAGAGTTAATCACATTTGACAAAGAAATATAACTTGTTGATCCTAAATTGGGCATAAATGAGCCAAAGATTATTACCACAGGTCTCTCATCACTCAATCCTAATGCAAGAGTCTTACAGTAAAAAAACAATTGAAAGCAAAAAAAAATCTGAATGTGGCAATTAAAAAACAAAAATGCAAAAAATAAACACCATAATTAGTCCTCCTGAGCACAGTCGCACATCTAGTGGGTCTAGAGACCCGGACCCGCCGCGTCCCCATTTTTTGGTTTATCTAGAGACATATCATCGTCGTTGGGTCCTCTTGTGTCTGCTCTTTCCATATCATTTTGCGCTTTTGATCACCCGACACCTCCTCAGTGCTGTCCATGTCTCCTTCCTTAGTCACATTGTTACATGTACCTGTTGTGGACTCACGCCAGCCATGTCGTCCCCCTGTCCCTTCACCTTCGTGATCTGCTTTTCTTTGTTGGCTTACAATTCCTGAGCTTGAGGAGTTTTCCACTATCCATTTGTTACCTCTTGTAGGACTGGTTCTCACCCCCTCTACCAGCCCGAAGTTCTACCCCAAATGTTTTTTCAAACATTGTGCCTTACTCATATTTCAAGGGACAAAATTTATCAGAATGCTCAATCACCTCACAAATAATGCAAAAGTTGGGAAGCTTTTCATATTTGAAATCCACCCAATGTCCAATGCCACCTTTCTTGAGAGTAGAACCCCTTTTCAGAGGCTTCCCAACATCCATACTAACCCTAATCCTCATATACGATTCCCACCTTTATTCAAAGTGGCTCTCATCAAAACTAATAAAGTTACCAATATAATTTTCAATCCTCCTAGCAGTTCCTAAATTCATGAAACTATATGGTACATTATGAACTTGTACCCAAAACTCTGCCTCAAACAATTTCATTTTATGGGGTATATCATGTGGCTTAACTTCCTTAAGAAGAAGCAATTTTCTTTCAAACAACCAAGGAACTCTCAAGCACACGATAATTCATATCACAATATGATAAAAAGTAAACAGGTACCTTTTATCATCTATTTCTTTGATGGAGATTCCTTTACGTGGACGCTATATAGAAGCCAATAGGTCTTTGAAGACTTGAAATTTGATTTTTTGGTCAATGAGGGCGACTCTAACCACCGGGAATACCTCCTTCCCCTCTGCCGCATCAAACTCTTCACCTTCCTCATTATCGAAATTTAGTTCACTATCCTCCTCCCCAATAACCACCGGGAATACCTCCTTCCCCTATCCCCCTCTTCGTCCTCGACGAAAACGGGAAAAAATGACTCTAGTTGCGGAAGCCCTAGAGAGAACTTTTTTTTTTGCCTATTCTCATTAACTAAACTTAGAATGTAGCAAACTTTTTTTTTATCGTTAGAATGTAGCAAACATAAATGTCGTGCATATGGTAATGGAAATATCTTTTTGAATAAAAAGTAGCCAAGGCCCTACATACAACAACATCCAAACCTAGATTCAAGCCCCTTGACTAAGATTCGCCCCTTGACTTTAAATTCTTGATTCGTCATTGCCCTTCTTGCCTAAGACGAAGCCTTGACATCACCAAACCGCTCTTGGAACCTCTAGTCTTCCCCATTTTCCGAGGCGCATCATTTGAGAAATTTCTCTCATATTCACCTCCTTGATGACTTGAACTCAAAAACTCCCATGTGGCTTAAGCATGGGAAGTAGATCACTTGATCCATTCCCACTTGTCAAGAGTTGTAGATCCTTCAAATTTGTTGGATGTAGACAGGGACGGATCTACATTGAGGGGTAGGGGGGCCATTGCCCCTCCCAGTTTTTATACTTTTTAATAGTATTAGTATTCAATACAAAATAATCAGAAAAGTTGGGACCAAAATAACGTGATAGAAGCCTCTATTTGAGATGTTTTTGTGTAGAACTTTTTTATCAAATTTTGTGAGCATATTTGTCATGAAGAGTAGATTATTTCAAACAAATTTTAGCTTAAAATTGAACCAAGAAGTCAATTAAAAAATTATAGAAAAACATTGTGTGGTTTTATATATATTTTGACTCAATGTTTTTTAATAATTTGTTTAATTGACTTCCTGATTGAATTTTAAACTGAAATTTGATTTAAATAATCTACACATCAGGGATAACATTCTCAAAAAAATTCTTCAAAAAAATCTGGTTGGTTCTTTTTGTTGCTTCTTTGCCCCCCCTATGACTAAGTTCTGGCTCCGTCCCTGGATGTAGACATATATATGCAAAACTCTACAAGAGACATGATAAAATAATATTGTAGTCTAGTAGTTTAAGGCTCTATTTGCAACCACTTGTGCTTAAATAAAAGCACTTTTTGGGAAAAAGTGATTAGTAATAAAAGTTGGTAGTGTTTGGTAAAATAAGTGCTTTTTGTGTAATAGAAAAAGTAAAAAGTAGATTCTTCACGAAAACCGAGGAAGTAAAAGTTGATAATGTTTGGAAAAATAAGTGTTTTTTCTTAAAAAAACCAAAATCACTTTTTTTAATAGATTGCAAACAAACCCTAAAGCTCACACGAGAATAAAAAATACTATAGAAACACGATTGCACATTTTTACAAGCCAGAACTAGTATAAGAAAGCGACATCCAAAATCATTAGTCCATACCGATTCAATCCCTCAAAAATAAACTGAACACTTCGATTTTGGTTATGCTGATAAGCTTAAAGATCATCCGAAATAACAATTGATCCTAAACAAGGCCAAACTTGTTTTTCCCATTCCCAGTTCAAGATAGTACTGCTTTACCGCGGAGCCAGCGGAACTGGATAAACACAAAAATTCTTCCATCTCAATTGCATCTCTGTCATGTTGCCATCTTGTGAACACCACAAATCTGCCAACAAATGATGTCAAAACTTCGCTATTGCAGCAAGATATGAACAATGGCAGAACCATAATGTTATTGTTGGGTGGCCAATATGAGGTTTAACTGCATATTTTTTTGCATACATATATGTATATAACTTGTTTCTCCGCCCCCCGGGCCTCTACAAAGGTTTAAATATTATGGAATGCAAAGGCATATCATATAAAGGAGGCGAATATATAATACGGAGTATATAAACTAAACAATCTTTCCAATGTATAAAAACAATAATATAAATGAGGCGAATATATAAGCTTATTCACACTGTTCAAGAGAATATAATGCAAATAAATAAAATTCCGGTAAATACCAAAAAGAGATTCTGGGTACAACGTTGAGAAAGCTAAACTACTAAAAGGCACAAAATTATCAACATCCTCTCATCTCAATATGATACATTGGGCTGATCATCATTTAAGTTGTTCATCCCCATCTCATAATTGCGGAGCCCCATGTAAGGCCAGCCCCAAATCCAGCAGCAGCAATAGTATGGCCTGATCGAACTTTCCCGCTTCTAACTGCTTCATCCAAAGCCAATGGAATAGAAGCAGCGCTTGTATTCCCATAGTTTGATAAATTTGATATCACATTTTCAGGTGGGATAGCCAAACGTGTTGCAACAGCATCAATAATCCTTTGATTCGCCTGCATTTACCCAATTTTCTAAATGTCGAGACTATAAAAAAAAAAATTTAAAAAAATGCAGTTTTCCTGAAATAATGCTTTTATAGAAACTCGTGAAAATAATATGACTACAATTGATCAACACACTGTAAAGTTAAACAACATCATGGTCACTGCAGTATAAAGTTGAATACCTTCAATCAAATAATATGACTACAATTGATCAACACACTGTAAAGTTAAACAACATCATGGTCACTGCAGTATAAAGTTGAATACCTTCAATCGTCATGTTTACTACACT
This sequence comes from Cuscuta epithymum, assembly GCA_945859915.1. Classification (NCBI taxonomy): domain Eukaryota; kingdom Viridiplantae; phylum Streptophyta; class Magnoliopsida; order Solanales; family Convolvulaceae; genus Cuscuta; species Cuscuta epithymum. The sequence continues at coordinate 1,129,536 of CAMAPF010000198.1, forward strand.
CACTGCAAAAATGCCACTATGTTCAAGGCTCTCAACATTTTAAAAGTAACCTTTAGTCCACTTTTCATTTACTTCGATCACATATTTATAATTATTTCTTTAGAAAACAGAGGTATAAATAAATAAATAAACCTAATACATGATTAATATGGCCTTAATTCTATTTCTAAAAGAATACACAGATTTTGTCATACTGTTATGAAGACCAAATAAATCTATAATCATACCACAATCTACAAGACATGCTTAAAGTTATCTGATTCAATTATCCTTGGCATTGTTATTGCAAGTAGTTTGTACATAGCATGTTTTCCAGCAATAATTATGTTGCAACACACATAGGGAAGTATGTGTATATCATATTATTTATATATACCGACACATCTTTGTTCGTAATGGTATATATAACATATTGATTATTTTTGCACAGAACGAGTTAAGCAAAAATGAAAAAATTATACTTCATATAAAATGTATATTCTTCAATGACTAAGTTTCCATTTATTTCCACCAAATCATATTCCTAAAATATGTTATCTGAACTTTATATGTTTAGCAAAACATTTTTCCAGAAAATAATTTCCTACATTCTAAGAACTTATTGAAAAATGACTTCCAGGTTTATGACTTTCCTACATCAAACTTATTAAACGATATATTACAAGGAAACAACTTAGCACCCGTTTGGTAAACTTGTTTTTGCCATATCAGTCAAATAATTTACAAAAGACTATTTTTTGTGTTCACGCATGAACTGTTTATAAAGGAAAAAGTACATTGAAGTTACGCTTTTGACCGCTTTTAACAAGTTGGAGGTACTTTTTTAATGAACTTGTTTACTCGTTTGATTTCCAGAGGCTTTTCCCCACATACTTGTTAAAAAACGCTATTGATAAAATATAGTCACCATATTGATATTGAAATGTCAGACCCGTACTTTTGAAATTGTAAATGTCACCCCTCAATTGTCCAAATTGTTGTAAATGTGGTCTTTTGAGGGGTGAAATGTACAATGTGGACGTATTGACCGAATGCTGCGGAATTGCTGATACCAATTGTTGGTTCTCGGGACAATTCTGCTACAAAGGACCACATTTACAGCAATTTGGACAATTGAGGGGTGACATGTACAAATTGGGGAACGCGGATCTGACATTTCAATATGGTGACTATTTTAGGGACTAAAAGTGCGATTTTCCCAAAAATATTTTAAATATAATTTTGCATACTTAAGCAGATTCAACCAATTCATCCCTTTAAGCCATAACTTGGCAATTTTAGTAGATTCAATCAACTCTGGTCCTACCAAAGGGGTCTATTTTCTAATAGATTGCTTTTTGGAATTTTGCAGAAAACGAACAGAGCTTAAATTCATAGAGAAGACTGTAGTTCTGTACACTTCAAGAAAATAATCCTACATGCATCCTGCGGAATTTTTCCATTTCCATACTTCTGACAATTTTTTGTTTTAATTGATACAAACACAAATAGCATACCTGATGGAGAAGTAACCAATCAACGTTAGAGTTGGTGATGCCAGCTTTCTTTAATGAAGCTTCAATAGACTGTGGCACAACACGAACCGCAAACCTAAAGACCTCCTTACCATTCATTTGAACACATGAATAGTTGGAGCGTTTAGGTGGAAACCCAATTAATGAACCGTTTGTTCCCACTTTTTTCTCTGTTTCGCTCTCTTTTAAAGAAGCATTTAAGTGCCTGTAAAATAGAGCAATGTACTAAATGCTTGTTGTGACACAGACACGTCCCCCATATGTAGGGTGGTGCGGTTCCAATAATAAGTGGTGTTCTGTGCAAAGTGCGAACGGTTGCACTAATTGTAATGCAAGGTGCACTTTTTGCTTCAAACAATGCACTTTTAGAAATGACAATTTTTTTTGACCGAATTATGAATATGCCACCACTTTTTTTTTTTTATCATTTTTAAGGCATTGTTGGCATATGTAAAGCCATTTGATATTTTGATCATAAATTAGATGCACCAGCTCTATTCTTACTTTTCATGTGAAGTGTGCAATTTTTATTTGAACTCATCCATATATAGGGGTTGGTTATAATAAAAAAGGGTTTAATGTTTGAAATCCTTCGCACCCACTTTTACCTGTATTCGTTGCACTTTATGTGTAGTGTAATGCACTTTTTGACGTTTCGCTAAAAAATCACTTGTTTACAGAAAATGTCACCGCATGTTTTTGTAAATAAGTGATTTTGCAAAACGTCAAAAAGTGCACTAAACTGCACATAAAGTGCAAAGAATATAGGTAAAAGTGAGTGTGAAGGATTTCACACGTTAAGCCCTCTTTTACTTGATCCTAACTCTATATATAATATTTGTAGTATATATCTAGTTGCTGATCATATATAAATATAGACACACACATATGGTTCTATATATTGGTCCACAACGCCTGATGCGGCCACATTATTGTGCTTGCGGGCAGCGGCGCAATGGCATCTGGCCGCTATACCGGTGGGAATTCGAACCACGGAGAAAACCCACAACGTAACCATGATGAAACGGCATCACTCCGCATCACGCCACAACCGCCCGCATCCAACCACAATGGCACCACAATACCATCACCGCTATCTCCCCAGCTTGATACTTCAATGCTTCTGGTGTTTATTGGGTTGCCTAGATTATTTTTAAACTAATATCTGTTGTATCTGTTTTTTAAAATGAATATGTGTTGTATGATTGTATCTGTTGTTTAAAGGAATATGGAGTAGGGACTGGTAGTAATATATGTTGTTTGTTTAAAGGAATATGGAGTAGGGACGAGTAGTAAAATTTTAATGCAAGTCAAAACTCTGAATTCAAAAGTTATATCTACAACATGGCATGCTAGATTGCCTTACTGCCCTTACAATAAACCAAACACTTAAATAGCATTATAATAAGCTCATGAAGTACTTGTTAAGAGCTGTTGTAAAAAAAAAAGTACTTGCTAAGAGGTACCATGTAGGGTCGAGAAGGCATGTTTAGCTTGAATATATTTTTAATTATGTTTGTAATAATTAATTTAACAGTCTTTCTAATCATTATTCACTTTTAATCGTTATATTATTATAGGTTGATTTGTTCTTCACATATAAGTGTTTAAGGAAGTATTCATAATACATCTATTAATTTTATCAACCATTAATTCAAATAAACAAATTTATGTTAAATGTAATTAATAGAAGATTACTTAAAGAATACAAAATATCATTATATTCCTATTTTGTGCGAACTTGAAAATATTTCATGCCGCCGCAATACGCTTCACAGTGGCTACATTAGCCGTGACCGCAAACCACTATCGCTGCCGCTGCCGTAATTTAAAACCGTGTGTGTGTGTCCATACATACCTTTGACCATCACCATCACTATGCAAGTCAAAAGCAAATAAACCATCATCTGCAATGTCACATGCCTACAGAATAGCCAATATGATTGTGTCAAAATGGCACGAGTATACCATTAAAAAAGGAAATGCAGCAAGGGTTAAGTAATAGTAGTATTACACGACTACAGGGAAAAATAAAAATAAAAAATAAACTGGACAGTTTTCCTAGTATAGTTCACTGTATAAGTGCATAAGTAGTACTGTAGTAATAACAATAGCATAAACCAACAGTGTCACTGAACTACGAGAACTTCTCATCCTGCTTAGCAAAGCATGTTGAACCAATAAAAAAAAGTGCAAATGAAAGTTACTTTTTTTAAAACTTTGGTTCATCTTCTGAAAACGCAAAGGACAATGAAATATGAGTAATGTTTTCAGTTTTTATAATATGTTTAGATTTCTTAGTACTTGAATAGTAAAAAATTAAAAGAAAATATGAACAAATACAAATATTTTTTTGAGTTTGAACTAATGTTTTATTCCCCTCAACATTCTTTGATTTTTTCCTTCTAAAAGTCTTGTATCATCATCATCATCATCACCCCAGTGCCGCAAAGGCTCCCACCTACGGTGTGGTAAGGGGGGATCAGATGTACGCAACCTTACCCCTATACTAAAATCGCGTCGAAAATTGCATTAACTAACTGCTGCTTCATAACAAAGAAAGGCAGACAGTTTAGTGAGCCATTTTGCTTTATTCCATCATATTCTCAAGCCAAAAAATAGTGAATCTTTGGCTCCATTGCAAATGATGGAATTCTAAAAGTCTTGTATAATCTTCTTATTTACTTTCCCTTGAATTTTTCGAGTTCCAAACAGACCCTTAATAAAAAACATGAGTTTTTATTTCCATAGTTGCATTGTCAAACATATAGAGGGTGTGGGATCACTGCTCTAAAAAAACAGTTAATAGAACTATTAGAAGATTGGAAAGGATTTATGTATATCAACCACATGGATTTTCTTGTCTATGGAAGCATCAAATACAAGTATAGAACTATCATCTCGCTAGCAGAACTATTCTTCTGATCACTATATAAGTAAACAGAAACATAACTTAAATCAGCTTATAGCTTGAAATGGAAAATTGATTCACGTCACAAACAATAAAAGAAGATTTCTACAGTGTTCCCTTAAATCAATTACTCCGTATTAAAGTGACAACATATGTTTTCCCAGTTGAAGAGAGGATATCATGAAAATGGTGATACTTAATACAGTTAATATGTTATCTAGTCCCTCAATTATGCACCATTACTCAGTTAGGTCCTCAATTTCTTTTCTTTACTAAATTTTGTCCAGAAAGTTGGTTCCATTTCAGTTCTTGCTCATGCATATTTAGTTCTAAAAAAGAATGGTACCCCCCCCCCCTCCCCCCGTTCACTATACATAGAAGCAACTAAAGGACTCAAGATTTTCCTAGCATATGTAATCTGGACCCAATTTAGTCATCAACAAGCCAAAATATCATTTTTAATAGAAGCAGAATATGGATGACAACTAAATTATGTCTAAATTACATTATTTAGGACAAGATTGAGTCCAAAAGAAAGTCCATGACAAAATCGAGCAATAGTATACTGTTCAGGCTAAATCAAGTATTAACTCTACTTAATAACTTAATATAGTCACGTCCTGTTGCAAAACTGATATTTGAAAATCAACATGCCAAAATACCATTCTTAATTGGAGCAAAATATGAATGACAAATAAGTTGAGTCTGGGCTACATTATTCGGGACCAAAATCACATAACAGTGTACAGTTGAAGGACTAAATCGCCTATTAGCTCTACTTAATAATAACTTAATCTAGCCACAATTCAAAAAAATCATGCACATCAAGGAAGATGACGGTGGGTCCCAGATAATAAAAACAGCACCTGGACAACTACAGCGCCAGCACCATCACCAAAGAGAATACAAGTCCCTCTATCTGTCCAATCAACATATCGAGAAATTGCATCTGCCCCAATTACAAGGACATTTTTAAATCCACCACCTGTACAATGCATAATATACTTATCACTAGAACAAACGTACAAGAACATCGGTGAACAGCAAACAGGAAAAGATCATTGTTGGTTCAATAGGCAAATTAGAGCATTCCAAAAATAAATGGTAAAAAGTTGTTTGTTAGATAGTATAACTAACCTCTAATATAGCAAGCAGCAGATATCAATCCCAGCATGAAGCCACTACAAGCAGCTGTTATATCAAAAGACAACGGGTTTCTATTGCAACCCAGTGCTTTTTGAATCTGATACAGGAGAATCTCACCATTATTTTATGTAAAAAAGCATATTTTAGATTATTTTTAACAAGATAGAATCGAATAAAAGTAATAAACTGAGTGTTTAAACAAGTATTTGTGAAAACAAGAGTACAAATGAACGATTTGTTAGCTGTGGAATTGACAAATATTGTTACGTGATAGAATTTGACATCAACAATTGAATCATGAAGGGTGAACCAATAACAATTTTCAATAAATAGAAAGTTTTTCCTACTTTTAGTCATTTGACTATTGTCCGGTGACACTTTTGGTACCTGACTTTGGATTTTTCTACTTCTCGTCCCCTAACTATTGTGATAAAAGCATTTCTAGTAATGTCTTTGAATGCTTCCACCTTTAATCCTTGAACAGTCGTGATAATGAAATTTTCAGTCCAGCTATAGTGACACTTTCATACATCCAACTACTTTTTGTCCTTGCAATGGTTGGGGGCAAAAAACGATATTGTAAAACAAATAGTTAGTGGACTAAAAGTAGATGAAATCAAATAAGGGTTCTAAAAGTGTCTCTGCCACAGTCTAAGAACTAGAAGCAAAAAAAATCAAAGATAGTACCGAAAGTGTCATTGACAGACACAATAATGAAAGGACTAAAAGCGGAAAATCCCTCTATACACACACATACATGTGTGCGCGTATGTGTGTGTGCTGCAGAGAGAGGCTTTAATTAAACCCATAGAAGCAGTTCATTTTCATTAAGCTACTCAGTTATAATAATTCGCGGGGAGTAACTGGATAAAGAAAGAAATAACCTTACAGTTATAAACTAGTTACAGTCGAGGGGCCAATATGTCAAAAGAACGTGGAGAAATATATAAATAGACATTGCAAGGTTATACCTGTGGCGCACTGCCAAAGAGATCATCCGGTGTTGAAGTGCACAGTAAAATTAAATCCACATCATCAGGATCAACCTCAGCCATCTCAAGAGCTTTCTTTGAAGCCTCCACAGCTAGTGCAGTCAAGTTGTCTTTGCCTACATAAGAAAATACGTCAAACCATGGCCAACTGGTCCTCGCATAACAAAACTACTACAAAACATTAGCTCCATTCTACATTATTATCTTTCCTTATTCACTTCACTATCAACAGGCATAAATGTGCAACTCTTAAATAATCTAAAAAACAAGAGTATGAATAGTTTAAAGAATCGTACCTATAGAATGGGATTGAAGAGCATCACTAACCTGAGAGAACTTTTCTGTTGTGAATTCCAGTCCGGACTGAAATCCATTCATCATTAGTATCGACAATTTTCGCAAGATCTTCATTAGATATATTCAAACTCGGTACAGCAGAGCCACATCCAACTAGTTTGCAGCCATTGTATCCAAAACTGTAGATGGAAGCATTAATGTTCGCATTTCGAATTCATTTGAGAACAAAAAAAGATTCTTTCTTTACCAGCAAATTACGATTAATAATATTAAAGTCAAAGAACCAATTTAAAAGCTGCTGATATCAAATCATTAATGTGGTACCTGTTCCCCACATTTCTAACTGGAGTGGGACGAGAGACAGATGCTGGCGATGGATCCGAGGCAGATGCGTTCAATATGAGCTTCCGGGCCCTAAGTCGGCGCAAGTACAGCGATCCTGAGCTGAAACTGCGGGCGAGATAGCCGTCGGGAAATCTAACCGGCATGGGTTGAGAAGGAAAGGGGTGTTTTTGCAGCAACGAATTGACGCTTTGACAGCCCATGATTCGTAAAAGAAACCTATAATAACTATATCAATGGCGACTAAAATGAATTCCAGGAGATTGACTGGCGGCAAGTCCTGATTGGGTTTTCGCAAGTAAGGCGAAAACAGATAATGAGGGTACTAGTCCCGGGGAACTGGTTCTTCTTCTTCTTGGGTTTACTAGGCGGCGATGGATGAGCGAGCGGGCAAACGAGCAAATATAAATCACATCAGTTCCTTGTTTTCTTCAGATGTGACGTGTGAGCTGGGCGGACAGAACAATGCCAGTGGCAATTGTCTTCTCTATTTCTCTATATATACCATGATGACATTGGTGCTCTGGGGTGTGCTGGGTGGGAGTTTCCCCATAAGAGCTAACTGACGTTGAATTGGTGATCCTGTTTTCTTGTTCTCTTTTTTTTATGTTCAAACTAGTTTTCATTAAACGTTTCAATTTAGCTATCAAATAACTTAATGTGCATCAGTGTGAAGGGATTGAAGTGAGTTGACTTTAAAAAAAACAAATAACTTAATTATATTATTAATAAGAGTATCAAGAAATATAGTAAGGATGTAGACTAATCATCCAGTGTGACTGCTCATGATACTCAAAATGGATCTGGTTTGACCAGTCATCAAAAAAAACTATTAAACTTTCCGGTTTTGCCAGCCACCAATAAGGAGTCAAGTGCAAAATTTGTTCCGATTTCACCAACCACCGCAAAGAAAACAATCCATGCAATTCCATCTTCCTGGATCGTTGATGCCACCACCATTACCATTGTTGTCGTTACTAAAGACAGTGATTATTGTCTCGTTCACTAAATTAGCTCGCTCGCGAAAGCACTATAACCCTGGCCCCAATAGCATTCATTGGAGTCCTAACCATTGTCATGGAAACCTTAGCTGCTTCCGCAACACCGGAATGCTAGTCGCGGTCACCGGGACTCTAACTGCAATCACTGAAACTATGGTTGTAGTGAATTGAATCTTCGCCACAATGACTGAAACCCAAGATGCGCCAGATTTACCAAATCCATCGCAACACAGTGCTCCATGCTCAGTGACAAGTGCTCACACTACTAGTGAAATGTTGTAGTAATTATCAGCATAGTCACTAGCAAGATAAGTGATTGAAACTCTAGCTGATGTAACTGGAACCCAAAATACGCCAGATTTACCAAACTTCTCTCACCTCGATGACTCAAGCTCAGTGACTAGCCTACACACTATCGGTGGAATGAGACAGTAATTATGAGTGTAGACAAAAACAGGCTAAGTATTAGAATTTAGGTTAGTGCCTTCATGGTCGCTATTGGCGCAACTACGGGCAGTAGCGGTGGCAATGATGGTGGTGGCGATGATGGTTACGACGATCAATGGGACTGATTGGACAGCACTGATTAATTCTTAACTATTTTTTGAAAAAAAAAATGACTTGTATTAGATTAAGAGAACGTAAGTAGGAAACAAAACGACAAAAAGTCTTTTGTCTGTCATCCGCCCGTGAATCAGACTTAAGATCTATAACCTCCGTAGAAGCAATCAGATTCGTTGATCTTGTAATGTGCTTAACTGAGATAATGACAGGCAAACCGGATTTCCCATCACCTGTCTTAGATTCTAGAGTTTTGCTGCTAAGAAATAACAAGACAAACAAAACAATATGCAATTCGAAATAAACACCAAACATAAAATTAGAAAAACCAAGATAAAAGTCTTCTCCAAGCAGCAGGAAGAGTTGAATCCTCAAGAGCTTATGCGGGTCTGGAACCCAATGCACGCCTCTTCCCCATTTTTGGCACCTACCCCACTGTCCTCTATACCAGATCAATCTTCATCATCGTCATCAAGCACCAATTTGCTTTTCCATTTGTCCAAGAACCTCTTGTGCTGGGTCTGCATCATCTCTTGCGTGATGCGACCAGCCTGCCTTGCTCGTTCGCTGCCATAGGGTGTTGCCTAACATCTAAAGAAAAGAGACGCACTTACTCGACGGATGTGAGCCGCAATTCATCGGCGGAAGAAAACCCTAGAAAGGGGTAAACGGTCGCTGTTTTTCACGAGCTTGATTAATTCTTAACTATAATAAATGTAATATTTCAACAATATATTATTATTAAACAACAAAATAAACGGTATGGTTGGGCCCTTTTTCAGAAAACCCCAAAAGATATAATATTTTTGTCGTTTTCATTTAATCTAGTAATATTCATAAAAAACATAAGTTGAATGTAACTCACTTCTGAGAAAAATAGCAATACTTCATTTTCTTCTCCATAAGCAATGATCCATCAGTGACCAAATTTTTCATTTACTCATTGGAATTATTGATGAATGAGAAGTCTTGCACAATCTAGATATTACGTGATATTGTCCAAAAGGCTAAGCAGTTGAGCCATTTAATAAAGAAAATATGGAAACACTACAAGTAAGAACAAACTCACAAATAACAAGCAAATGATGCAGCTCACATTTTGTCAATTGATGTAAGCATCCATTGGTGTGTTAAGAAAAATGAAATATGATGCTATCACATGTTCTATCTGTATCACATCTTTCTGAATGTGTTTGCACGGTAAAACAATTTTAAAAATTTCGATTTACTTCAACATGGTAAAAGCTCTAAGTTTTGTGACTCGTAAGAGTTTTTTGATAAATTACAATTGGAATGATAGGTCTCTATAGAAAAAATATGAATATAAGAATAATCATGTTATGTTCTTTATTTTAACCACACATCATTGATTTAGTAAATTCAATCACTATTAATCTCTATAATCAAACACTTCGTATACATATGAAACAAGGTAAATAGAAAAAATGAACAGTACAATATAGCATTTTTTTAAAAATATTGGTTAAAAAAAGAAATATTGGTGCATTTAAATAGCATTTTTTAAATATGATTCAATAATAGTCACAAGCCCTTCTATTCACCTTACTATTTTTATTAATTCGGCCTTTTTTAATTAGAACATGATGAATGGAAAAAGAATCAAATCACACATTTCAAATCACATAATATAATATCAAATAAAAAAATTCAGATTAGATTAAAAGGATGAAATAATGACATCAATATTATTTCGCAGCTTCTATTGGGCAAAAATATGACCACTTTGAAAAAAGTACATAAAAGTGACCAGCCTTTTAACGTACCCATGCACCTTTCACGTTCGACTTGCGCGTTCATCTTCCATGGCAGACTTTCACACAAACTTCAGCGTTGAAGACAACGGATCTCAACCCCGCTTCGACGATTTCGGGCCACCTCACCATCCAGATCTCTGCCTCGCCTCGCCGTCTAGATCTTTGCCTCGCCTCGACTTCTGTAGCCTACATTAGATTTCGTCGCTCCTGAGCAGATCTGGGTGGCGACTTCGATGGCTACAGCAGTTGGGCGGCAATGTGGCGACCTATTTCTGTTGGCTAGGGTTTCAGTGGCTGTTACAGATATGGGCGGTGGTTGTGGACGGGCCTAAGGTTAAAGTGGATGGGCTGGTAGTGGCTTTAGACAGGGACAGGGCAGGGGTTCCAATAGGGTCTGTGGCGGGTTGTTGTGGGGCTATGGGCGGCAATGGCGTGAATATTTGAGGGTCACTTTATATTATTACAAATTTATAACCATTTTAGTCACATTTTTGTCCAAATATAAATGCGGTCACATTTTTTGGAAAACAGTTTTAGTTTAGTAATACTAAGGGAAAAACTCTAAAATCAGAAAAATAAAATTTTAAATCGCATAAACAAACTCAAATTATTATATATAAAATCAAATATGACAGGATGTCAAAGTTCACATAAGACCAATTTAGGTGAAATGTTGTGCCTGAAAAGGTTGTGTGTGTGTGTGTTTCATTACTATATATACTTGCTCGACTTTTATTATCACCTTTGGAACGTTGTTTTGTATGGTCATTTTGTTATATTTTAAAGTAATACTACATGTATTCTTTTGTATTATTTAAGTTGCCATAGTTGTTACCAAAATTGATAGGACATGATGACCAAAATCTAGCATCACGATATCTTTTAAGAGACAAAAACGTGTCTATTTTTAGCATTATAAAAATAAAGGCATCAAATAGGGTTATAGGGTGATAAATGGACCCAGTGGCTCAAAATGGACCCAAAGGGCCAAAATGGACATGATAGGCCGAAATGGGCCTCATCATTCGGGATCCGTACTGAGGCAATGTGTTTGTCCCTGTTTCATTCAACAATCAAACTAACAATATAGAATAGAGCAGAAAACAGCTTTGATTCAATACCAAATAAGGATTTCGAACTTCAGAATATGGGTATCGAGAAAACAAAGGTTGCGGCTCTCTCTAGACTAAAATAATATGCGCGTGAATAATCTGTCAAAAGCCCCCTTGCACATTCCCTTAAAGGCAATATTTATATGCCTAGGGAATGTGTGATGTGACCTAAGCATGATTGGGCTCTTTTATTGATTGGGCCCAATAGCACACTTTACATATTTCCTAATAAAGATATTCTAATAATAGCTAACAAAGATCCCAATGGGCTAAAATACCTAGACAAAATAGCTACACAAATACAAAGATATTTATAAGGATTGGACACCATAAAATATCCCTAACAATCTCCCCCTTGGTGTTCAATCATGTTCATTCAGCATTGTTGCGCGGATATCTTTGTCTTTGTGTTTATTGAGCACTGTAGAGGAGAGCGTAGATAACATTTGTTGAGTTGCTCCTCTTTTGTCTTGATCTTCAGTGCAGCTCAGCTTCCTTTGTCTTGGTCTTGAGCTTGACTTCTTAAGAAGGCCTTTTGAAGAAATCCTTGCAATCTCCCCTTTGATATCTTCTTGACAATTTGTTCTTTGATGCCAGGGTTTGAGGAATCTTCAAAGTCTTGCATGTAGTCTTTGTCTTTAAGAAGTTGCTCTTGATCAGCTTGAATGAAGTCCGATGACGCCTCTAGAAAGAATGTTCTAATTATTTCTAGGCGTGCATGGGACTTATCTTCAGTACTTGAGTATTTGACCTTTGTCTCCTCCAAAGTGTAGGTGGCGCAGCGGAAAAAGATTTCTTTTGAGGAGATATCATTGGTGGCACAGCGGAAAGTGATGGTTGACTTGTGGGTTTAGCTGACCAATTGATGTGAAGCTGACTTGGCAGTTTTGATGAGTTGAGAGAGTAGAGAGCCGTTGTTGATTTTTGTGATGGAGAAGAGAAGTGTCCCAAAATGATTTGTTGATAGTGAACAGCATGTGGACCACTCTCCCCCTCATGACGATCCGATGATTCGGGGCGTCATGCCTTTATTCTTTTATTCTGGATAACAAAAACAAAAAAGAAAAAAGATAAGATAAAAACCGGAGACACCATAGTGTTCCGTTATCACAACATCAATGTAAACATCGATGTGTGGCCTGTGTAAAATGATAGAAGCATTAAAGTTCTAACAGGACTTCCAACCAGTCATTGTGAAGCATCTGAAATAGATGTCACTCTGGTTGTTATGGCATGATCATAAAGACCAGCAATGAAAACCTTGTAGCCCCCCGGGGTCGCGTAGACACCCGTTATCATCACCATAAAGATAAACTCTAAAGCGATGGCCTGAACATGTTGGTGATTTCTAGGTTGCAACATCAGGACTTCCTTCCAATCATTGGTCTACATCTATAGTAGATGAGCCCTATGGAAGTTCTCGCGGGTCATGAAGACCTACAACTGACTCTAAAAAGTGTCTGTGTCCTAGAAAATTCAAAACATTTGGGAGTGAGATAACTAGACACGACGTGATCAATGAAAGTTCAGTGGTATGGGGCTGAGGCCACTGTAGTCAGTATCACTTGCCTCGGAAGGAGACAGTAATAATAGATGAGGTTCCCCGTGAAATATGATTAAACACATGTCTGCTGGGAGACAAGTGAGTGGTCTAGGGTAGGATTGTGCACGCGCCGTTTGGACAAAATGCAGCGACTTCTACCCGGGATCTGAATAAATTCAGTCCCGAACCTATGGGGCTTGTCCGGAGTATTTGAGTGTCTGGGAGTAATTCTCTCAATTGAAAGCGCAGTTGAGGTATCATACATGTCATTGATTATTGTTTTCTCGCTCACTTGAGCCTTTTGCTTCCTCACTCTCATAGTGTTCACTCAGTTACTCACTCACTTTCGGTTTTGTCCCTGGGGTAGGCTTAGTTGGGTTTACTAAGCCATTGGGACTTATCTCTCATTTCTCTATGTTATTTTCTCTCTGTGCTCCCCCTTAACTGTAGCACTCAGGAGGATGCCTTTGACGATAATTGGCGCTTGGGAGGAGAACCTTGAAAACTCCCCCTCAAAATCTGCATCCTTGAGAGAAACCTTGTGTTAGGTTTAGAGTTTCCGGTTACAGGGGTAATAACCGTTGTCACAACATCGGTAAAGATAACCGGTGTGTGGCCTGCATATAATGATTGGATTATCTGTTGAGCAGCAGGACTTCCGATCATCATTGAAGTATCTCCGATCGTTGTTGACAGGTAGAGTGGACCTGTAGAGTGCGGTGGTGTGAAGAATGTATGTGTCCTAGAAAAATTAGAAAATATATAGAGGGTGACACCTAGACACAATGTGGTAGAAGGAGGGGTAGTGACCTGGGGCTGATGGTCACTATATTTATCCTCGACCGCTCCGAAAGGGGGCGGAGAGGTGGGTATGAGATCCCCTGATATTGAAACTACTACCTGGTGGGAGGTAGCAGAGTGGCTAGGGGAGGCTTGTGCATGCGCAGTTGGGCTGGATGCTGCGTCTTCTACCCGGAGACTGAAAAGATCAGTCTCTGTGCCTATGGGGTTAGCCCGGTTTATTTTATCTAGGTCTGAGCAACCGTCATACAAGGCCATTTCTTCAGCCTGGTTGCTTGATGTTTGCACTCTTTGCGGTTGAATGAGTGATGAAGAGAGGACATCATGATGTTGCTTGGAGCGAGTCTCACTGATAATCTGTCCTTGAGTGTTCTTTCTCAAGTAAGACACCTCTTTATCTGCAGCCGTAGAAAGCTTGATATTGAATCAGCATTTTTGTACCGGAGCTTTCATGGCTTTCCTTGCGTTGTTGTCTTCATCATCTTCGTCCTCATCACTTTTGTCGTTGTTGCTCTTTCCAGCCTTGTTCCCGGAGCCCTCATCGTCAGCGTTTTGTAGTCTGGCTGCGCTAGACGAGTCATAGGTAGTCTCCTCAGCAACTCGGGGGTGGCCCTCAGCAGACATAGTCTGATCATCATGGGGCCAGACTGCCACTGGTCTATGTGGTTGGGTTCAACTCTCAGGACCCTCACTTGCGCTCGACTGACTCCCTGGGGTAGGCTCAGGGGGGTTTATCTGAGCCATAGGGAGTATGATATTGTTCTTTTGGCAGTAGCGTCGGATAGATGGGTCATTAGGATCAGCTAACTGCAGAAGTGGAACTGGTATTAAGAGAGGTACAAGCGTTGAGTCCTTAGTCATCTTTTGGAGATTCTTGCTGACGTTCTCCGTTGATAGTCTTCGGTGGATGGATGGAGTTGTTCTGGAGAAGCGTCGCACCAGTAGTGAAAACCATTTGAAATATGGTAGATGTTTGATTTGATTGGTCCTTTTCCTCTTGCTGATCATTTCAAGATTGTTGTCCCAGATCAGCGAAACGTAGTCATAATTTTTCATGAATGCCATGCCTTGGAAGACAGTCAAAAGGTAGATGTTGCACTTGTCGAAGCCGGTGTGTTTGGCAGTGCAGCACTTGTTTAGTGTAGCCATCAGAGTCTTCCATGACCGTGATAGTCTTCTGAGCTTGACCTGGGAGATGAGCCTGATCAATTGTGCATGGCCCAGTGTGATTATGTCCTCCATGATATCTTCTTTGGTGGCCAGCTCATCATATTCATCCTGCTCTGGGATTTGCAGCACTTGATGCATCAACTCCTATGTAATCGTGACCTTAGTGTCCTTGATAGTGGCGGTCAGCACATCATCTATCTCGTTGTCATCCTCATCAATATTCTTGTCAAGTGTTACCCAAAATTGTTGGAGATACACTTCAGGCACTTTTGCTGATTTGCTCATGACTTTCCATAGTGTGTGTCCCTTCAGAGTGGTCACAATTACGTCAGGCAGGACAAGACCTTCGGGTCCGATTTTGAGTTGTTCTCCTTGATGAGGTGTCAGTTCTGGATCCCGTAGATGATCCTGATTGCTGCTAGTTCTGCCATTACATGCTTGGGTTGTCTTGCATTGATCCTTGATTGGCGCCAGGAGGAGAAAACTGTAACTCCCCCTCAGAATATGCATTTGTTGTTTGTTCTTGGCATGTGTCGGCGTTGAGGTGTGCATTTCTTGATTTTCAGCTCGTTGGGGTAGTATACATGCCAATACTCCCCTTCATAATGTGCACCAGTTGATTGCTCACAGCTCAACTTCATACCCGTCATGTGTGTGGAGCAATCTGATTCAGTTACCACACATGACAGACCTGCAAAAGGTTAAGAAACCTTTGGTACCCATTTCAGGGTGGGTCCATCCCTTTTAGCACAAAACATATTTTGAAAATTTTGTTTTATTTTGGTTCCTAAACCAGTTTCTTTTGAAGCTTTTGGAGAGCTATATGACTGGGATTCTGATTTAGGGACCCATTTTTGAGTTATTGCAGGTGTATGAGAATTTTCAGCGCAGGTGAATGATGGAGCAGATTTCTGAGAAGTAAAGATTTTCTCCCTTGATAACCGTTTCAGGTGTTTAGCTGAATAAACCTTGAGGGGATAAGTCAGGCAAACACCATCACAAACAGTATATGTTGAAGTTTCAAATCTTTTCTTTTTCGATTTGCCATCATTCACGTCACAATGAGGTTTGACAGCCTTAGCCTTTTGCTTAGGTTTCTCAGGCTTTCTAACCTCAGCTCTAGAATGAGAAAACACAGATCTAGAGTCATTAGAATAAGACTGAGAAGAATGGTGTGTGACAGAGCTAAATCTACATTTATTTGAATAAAGAGCAGCACTAGAACAAGACTTCTTATTTTCAACAAAATTCATTTTCTTCTTCCCTTCAGCTATTTCAGCTCTCTTCAGCCTCCACTCTCTTTTCCTCTCCACTCTCCTACTCACTTCATTTTCTGTTTTCAAAGGAGGCGTGGAGTGAGTGGGTGGCCTTTTGAAAATGTTAGTTTTGTTCAGAATTTGTCGAGAAGAATCAGTATTACTAGATGATTGGGAAGCTGTGCCAGATTGGGAACTTTCTTTTAAAATGGTCAGTTCTCTCAACAACCTCTCCCTCTCACTTTCAAAGCTCTTTCGTTCCTCTTCAAAACTTTTTCTTTGATTTTCTAAGGAAATGTGTAAGGTTTCAAATTTTCTGATTAGTGGAGGGATATAAGGTTCTTCTTCACTTGATCCTGAGGTTGAAGGGGGTTCAGGATCCGACACAACTTCCTTCTCAGAAGGATAAGGACTAACATCTTCATCGTGTGAAAAAACAGGTTTGGCTGTTTCATAGCTTTTGTTCAAGGAATCATAACTGAAAGGAATTTCGGCTTTAGAAGGATTTGATCGCTTTACCTCTTCTTCTTCTGCGGTTTCCTTTCCATAGGTAAAAGCCATCAACTTGGTCAATCCTAACCCCATGTACTTTATGTTGTAAAGTTGAAGACAATCAATCTTTTTCAAATTGTTGGGGTTAGAAAAACCAAGACCTTCTTTTGAGTTATAAAAACGAGTGTCCTTGTTTTGGTTCAAGAAAATTGTTTGTTCAGTCTGTCCTCGCTTGACCAGTAAATCTTCTAATTCTTTGATTTTTGTGTAAAGAGCACATCTTTGTTTGCGTAGAAAATCGTTTTCTGCTTTCGCAACGTTTCGTTCTAACTCTGTGTCACAAACCTTCTTAGTTAATTCAGTTATTTTCTGTGTAAGCTTATCTGCTTCTAGATTTTGTTTCTGAACTCTTTCTTTCTCATTTTCTAGTTGTAACTTCAGGGAGTGTCTCTTGTCTAGAGTATCAAGTAACACTTTGTAGTTGTTATCTAACCTGTCTCTTAACTCCTTAATAATATTGTCCTTTTCTTGTGAAGAATGGACTTTGCAAGTACAGGAGCAAGAAGGTTCAGAAGTATCCATGGTTGATTACTGAATGTTGACCGTAGACGTGAGGTTGATTGAAGTTTCTGCAAATTTTCGGACCTTGAAGTGTAGCTTGGTCCTTGAGAAAATAGCCTTAACCTTGAGATTTTTTTTTTTTTAAATCTCAAGGTTGACTCTTGGAAGCTTTGGTTGTAAGGTTCACCTTTGGTGTTGGACTTTTGGACTTTGAAGTGGCTCAAATTAGCTCTTGAAAAAGAAAGATGAAAAAGTGTACACTTTCAAGCAAAGGAGTAAAGTAAACTTCTTAAAGTATCCCACACCTAAACTCCTTGGAAACTTTTGAGCCTTTAAATAAGAACCACTCCTCCTTTAATATTAAAAGGTGAAGGAGAAGAGGGGAGCTCTCGCGCACACAAGAATTCCGGCTTTTAGTTCAAAATCGAAAATTCGCACCCCCCTGCGCGGGCGACCTGCGGACACGACAGCCGTAGAATTCAGCGGGTCTCAAAGAACAATTTTGCCCTTCCTTCCTTTTTTTTTTAAACTTTCTTTCTCGAACCTAGCCTCCCTCGAGAACTGCTTTTCGATGCCGAACCTCGAGAACTTCTTTTCGATGCCGGACCTCGAAAACTTGTACTTTCTCGAGACGAAACACCTCGAGAAAACTTTTCGAACTTTGCCCTTCTCGATGTTGTCCTTTCTCGATACTTGGTTCTCGAAGAATGTTTTCGAACCTGTCTTCTCGATGCTGCTTATCGAGAACCTGGTTTTCGATATTGGTGTGCGACCTGCGAGAACCTGTACTTTTCGATGTTGATGTCGACAACCTCTTCTCGATAAACGTTTTAGCTCGAGAAAGACCTTCGAGAAACCTGTAAATTCACAAATCCTTTTCGCACCTAAAGTTCGAGAAACCTTCTTCGAAAACTTAAAGTTCGAGAAACTCGTCTTCTTCACAGAACCTGCGAAAAGCTTCAAAACATCGAAAACTCAAAAATCCCAAATACGCAATTTCATACTTTTTAATCTCAAATGTTGATCGAAATCTTCCTGGGATTGCAGAAAAAGTGTCCAAAATGGGTCGATCAAAACATAAAATTGCAGAAATCAGATTTTCGCAAAACTCCTCTTCAACGTCAAAAGGAGATTCGAAAATGCAGAAATTCTTCAATCGATTTCACGCTCGGCTCCGATACCAATTGTTTGTCCCTGTTTCATTCAACAATCAAACTAACAATATAGAATAGAGCAGAAAACAGCTTTGATTCAATACCAAATAAGGATTTCGAACTTCAGAATATGGGTATCGAGAAAACAAAGGTTGCGGCTCTCTCTAGACTAAAATAATATGCGCGTGAATAATCTGTCAAAAGCCCCCTTGCACATTCCCTTAAAGGCAATATTTATATGCCTAGGGAATGTGTGATGTGACCTAAGCATGATTGGGCTCTTTTATTGATTGGGCCCAATAGCACACTTTACATATTTCCTAATAAAGATAGTCTAATAATAGCTAACAAAGATCCCAATGGGCTAAAATATCTAGACAAAATAGCTACACAAATACAAAGATATTTATAAGGATTGGACACCATAAAATATCCCTAACACAATGTCTTGGGCTTCTGAACAGTAATAGGCCGAGATAATATATCTCAACACAAGCCCTCCAGTTTCTTGAGCAGTGAGCGTGTGAATCTGCTCGAGAAAGTATAGTCTTGCTTATGATCTTCTCTTTTCTTCCTCAGATTTGTGTCTCCGTTAAAGAGTCAACCTCGTCCACGACTGACGACCGGATTCGGAATCCTCAAACGTTCAGGAGTCATCCTCGTCCACGGTCGATGACCGGATCTGGAATCCTCAATGTTCCTTGATCATCCTTGTCCGCGGTCGATGCACGGATCCGGAATCCTCAATGGTTCAGGGGTGTCCACAGTCAATGACCGGATTCGGAACCCCCAACTAACCACTCTTGAGTCATCCTCGTCCACGGTCAACTCCCAGATCTGGAGTCCCCGAACACTCTTGAGTCATCCTCGTCCATGGTCAACGACCAGATCTGGAACCCCCATACATTCTTAAGTCATCCTCATCCATGGTCGATGGTCGTGATGCTTGTCTCCCGGCCCTCGACATTGATGCTCTTTTATAGGCCCTCGGCCTCTGAAGTGGAGATGATCGTCTCATGACTCTTGGTCGTGATGGTCTTCTCTAAGCCCTCGGCCTCTCGATGATAGATGATCATCTCACGACCCTTGGCCGTGATGGTCTTCTCTAGGCCCTCGACCTCTGGGGTGAAGATGCTCGTCTCACGTGCCTCGACCGTGATTGGTCTTCTCTAGGCATTCGACCTCTGAAGTGGAGATGCTCATCTCATTGCCCTCGGCCTCTAGATGATATATGATCGTCTCTAGGCCCTTGACCATGATGGTCTTCTTTAGGCCCTCGACCTCGAGGTGGAAGATGCTCGTCTCACGGCCCTCGGTCGTGATGGTCTTTTCTAGGCCTCGGCCTCCGGGCGGAAGATGCTCGTCTCACGACCCTCGGTCGTGATGGTCTTCTCTAGGCCCCTAGCCTCTGGGGTGAAGATGCTCGTCTCATGGCCCTCGACCGTGATGGTCGTTTCTAGGCCCTCGGCCTCCGGGAAAAGGATGCTCGTCTCACGACCCTTAGCCGTGAAGCTCGTCTCCCGGTCCTCGGCCTCTGGGTGAAAGATGTTTATCTCACCGTGATACTTTTCCTGAATGACACCAAGATTCATTTTGATCATCATCTGTTAACGGTCGTCCCGATTATGATCTTTATCCGCACAGTGAACATAGTAATGCAACCAAAATGGCCAGGCAATATGTATATGTGTTAATCCTTTTTTTAATATCGGCCTGAGGTTCTTCCGGGCGTAACCATCGGGCCTAGGGGTACAAAGACCCTCGGCCCGACTCGTCACCTAGTTCTAAAATGACGGTCAAAATCATCACTTGAGCTTCGCTCGACATTATTTAATTTCGGGACATTTTAATCCCCAGTAAATAATGGTGATGTAATAATAATAATAATAATAAATAATAATAATAATAATAATAAATAATAATATCATCATCATTCTAACACTTCAATAAATAAAAGAGAGAGTATAGAGCACTTAACTTCGTCGGGACCATTGTTTAGATTTGGTCCAGGGAGAATAAGCAATCCAAGTGATGTTTGGCCCTTTAAGGAATCCACTTGCAGCATGGAAGGTTCAGCCCGTTGACTTATTGTAAAAGTCCATTGGCTTTCCCTTCATTTGCAACAGCGAGAGAACACTTCCTCATGCGATACGATCTGCGGCTAACACCAATAGGCAATAGTCGAGCGGCGGCCAAGATCGATCCGACGAATGTCACCCGTTAGTGACCCGGAGAGCTAGTGTGGACTTTGGGTCAAGCAGTGAGGTGGGAACCCCCCCCCCCCCCCGGTCAGTCTACCTGCAATCCCGTAGCAACTCTCCGTCCGGTGAGATGTTGAGGGCATCCGCCGCCAGTTCTCGGAATTTAAGCGGCGGCGTGGGGCGAGCGGCGATTATAACCGGGCAGTGGCTATCTCTAGGCGGCATCCCAGTCTGTGCTTTGATGGCTAGGTGGTTTTGATGTGACTCCTTGAGGAGCAAGCCTTCTTACGCGTCCGGGACTGGTCCAAGGAACGAGTGGCCCAAGGAGGCGACATTCTGAACTGGACAGCCAGGGCCGTCATTGCTTGCTAAGCGTCTAAGCGGTCGGGCGGTGAGTGACGCTCTCCTGCGACAGGTCCAGCCAACCGGGCATCATCAAAACTCGTGCGGCCACTGGACATACACCGAGCGGCGGGCTGTGAGCGGTCCGACGAAGGCCTGCTGTTGCAGCCGAAGGTCCGGGCCGAGCAAGCTAAGGATGCCGATGTGAGACTCAATTGGCTGAGCAGATGACAGCGTGGCAGGACCTTGAGTGATGACCGACCGGATTGGAAACAGATATCCCACTGAGCAGCTCCATTCAGGTTCCTAGACCTCACGACTGTGCCATTAGTTCTGTCTTTCGCAGGGCTGCGGGGGTGAGCCAGATCATGTGTTGTAGAAGGCTGGGATCTGTCCGTTGATCTGAGGCCGAGCGGTAGATTGAGCTACGGGCCAGAAGTTTTTAGCTACGAAGTATATTGGAAGATGAGTGGCATTGACCATTGGAAGCCGGACGGTCAGTCTACAAGGTGACCGAGCTGTCCCCTGAGGTGTGTTGATGTAACACCCTCAAATTTATACCCAAAATAGATGTTAATTATAGAAAGAATAAAAATAATTTCCCAAAACATTTAAGTTCAAAACGGTTTCAATTGCAGCGGAAGCATAATATTCAATGAGTGTTACCGACACATTCAGTTCTCACATAACTGAATGCACAGGCTAAATTACCATCCAAAAACAACCATTAGTGCTAAGTTCAAAAGTGAAGGTAAATAAAACAATTCAATAACAAGTTCTGAAATTCTGAATTTAATAATGTAACTAGTAACTATTCTAGGTGATCTAACGGGGCTCTCTTCATCAAGCATACTCTTCATTTGAATGTCTTCCCGATTGAATTTTTATCTGAAATTTGGTATGAGTAAACTAGACTTAATGAATAAGATGCTCAAAAAATTTAATCAAAAAATTCCACCGGGAGCCACCTCAAATGGCACGTCCGGACAAAATCTTCTATATAACGACTTATTTGACCCTTTTTTTGCAACTTCGAGGACCAAACTGACCCTTTACTCTTAGTATATTTATGCAAAATTGAATAATGCTATACTTATATGATAGTATTTCTGATCAAGAACATCTTCATATCATTTTTATATTATCAATATAATGTGTATGTGCATAAATATATAATATGTCAAATTTGAACATCATTGACTTAAAAAGCCAAATGTGGCCAACTAAACAGGACGGATGGAGTACTCGGTAATAGTTTTCTCTATTGTTGTGAATTCAAGTAGAGTGTGAGATTAGGTTAGTGGCTCTATAGTGCCAATAAAATGATTCCTCGTGTGTTGAATTTTATGTTTCGCTAAGTGGCATATATTAATGCAAAAAGGATTGATATGAATCTTTTTTCATCTTAAATATGTATTCTACACTCAAAACCGAAGAGTTTTGGGCCCAGTTTGTTTGACCAAAATTCGCCTACACTCTTATACTTAATATTAATAACTTCTTGGATAATTTATACTTAATTGATTGATTTAAATAGCGAGAAAGCGCATATAAAACAATATACTTTTGTAGTTTTGTGGGGGCATTGGGACGAATGGCCTCTAACAATTGTTCTAAAACTCGCTAGGCGCTTATCGGGCGGTTGAGGGGTGCCTAGCACCTAGGCGGCTGACTAGACCGATTTTTTGGCAGACTAAGCCAACATCACCCTTCTTATAACCCAAGTTGTTTCCATGAATGCTCAAAGGTCCATTTTCGAATGTCCAATGGGTGACCGATTGGAATAATGATCAGACTTGACCGAAGAGCACGATTTGAACCAAGAGATACGAGGACATTCGACCTCCTCATTATCGAGCGACAGCTCTAGCCGGGGCAGCCCAAGATACACGACATGCTAACTAGGTTCCGCTATTGGGTGACCATCTCGGTCGAAAGACCTACCCCGCCACTTAGTCGTGGCGCAGGCAAAGGAAGGGGCGAGTTACACCCTCTTTTTGGCGAGAAATTGAGAAACCTAATGTTTGGATTCAATTGAACTTTAATAGAGGGTAGCTGAGTGAATGGGGTGCAACATGTCACCCTCCTCAGCTACCACCTTCTATTATCAATATCCATCTTTAATATGAAATTTGATTGAAAACTATGTATTTAATAACATTTAATTCTTGTATAATTGTATCTATAAACAGCTTGACCTTGATAGATAAAAAATGGAGTAAGGTGTAGATGCCTGACATTTAATTCTTGTATAGTTGTATCAATAAACACCTTGATAGATCAGAAATGGAGTAAGGTGTAGAGGTCGGCCTAGAGCTGTTTTGAGTGTATTGTAAGAGTACTTTCTTGAAAACGAATCACATACTTTTTATTATTTTTCTATTCGTTAGAATTTTGATCACATCAATTACTTTTATTCGACCATCCACCAAGACAATTGTGTTGCATTTTTTAGTCAAGAGAATCAACCTCAACAATTTTGTTTTCATTTTTTTGTTCCACTCTTCATTAATATTTTAATTGTTAACACTCATCTTCATATATCAAGTGAGAGTCTTTTTTGTAATTTGAAAAAAAAATGACACTACCTCCGTCCTAAATTGATTTGCAAATTTGACATTTCTTGATCAAATAATTTCATTTTATTCGCTAGGTTAGGATGCTAATTTTTAATTTATTCTAATATAGAGCTTTCAACTTTGAAGAAGATTTCAATATAGTTTTTGACTACATAAATTTTAATTATTAAAAATTGAACTAATTATCAATAGAGAGGATTGACTCTTATTGTTTGTTGATAAAAAAATGTTGACCTTGTAAAATAAATTGGGATAGAGTGAGGAATAGATATTGTACCACACTTTTAGAATTACAGTTACATATCAATAATAATAATAACTATTATTATTAATATTGTTATTATTATGATTATTATTGTTATCATCATTATTAATATTATTATTACCCCATATTATCACCATTATTATCATTATTATGATTAATATAATTATTATCATTATTATTACCATTATTATTATCATCATCATCATTATTTTATTATTATTATTTTACCATCATCATCATCATTATTATTTTATTGTTTTCGAGGTTTCTATTATTACAGTCCTTTAGATTTTTTTTATTACACACGGGTGCTTACATTATTATGATTTTCACAATAATTAAAGTAGTAACATTTGTCAATAAGATGATTATATATTCGATGTCTCTGCTTTCAAAGCTATTATAGTATTTGTTCAGTATTATATGCACGTCAAAAGATGAGTTTAGAACATGTGACATTCTCATTAAAAGTATCACAATAATGTCATCAAATTATAAAGTGTTTGGCAATAAGATGACTATATTAATAATGAATATAATTACAATAGTGATTTAACATCAATTTCTACATTTATTTCTAAATAATATACTCGTATTATTTTGCACGATAACATATAATTAAAAGTAAGAATTATACTTTTCTAATTTATTATACAAGTAGAGAAATAAATCGAGCCATTTATGATGTAATCAAAAGAAGTAAATAGTATCTTTGAAACTGAAAATAAAAAAGAATTCTATCGATCCGGGACCCGAAAGATAGACGAATTATTAATTCGGGACCCGAAAGATAGACGAATTATTAATTCGGGACCTTAAAGATGAAAACTATCCATCTATGACCTGAATGATTGAAAATTATCATTATTGGACCTAAGTTGTCATATTTTTTATTATTATTTATATTTTAAAAGATTTAAATAATATTTAGTTTTGTTAAGCTAATAATCTTTTGTGAAGAAAAGTTCATCAAACATTAGCAATGGAATTAATAAAAATTAATTAAATCAAAACCTATTAAATGTTAGGTCCTATATTGATAGTTTTTCATCAGTCAGGTTCTATACCGATACATTTCATCTTTCATGTCCCGGATTAATAATTCGTTTATCATTGAATTCCCGAATTGACAAAAGTATTTGGAGATCTCAAAAAGTGTTATTATAACTATCACAATAACAAACATGCTATTAATTAAAATGATAATAATCATAATTGTAATTGTAATATCAAAAACAACAAAAACAATGATCACAATAAAAACTAAACACAACTATCACAATAACAATACTTTTACTATAAATGAAACAGCAATAGAATTATTCATACCAAATAAAAAATATAGACCAGATCAACTTATTTTCATAATCAAAATCATTTTTTTTTCAATTTCATACCAAATTAGATGTTACAAATTCAGATAATAAGCACTGAAGAGCAACATCCACCAAACTAAACAGAAATGATTGTCATTTTCGCCCTTACCCACAAAAGGTCGATAAATACCACTTCCCAAAAATCGAAGCAAAACCCGGGCGGTCCGAGCAATTTTCACTCTTAGTTGTGGCAGCAAGGAGTCAGTGAGGAGAGGGCGAAGCCATTCCGGGCCTGATCGTAGGTTTTCCACCTATTGCAGTTAGCGTGTAAAGGTTCTAGGGTTTCTGGTCGCCTTGCCATAAGCTTCGGTTTCGTATTTCGCCGGAAATGGCTGGGAATCACGTCATCTCAGACGACGAAGGTTATTTCCGGCTTTCATTATGTTAAAAATCATATTTTTTTATCTGATATATGTATTTTGTGCGACCGGTTGATGTTGATAAAATTTGTGTGCAGACGAGGTTGGAGTTGAGGAAGAGGAGCGCGACGAGGAGCCCGCGGACGGGGAAGATCTGGAGGAAGAGCGCGAAGAGGTCGAGGAAGAAGAGGACGAAGAAGAGGACGAAGATGGTATGGCCGATTATTATCAATCGCTAAACCCCTGCGATTTATCTTTCGATTAGAGTTTTTTTTTTGTTTAATATTTCAGCCCCTTAATGGTAATCAGGATTTGTATGCTTAAACATTTGGTTTTTGAGGCAAAGTTGCATGCATTCTTCGAATGTACGGATTTTTAAATCTGCATTTAATGCCTCACTGCTGGTTAGCTTGGGCAATGCTTTGCTGCTAGGACTTTTTATTTTCCATGCAAATAACCAATGGTGGATGTTGATGACAGATGAAGGGCAAGACGAGTTTGAAAAGGATGGATTTATTGTAGATGAAGATGAGGAGGAGGAGGAAGATAGAGCAGACAGCGACGAAGAGAGACACAAGAAGAAGAAAAGAAAGAAAAGGTGAGAACTTATTATTTGTCACTCATTTATAAGTCTCTAGAGTCACTCTTATTCATGGTCTTGTTTACTGGTTGCTTAGGGAGTCTGAGAGGAATTATGAACTTGATGCTGAAGATTATGAACTTCTGCAAGAGAGCAATATACCTGTCAATCGTCCAAAACTGGTGTGTTTTCTTTTAGCACTCTATCTCCTCCTCTATACTGTAATGTTCTGTTTTTTCCCCAAGTCCTGTCACTTTATTAAAATTGTTGCCTTAAATTGGACAGGGGAGCAAAAAATTCAAGCGGCTGAAAAAAGCTCAACGGGATACAGAAGAAGGGCGTTCTGGTTTTTCTGAAGAGGAGGAATTTGATGACTCTGGCAAGGGAGGGCGTTCAGCTGAGGAGAAGCTTAAGCACACTCTATTTGGTGATGATGATGGTAAGTGCTATCAGTTTCTTAAGTTATGTTTGCTTGACTTGATGTTGATAATATTTGGACTGATTTTCTTGCAGTACAACCACTTGAAGATATTGCTGAGGAAGAGCAACCAGAGGAAGAGGAGGAGGAGGATGCAGATATGGGTGAAGAAGATGAAATGGCTGACTTTATTGTTCACGAAGACGAGGATGGTGCTCCTATGAGGTATATAAGGATTTCATACATTCTACTTTTCTAGTCATTTCACTATTGTTCCTCTCATGTTGCTTATTTCTATATTTTGAACAGACGGAAGAAAATGAATAAAAAGAAATCCAGACAGGCACCCGGGGTTTCATCTTCTGCACTTCAGGAAGCTCATGACATATTTGGTGATGTTGATGAGCTCTTAAGGCTTCGCAAGCAAGGTTTGTCAAAAATGGGTCATTATGATGAAGCTAGCGAATGGAGGGAAAGGCGGCTTGAGCACGAATTTGAGCCTATTATCCTTTCTGAAAAATACATGACTGAGGAGGATGAGAGGATTCGTGAAATTGATATCCCAGAAAGAATGCAGGTTTGTACAACTTAAAGTGTCTTGTTTTGGTATAATCTTTCTTCTCCATTCTCTGTGCCACAGATGTTGAGTTTGTCTTTTATTTGTCTTCATGTTATGGATTTGTTGACTAGTATGTCATTTGTATTTTATTTAGTTATCTGAGGCAAGCACTGGTTCACCTACGGATGAGATGGATATAAGTGAAGAGACTAACTGGATCTATAACCAACTTCGCTTGGTATCCCCTTTCAACAAGAGAGCCACAGGGTCAAGTGAAGAAGGAAATGAGCTTCCAATTGACAAGGATGATATTATGAGATTTTTGGATCTAATGCATGTTCAAAAATTGGACGTGAGTAGTTAACTCTGAATCTTTGGGAATTCATTTTTTCTTTTTAGCTGATTTTCCATATTTTGGGAATAAGGGTTGGATGTTGTTGTTTGTTGTTGTAGCTGATTTTCCCTGTATTTAAATAATTTGAATTCCCTGTAGCTACCATTTATTGCTATGTATCGGAAGGAGGAGTGCATGACCTTGCTGAAGGATCCAGACCAGGGTGAAGTTGACAATTTTGAGAACGCGTTTGACAAAAAACCAGTGCTGAAGTGGCACAAGGTAGTCACTTTACCATAATTTATGTATTCACTGCTTTGTTAAAATAACGCAAATACAAAGAATAGAGTTGTTAATGATGCTGCACTGCAGGTGCTTTGGGCAATTATGGATTTAGACAGAAAGTGGCTTCTTCTTCAAAAGCGAAAGACTGCCCTCCAGTCATATTATAGCAAACGCTTTGAAGAGGAGTCTCGCAGGGTGTATGATGAAACAAGGCTGAATCTGAACAAACAGCTTTTTGAATCGATTTCCAAATCACTTAAAGCAGCTGGGTCAGAAAGAGAAGTTGATGATGTTGATTTAAAGTTTAACCTACACTTTCCACCTGGTGAAATTGGTGTAGATGAAGGTCAATTTAAGAGGCCAGCAAGGAAATCGGACTATAGTTATTACAGCAAGGCTGGGTTGTGGGAAGTTGCAAATAAGTTCGGTTACAACTCTGAGCAATTTGGGCTGCTGATATCTCTGGAAAAAAATGTATGTTTGTTTAGATTCCCTTCAAGTATCTGAATAAACTACTTTTTGAGCATGTACAATGCATGGAAAAGAAACAAGATGGGTCTAGGGTAATTATTGTGATAAATTTGAGTGTAAAATATAGTCGATAATCAAAATGCTCCCCCCCACACTCAGGTATATGCTCCCCTCCCTCTGCTCATTTTACCTGTTGTAGTTATGGATCCAGTTGCAGTCATATTTTAACTTATTTCTCAAATACTTTTATAATTAAATAATTTAGTCACAACTTGATTTTTTATATTTTTTTTCTAACAGATCTTAAATTTGTAAGATTTATTTATTTATTTATTTATTTATTTATTTATTTATTTGTTTGTTTGTTTGTTTGTTTGTTTGTTTGTTTGTTTGTTTGTTTGTTTGTTTGTTTGTTTGTTTGTTTGTTTGTTTGTTTGTTTGTTTGTTTGTTTGTTTGTTTGTTTGTTTGTTTGTTTGTTTGTTTGTTTGTTTGTTTGTTTGTTTGTTTGTTTGTTTGTTTGTTTGTTTGTTTGTTTGTTTGTTTGTTCGTTCGTTCGTTCATTTATTTATTTATTTATTTATTTATTTTTATTTAAATTAAATATCTCAGAGCACAATTGAGATTGGTTTTCTTTTGTTCAAATTAAATATCTCAAATAATCATTTATTTAAATTAAATGATTCATTAAACTGCTCGCGCTTCTTGGTTATGAAGCAGTAGCCAATTCATGCAATTTTTGACGCGATTTCACTATGGGTCATGTAGAAGCGCTGTCTCTCTGTACTTAAAAGTACAGGGGTAAGGCTGCGTAGGGGTAAGGCTGCATACATCTGACCCCTCGTACCCCACCGTAGGTGGGAGCCTTTGCGGCACTGGGGTAATGATGATGATGATGATCTCAAAGCACAATTGAGAATATCTTCATTCTTGCCTTGTTGCACAATGACATAACAACAACATCCAAGCCTTAATTCCAAAAGAATTCGGGGTCGGCTAACAGGTATCGATCCATGATATCGATGCCAAAAAGAAAAGACAAAAAATGGATAAGATAAAGATAAATAAACATAAGAAAACAAAAGATAAAAAGATTAAAGAGCATAGAAAAGCTGCAAGATAAAAATAACATAAAAACATGAAAAGATAAAGAAGATAAACGTTAAAAGAAAAAGAAAGGTAAGATAGATTATATGTTTGTGTCTTCGTATTTAAATATAGTACTATCCTCCGTTTTTTAATCGCAACATGTCGACTTTTTGCACTGTTCACACGATCTACTTTGACTACATTTTACATTACTACCTCCGTCCCACTATGTTTGGGACAAAGGGGTGTGGCACAACTTTTAAGAAAAAGTTCAATTGTGTGTTTGGTATTGAATTGATAAAGTGTGAATAAAGTAAGAATGAATTGTAACCACCCAAACATTACCAAATATGGTATGAGACAAACTTAATGGGACGGACGAAAAAGGTAAAACAGGACAAACTTAAGGGGACAGAGGGAGTATTATTTCAAGGAAGTTATTATTTTTTAAATATTTTTCAATGCATCTCATTACAAATTTTCAAAATTACATTTTTGATATTTTTTATTAATAGAGACTAAGATATACTTATGGTCAAATGTGTGCGTTGGCAAATGTGCAAAGTTTGACTGTTGCAACTAAAAAAGAACGGAGGAAGTATTACAAAAGTACTTTTGTATGAGGGTGTGTTTGTGTGAACCTGCACTGGTTAAACTTTCAAAAAGAATCTACAAAAGTGAGTGTATTAGCATTGCCACACAGTTATTTTACTTGCAGACTTTGCAACCGAAGTAAACTTCCAGTCTGACATGTAAGCGCTATAACATAGACATACAGCTGAACTTTTAACACTTAAAGTTGACATAAACGCTATTGTTGTGTTTTTGGCATATCTGCATATTCAAGGACCTGGTATTTACATCTTTGGATGCATTTCAATAATGGAGCAGTTCCAATAGTATTATTTTTTATTTGATTAAAAACCTTCTATCCCAGAGAATGGATGAGTTGGAAGATCCAAAGGAAACACCAGAGGAGATGGCTTCAAACTTCACCTGTAGGATGTTACAATCACCACAAGAAGTTCTCAAGGGTGCTAGGCACATGGTAAAGCCCTTACAAGTTTCTCCCATATGACATGCTTTTGTTTTGTTTACTAATGTGAGGATCTATTGTAGGCAGCAGTTGAGATTAACTGTGAACCCAGTGTCCGGAAATATGTCCGTTCTGTATATATGATGGATGCTGTAGTATCTACATCTCCTACTCCGGAAGGGAATACAGCTATTGATCTTTTTCATCAATTTGCAAGGGTGAAGTGGCTCAAGGACAAGCCACTTTCAAAATTTGATGATGCAGAATGGCTTCTCATACAAAAGGCTGAAGAGGAGAAGCTCTTGCAAGTTACTATAAAGCTGCCAGCTTTACCCCTTGAGAAGCTTTGTTCAGAAGCCAGTGAAAATTACCTTAGTGAATGTGTTAGTAAATCTGCTCAGTTGTGGAATGAACAAAGGAAGTTGATACTTGAAGATGCAATCCACAATATGCTTTTACCATCAATGGCTAAAGAAGCACGTTTGATGTTGTCAAGCAGAGCAAAGAATTGGCTACTTTCAGAATACGGTCAGCTTTTATGGAACAAAGTATCTGTTAGTCCAGTTCCGCGAAGAGAAAATGGTGGTAGCCCCTCAGATGAGGATGCATCACCAAGGGTTATGGCTTGCTGTTGGGGGCCTGGAAAGCCAGCAACCACTTTTGTGATGTTGGATTCATTTGGAGAAGTTTTAGATATCTTGTATGCAGGGTGTCTCAGCCTTCGTGGTATGAATGTTAATGATGAGCAGAGAAAGAAAAATGACCAGCAAAGGCTTTTAAAGTTTATGATAGATCACCAACCTCACGTGGTTGTTTTAGGAGCTGTAAATTTGTCTTGTACACGTTTGAAGGAGGATATTTTCGAGGTATGGTACCTACTTTTTAAATCTAATTACATTATATATCCTGAAGTCATATTATGCCTGGTGTCATTAGATTGCTTCACCATGGTGCATACTGTGTATTTTGATTTTTTTTATATGGTCTTATCACTTTGTCACAGCTCATTGTCTCAAAAAGGATTCTCAACCTATGCTGCGTCTTTTGCAGATTATTTTTAAGATGATTGAAGATAATCCGAGAGAAGTTGGTCATGAGATGGATAATTTAAACATTGTCTATGGAGATGAGTCCCTTCCCCATCTCTATGAGAACTCACGAATTTCTTCTGACCAGCTTCCTGCTCAGCCTGGTAAACTCATTGTGCATTCATAGTAGGTCATTTATACAAAACTGAAGGAGAAGCTTACCCTTGTTCCTTGAAAAATTTCAGGTATTGTGAGGCGCGCCGTGGCTCTTGGGCGTTACCGTCAAAACCCTTTAGCAATGGTTGCTTCGCTTTGTGGGCCGGGGAGGGAGATCCTATCCTGGAAGCTAAGTTCAATGGAAAACTTTCTCACTTCTGATGAGAAGTATGGAATGGTTGAACAAATCATGGTCGATGCTACTAACCAAGTTGGTCTAGATCTTAATTTGGCTATAAGTCATGAGTGGCTATTTGCTCCTCTTCAATTTGTATCTGGGCTTGGACCCAGAAAGGCAGCCTCACTTCAAAGATCTTTGGTCAGACAACAAACGATATTCATCAGAAAGGACCTGTTGACGGAACAGTACCTTGGTAAGAAGGTGTTCATCAATGCAGTTGGTTTCCTGAGAGTCCGGCGAAGTGGGTATGCATCTAACAGTAATACATATATTGACTTGCTGGATGATACAAGGATACATCCAGAATCTTACAGTCTTGCACATGAATTGGCCAAAGATGTGTATCTCAAAGATATTGGCGAAGATAAAGCTGATGATGATGAAGTGCTGGAAGCGGCTATCGAGCATGTAAGGGAGAATCCCAAATTACTAAGAAGTGTTGACCCTTATAAATATGCAGATGCTAAGCAGAGAGTTAGTAAAAAGGAAACCCTGAATGATATAAGACTTGAGCTGATGGAAGGATTTCAGGATTGGCGAATACAATATACACCGCCCAGCCAAGATGATGAGTTTTACATGATTTGTGGGGAGACTGAGGAAACATTGTTCGAAGGAATAACAGTACAAGCAACTATTCGCAGGGTCCAACCTCAGAAAGCTATATGTTCCCTTGAAAATGGTTTGACTGGCATACTCATGAAGGAAGACTCGCCGGATGCTTGGAAGGATATAGATGACTTGACAGAAAAGCTGCGTGCAGGCGAAGCATTGACATGTAGAATCAAGTCAATCAATAAGAATAGATACCAGGTGTTTCTGAGTTGCAAAGAGAATGATATGAGAGGTAACCGCTTCCTTAATAATAGGTACATGAGTGATTTCTACTGTGAAAATCACAGCAGCTTAGAGAATATACAAGAAAAAGCTCGCAAAGAGAAGGAGCTCACAAAGAAGCATTTTAAGCCAAGGATGATTGTCCATCCGCGTTTTCAAAACATAACAGCAGATCAAGCAATGGAGGTATTCCCTTGCATACACTCTCAAATGGGTTTCTTTAAATTCAATATATTCCACTAGGTTTATTCTTGATTGGTTCAAGTACTCAGTGTCTTTTGTTTGTGCATGTTTAATGCAGTTTCTATCTGCCAAAGAACCTGGTGAAAGTATCATACGCCCTAGTTCCCGTGGTCCCTCTTTCTTAACTTTAACACTCAAAGTTTATGACGGTGTTTATGCTCACAAGGATATAGTGGAAGGTGGAAAGGAACACAAGGATATTACAAGCCTGCTCCGCATAGGAAAGACTCTGAAAATTGGGGATGACACCTTTGAGGATTTAGACGAGGCAAGCCTCCTTGACTATCTAATCCGGATCTTTTCATACTTTGGGTTTATGTTAGGCTCTATTGTAGCTTGAATTCTATGATTGGGTTGACTTAACACGCGCATAAAATATATCTTCTTCAATTGATCTAATCAGCGGCCCTCTAATTAAATGATTACACTTTTCATTTGTTAAAATTTTAAAGTAAGAGTCAATTCACTGGTAGTCTGGTACCGTTTTTGCTCTGTAAACGTAACGAAAAATAGTTTATAATAGTTGTTTGCTATTTGAACACTATATATTCTCCTTTATAACTTTGACGTGAAAAAATGTTATACCATGGAAATTGAAGGAATTTTTGAAAGGTTAACCATGCATAACCATGACAACACACTTTGACACTTGACACACTTCGCACACACACATTAAAGCTTGATCAGCACCATGGTGATTCCCACATATACACGTACATACACACACAACCACACATACATGCAGATATGCAAGTGTGCATGTAACATTGTTTAGGTTTATTGCTTAGGCAAAGCTTAATATGAACATACTAATTGTTGTAGACTTGTAGCTTTCAGTAGAGGCACTCTCACTGTTGATTGTTCTGTTTTAAGGTTTGATTGCTTATGCTGTATTATAAGCACAAAATGGATGCCCACTCATTATTTGACTTTGTGTAAAATCAAATCTCATACTCTAATACGACAGGTAATGGACCGTTACGTTGATCCATTGGTTGCTCATCTGAAGGCAATGCTGAACTACCGAAAGTTCAGGAAGGGCACTAAAGCAGAAGTTGATGAACTACTACGCATTGAAAAATCTGAGAACCCAATGAGGATTGTCTATTCTTTTGGTATATCTCACGAACATCCCGGCACTTTCATTCTCACTTATATTAGAAGTTCCAACCCACACCATGAATATGTGGGTATGTATCCCAAGGGGTTCAAGTTCAGAAAGAGAATGTTTGAGGATATTGACCGTCTTGTGGCATATTTTCAAAGACATATTAATGATCCACCAGACTCTGCTCCATCAATACGATCAGTTGCTGCAATGGTCCCGATGCGAAGCCCTGCCAATGGCGGTGGCTGGGGTGGTGGTTCATCAAATGACGAGAGGGGTGGCGGTTATAGACATGGAGGTAACCTCTCAGAATTCTGGGTCTGTATGGAACTATAAAATGCTAGTGAAAGAAAAAAGATCTGAAACTATAGGGTTAATTGGAGAACGCTACAAATTGATTTTATTTTTCTTCTGACTATGGTGACTACTTAGAAATCTGAGTATATGTAAAAAAACTAGACTTTACCCCCTTTAAGGATGTTTTTACTTGGACTGTAACCTGTCCCAGACCAAACCAAACCAAACCAGTTCAGACCAGACCAGCAAATTACAGTCCAAGTAAAAACATCCTAATAAACTAAGGACCTGTTTGGTAAAACTGCAAAAGTTTATCAGAAAGGAAAGGTATTAGGTTTCCACATAAATTTCAGCCAAATAAAAAAGGGAAAATAACTTCAAATAATATCAACTATTACCGTAAATCAATAATAATGTACGGAGTAATACATACTATAGAAATAACTATTCCATAGCCCAGCTATTCAAATATATAACAAAACGATATGGAACCGCTTCCTGACCTCAAATTTGTTGATTAAAATAATCTCAAGCTTATACCAAACCATCAAATTAAGCTTATTTGATAGTTAAGTATCATATTTTGATAGGTTCAATGTTCGGATTTAGTGTCAAAAGTTGCTCTGTATTATTTTTTATTATATATATTTGAATAGTTGGGGTATAAATTAGTTAATTTCTATAATATGTATTATTGTTGATATTATCTAAAGTTATTTTCCCATTAAAATAGAAAACTACTTGTTCTACTTAATCTGGTTGTAGTAGCTACCAAACAGAGCCTCAACTGACTGAAGGAAAGAAGAGAACCAAAGTACTACTGGTCACTTTTGTTTACTGTCTGGTTGATAATAACAGGTCGGGGTGATAGAAATGGGGGCGGTCAGGATGGATTGCCGCCAAGACCTTTCGGTGGGCGAGGAAGAGGCCGAGGCCGTGGCCGTGGCCGAGGATCTTATGATAATAACAGAGGAAACAATGACGGGCAAGATTCAGATTTTGGCTCCCATAGATGGGGTGGTTCCAAAGACGGTGGTGATAATGGAGGTGGAAGTGGAGGATGGGGAGGAGGGAATACATCTGATGTCGGAGGAGGTGGCTGGAGCAGCAACAGTGGTGGAGGGGGAGGTGGCGGCTGGCGCAGTGATGTAGGCAGTGGCGGCGGTGCAGATGCTTCTGACTGGGGCGGCAACAAAAAAGATACCCCCGACTCACAAGCGGGTGGCAGTGGATGGTCTGGAAACAATGGCACCGACAGTGGCTGGTAAAAAACGAAATGTACAATGTTTTTCCCTTTTTTGTTAGTTCATGTCACTGTGTCAGGTTAGCAAATATGGGCGAATGCGTCTCCTAGTTTCCGAGGCAACAAATATTTTTAATGAATTACTTACCTGTCTCCTAGTTTCCGAGGCAACAAATATTTTTATTGAATTACTTACCTGTAATTGTTGCTGGACTTTTTTTTATCGACCTCTCCCTCCCTATATGGCTATATTACATAACAGTCTACTGATTTTTGAAAATGAATCCATTGAGCTTTCAAACTAAAGAAATGCCAATACACAGCAGCTTGACACGCTGGCATAAAAATGACAGCCGAAATGCCTCTAGTTTTTTTTTCCTTCTCTGCATCTTCATAGAATAGAAATGCCAGTCAATGCGTACTGGCTTGCTCCTACATGAGGATCTTTCAGTATGTCTAATATCTTTAGCTAGAAAAATAGCGTATTAGATTAAATACTTCGTATTAATTTTTCGTTCAACCAGATCCATTTAGTATAGTCCTGGACTCGGGCCGGCTGGCCCGACCCGGAACCGGCCTGGGACCGGTACTGTGCTGAACCGGCCCGGCGGCCTGGCTAGTGACCGGTTCCGGGTAGGCCCGGCCCGGGGGGTTCCTGGTGCGGGCTCGGGTCACCCAAAAGCCAAACTGGCCCAGCTGGTTCTGGCCCGGTTCCGGGTTATTTTATTTTTTTTTTCAATTTTTTTTATCTTTTCGGGTTGGGTTGGGTATTTTGGGGCATTTGGGGTGGGGGGGTGGGGGTTGATTAGGATTTAGGAAAAGGGGAAAAAAATTGACCCGAGGCCCGGCCCAGACCCGGTGGCTACTTGGGCCGGTCCCGAGCCTCCTTCAAAAAACCTGAGGCCCGACTGGGCCTAGGCCCGGGTCCATGACTAATTTAGTAATTTAGTGGCACAAATTGTCATATTGATTATTTGAGAACTGAGAAGGAATTGAAAACTATATCATGCACTCATGGTAAATTGGTAATGGATAAACTTAGATGTGAAATACTCCGTAAATAACTATATAAAAGCTAGCTAACAAAACATGACTTTTTTAAATTAATAACTGATTGAGCAGGTGTCAAGATTAGGGGTGGACCGGTTTCGGTTCGGGCCCGGTTTGGGCCTGGGCCCAGCCGGGCCTCGGTTCAGAAAAATGAGGCCCGAGCCCGAACCGGTGGTGGGCGGTTCCGGTTCCGGGCCAGACCGGGCCGGTTCACTAAACTGGAGGCCCGGGCCCGGACCTCTATACCACCGGGCCGGGTGGCCCGAACTGGGCACAAACCGGTTCACCGGGCTGGTTCGGGCCCACACAGTAGCGGGCCGGTTGGCCCGGCCCGAGTCCATCTCTAGTCAAGATCCTGAACATTTTTTTTTAATGTTATCTATCAAATTGGATAAAATCAGCTGCTATTTTTAAATGATGCTCTTCAAATCTGGCGTAGCATATAAGCCAACGGTATCAACTTTTTCAATCTTGGATTGATGGATTCTTGTCTCTAAGTTGCCAATAGGCCTGGACTCGGGCCGGTTCGGGCCCGGTTCGGGCCTGGGCCCGGCCGGGCCTCGGGCCAGGAAATGGGAGGCCCGGGCCCGAACCGCCGGTGGCCGGTTCCGGTCCCGGTTCCGGGCCAAACCGGGCCGGGCCGAACCGGCCCACTTTTTTTTTTTTTTTTTTTTTTTTTTGTTCTCCTATTTAATCCCCTCCCCCTCCCCCTCAACCCCAAACCACCCCAAACCACCTCAAATGGCCCAAAATACCTATTCCAACCCAAAAGTTTAAAAAAATTTCAAAAAAAAAAAAATAAAATAAAATCCGGCCCGGACCGGGCCCGAACCGGCCGGGCCGGTTCACCATTTGGAAGGCCCGGGCCCGGAACCGGGAACCACTGGGCCGGTTCGACCCGAACCGCCGGTGGACCGGGCCACCGGGCCGGGCCGGTTTCTACAGTGGCCGGGCCGGGCCGGTTCCGGGTCGGGCCGCCCGGCCCGAGTCCAGGCCTAGTTGCCAATTGACAACTTCCGTTTCTTTCTTTAACCTACAAGGCTACAATGCACGTCACTGGATTGTTTGTTTTTCATCCTTGGGTCCTAATTTATAAGGAAAATTCCTTTTGTACACGTTTTTGTACCCATCAGTACACACATGTGTCTGTGAGAGTTTTTTTTTGTCTGTGAAGTGCGGTCCACAGACAAAAGCTGGTTTGTTTTGTCTGTGAAATTTTCCACAGACAAAACAAGCGAACTTATGTCTGTGGACCGCGCTTCACAGACAAAAAAAAAACTCTCACAGACACATGCGTGTACTGATGGGTACAAAAACGTGTACATCAAGAATGGTTGAATTTATAAAAGGTTTCTATATGCTCCCTTCGTCCCAAAATTATTGTCTCGTTTGGTTTTTCACACAGATTTAGAAAATGACACTGTAGCGACACTGTTTGGCACTGTAGCGACACTGTTTGGCACTGTAGCAACACTATTTGACACTGTTTTGTATAGATTTGTTTACCAAATAAGGAAGGTAAAGAAACGAGACAATTATTTCGGGACGGACCGAAAAGGAAAGCGGGACAATAATTTTGGGACGAAGGGAGTAATTGTCATTAATCATAGGGATGGACTGGGCCGGTTCGGACCGACCCGGTACCCACCCCAGACAGCTACTGTGTGGTATCAGCCCGGCCTGGCCGATCGGGACCGGGCTTTGGAGCTCGAACCGGGGTAAAATGGGGGCTTCAGGACCCTAGTTTAGTGAATCGGCCCGGGCCATTTTATTTATAGTTTTTTTTTTTTTTTTTTTTGCATTGGGTCGGTGCTAGGTGGGTTGGGTTGGTGTTTTTGCGGGGTTTGGGGGTGTGGTGGGAGTAGGAATAAATTAGATTTTTTTAAAAAAAATTTGACCCGACCCGATCCCGGTTCAAACCTGGGCCGGTACCACCGGGCCTTCAGCCAGGGCCCCTGTACCGCCCAATCCCGACCCGATCGGGACCCGGTCCATGCGGAATCACAGTTTGATGGACAATAAGTGGAGTTGTGGTCCAACTATTTGAGAAGTTATATGCATTTTTGCGTAGTAATCTCTATATCAGTTTTTATAGAAACAGTCTCTTTTGCACTATCGAACGACGCTCCCCAACTATTCAAAGATAGACAATAGATTATAGCGTAGTAATTCATATTGTTACAGAAGAAGTGTTTCTGAATAAATGGCTCTTATTATGAGACTGATAAATATTATTTAGCTAGGATGATGTATCCAATAAGAAGAAGTTTTTAGATGAGAAATGAAAATGAATCTCAATCGTTATATTTTACTATGTTATAATAAAAATAACAACATGTTGCACCGAAATGTGCAACCTAGCACTGTGTCATTTTTGTAAATACTTCTGAAAAATACGTATTATATATTCTAGTGCAACATAAAGTCGTTTTGATGCAGTATTGTCAAATTTTAGTGCAACATTGCAAAATTTAAATTCCACTATAACATTAGGCCATTCTTAGCGCAACGAATTTAACGATTGAAGTTCATTTCCATTTCTCATATTAAATGAATTTCTCACTTGAATAAAAATCAATTCTATATATTATATTCATATAATTTTTAAAGAACTTTGTGGGGGAACGGTGGACTATCCCCTTGCATCTTTGCTATTGAGGAAAGCAAAAAGGACAAGAAAAAGAAGAAGCAGAGTTGACAAATGGAATAATCGAAAATTCATTGGCACCATTACAATGGAAGCAATGTCGTCCTTTGAAATTAAGCACAATAGGTTCATCGAAGATATGATTAGAAGTAATTATAAGAAATCCACTACGAATAATCTCTAAACTGTTCAAATCCATTGAAGGTTAGTGGGGTATTTTATTGCCTTATCTCCACAGAAAAAGTAGAAACCATCACAATTCACACGGAAAACATTCGACTTTTTTTGGTCATTGGAGAGTGTCGAATGGCACATACTTTGGTTATCCAATTCTTATATTATGATTTTCTCTTTTACCCATGATTTCTTGGTCAATTCGCAAGTACTTAAAAAAAGATGAGATCATATTAACAATTACTCCCACCGTCCCAATTTGATGG
This sequence comes from Cuscuta epithymum, assembly GCA_945859915.1. Lineage (NCBI taxonomy): Eukaryota > Viridiplantae > Streptophyta > Magnoliopsida > Solanales > Convolvulaceae > Cuscuta > Cuscuta epithymum. The sequence goes on from CAMAPF010000198.1 coordinate 1,169,346, forward strand.
TCTTGTTTCTTTTAGACACAAATATTAAGAAAGTGTGGTAGAAAGACTAAAGAACCTTACTTTATTGTACTGTACATCCAGAGCCGTGCTTACTTGGAGGCCAATGAGGCAAAGGCCTTAGGGCCCCAGAAAATGTTAGAAATTTAGTGCCCCAAAATTTAAAATACTTTCTATTATATATATGTGTGAATTTAAAGTATAAATTGGTTCCCTTGTTTTACCTTTATCTGCTACGACCCACAAAGCTGACCATTTCAAAATGATTGGGATGGATTTGAATTGAATTTGCAGAGTGGAACTCTTTTTCTAACCTTAAAAATTTCCTTTTTCAGATATTTAAATTTTAAAATCATTTTGTTCTTGAATTTCTTGACAATAATTTTTTATTTAGCACGTTTGTTTAACTAATATTAGTTTATATGTGTGTAGGAAAATGTTCATGTAAGGTAGGCCTAAAAGCTTGAAATTTTAGGCCTCTTTCATTTGAGCTACTTCCGGGTCGAATTTTTTGATGAAATTTGGTGAGCACGTCTCCATGGAATGTAGATTATGTTCACCGAATTTTAGAGTAAATTTCAATTGGGAAGTTAGTGAAATAATTTTTTGAAAATTGCACAGCTTTCAATAAATTATTTAACTAACTTCCCGGTTGTATTTTAATATGAAATTCAGTGCACATAACCTACACTTCAAAGAGAACATTCTCACAAAATTTCATTGAAAAATTCGACTCGGAAGTACCTCAAATGAAAGAGGCCTAAGAATTATAAATGTTAGATCTACCTTACATGAACATTACCATGTGTGTGTGAGTGAGTAATATTAAACAAATTACTTATTTTAAAACAATTGTTATATAAGCACATAGTACAATAGTATAGGCATTTAACATAATTAGTTATTGTTTGTGATGTTTAATCTTTAACATCAAAACAAATTAGACTACGAAATATTATAATCTATTATAGTCTACAGGGCCTTCTGTGAAGTTCAACTCAGGCCCGAATTAAGATAGGACCGGCACTGTGTACATCCTTTTGCTTTTACGATGTTTTTACTTGGATTGTAATTCGTCCCAGACCAGACCAAATCAAACCATACCAGTTCAGACCAGACCAGACCAGACCAGACTTGGATAGTTATAAAAATACAAAGAAACCAGACATTACTAAACTAGTTCAGACCAGACCAGACCAGTTCAGACCAGACCAACAAATTACAGTCCAAGTAAAAACATCCTTACTGTTCATTAAAAAGGAGAGGTATAAATGGTAATCCACTTTTAATTTTTACCAAAAACGGAAACAAGATCATCATTTTGGGACGGATGGAGTATATCTATATCTATATCTATATCTATATCTATATCTATATCTATATCTATATCTATATCTATATCTATATCTATATCTATATCTATATCTATATCTATATCTATATCTATATCTATATCTATATCTATATCTAGAGTCCCGTTCCTATCAGGAGTTCCTGAAGAGCAGGCCCGTGCGGACAAGCCCATCAGAGGGTCTTCCCGGTGGAATTGTTTGATGAAATTTTTTGAGCATGTTCCTCATCAAGTCTAGTTTATCCATACCAAAATTCAGCTCAAAATTCGATCGGGAAGGCAGTCAAATAAATTCTGGAAACATACTGCACATTATATGTGCGCAGAATGCTCAGTATGTTTCCAGAATTTATTTGACTGTCTTCCCGATCGAATTTTAAGCTGAATTTTGGTATGGATAAACTAGACTTGATGGAGAACATGCTCAAAAAATTTCATCAAACAATTCCACCGGGAAGACCCTCTGATGGGCTTGTCCGCACGGGCCTGCTCTTCAGAAACTATGTATATGAATTGCCCTCTCTATATCTATATCTATATCTATATCTATATCTATATCTATATCTATATCTATATCTATATCTATATCTATATCTATATCTATATGTAGGGAACTCTTCCGGTAAGGTATACCTTACCGGAGCCTCCGTGCGTCCTCCACGTTTTGAGGGTCTTCCCGGTGGAATTTTTCGATGAATTGTTTTGAGCATGTTCATCATCAAGTCTAGTACATCCATACCAAATTTCAGCAAAAAATTCAATGGGGAAGATAGTCAAATGATTTTTGGAAGATAACTGCACCCTTTATATACATATAAAACGCATTTATCTTCCAAAAATCGTTTAGTTGCCTTCCCGATTGAATTTTTTTGCTGAAATTTGATATGGATGTACTAGACTTGATGACGAACATGCTCAAAAAAATTCATCGAAAAATTCCACCGGGAAGGCCCTCAAAACGTGGAGGCCGCACGGCGTCTCCGGTAAGGTATACCTTACTGGAAAGATTTCCTCTATATCTATATCTATATCTATATCTATTTCTTTTTTTTTTTTTTGAAAAGCTTTTTTTTTTTTTAATTGATTAATGAGGGAAAATGAGTACATAAAAAGTTGAAAAAGGAGAAAGATAAAAAAGAAACAAAGAAACAAAGAAAGCCCAACCCTAAGTACACATGGTCACCCCTCCCTAGCAAGACAAGTTCCATAAAGTAATCAGAAATCCACACGAGATTGAGATCTCGTTCTCATTCGATGGGATCTCTGGTGATTTTTTCTGTACACGAGATCTATATCTATATCTATATCTATATCTATATCTATATCTATATCTATATCTATATCTATATCTATATCTATATCTATATCTATATCTATATCTATATCTATATCTATATCTATATCTATATCTATATCTATATCTATATCTATATCTATATCTATATCTATATCTATATCTATATCTATATCTACAAAAATGTTCAGGTCCCCTCCCTCCCCTGTCCATCCGCCGTCCGAACTCCGCAATTTGGGGCGGTTCCCGGTGGAATTTTTTGATGAAATTTTTTGAGCATGTTCTTCATCAAGTCTAGTTTGTCCATACCAAATTGCAGCTCAAAATTCGATCGGGAAGGCATTCAAATCATTTTTTGAAGTTGACTGCATTTTTATATGTATATTTTGGCGCAGCCAACTTCAAAAAATGATTTGAATGCTTTCCTGATCGAATTTTGAGCTGAAATTTGGTATGAACAAACTAGACTTGATGAAGAACATGCTCAAAAAATTTCATAAAAACATTCCACCGGGAACTGCCCCAAACGACAAAGTTCGGACGGGGACTTCCGTCCCTCTGGCTGGACCTGAGCAGTCCTCTCTATATCTATATCTATATCTATATCTATATCTATATCTATATCTATATCTATATCTATATCTATATCTATATCTATATCTATATCTATATCTATATCTATATCTATATCTATATCTATATCTATATCTATATCTATATCTATATCTATATCTATATCTATATCTATATATTATACAATTGAGAGTCACATTGACATGTGTCATTCTATTATTTACTATTGCAATGTGTCACTCTATTGTCTACTATTACCCACATGGCCACATGTCGCTAGATTATTTGTTCATATCTTTATATATATAACAATGGAACCGTGTGTCAAATAACTGTTCCCGCCAAGAACAATGTTTGACACGTCATTATATAAAACGTTTGTTCAATAGCCGGTTAATATCTGTACACATGCACTACCAGTCGTGCTTAATTGAGAACCGTCACTGAATTATTCTTCATTGTAATTAACCCAGGTGGCAGGCAGGAGCTAACAATAATTGTAAATGGATCGAACTACTTTGTATTGTTTAAACTTTAACTGAATTTCTTGATTCCTAAAGAAAGAATTACTTTAAAATTGTCATTTTTGTAACAATTATTTGTAGTTATAAGTGAAGATCCGTATTATGGAGAATACTGGTAAGGCAAGTTTCTATAAATACTTGGGATTAACATGCACGTAAAAAACCAATTGGAAAAAAGGTTGGTCATTTTGTTGCAAAAATGATATGGCTGGGTATTTAAAAAATATGTTTATACTTCATTTGGGGTTTATTTAAACTTAAAATATGAAAAAGTAACAATTAAGGGTAATAAGAAAAATATGTTTATACTTTCATTTGGTTTATTCCCGGCCCCCTAAATGATGAAAACCGTGAATAACCAATTTGATTGCGAATGTAATGTGTTTAGTTCAAAGAAGGGGGGATCAGACCGGAATAGCTATATCACCTATATGCATTGTAAAACTCAGGGCATTTGAAGCCGTTGCTTCAAAGCACTTTGGGGAAGCTTCGATCTGATCTAACTAATTAAGGGGAATGAGAAAGATAAGGAAAGAAAGGAAAAGCAGATTGATCATATTTCAGACAAGGACACAATGAATGAATATGGCCTACTGAAAGCAAAAGAACTTATACGGATGATGATATTATAATAGTAATCCCAGCCCCTACCTATGAAATCTCCCTCTCACTTGTGTCAATAACTGAGCTATTCCTGGACGTGAATAGAGGATTTCCTTAAATTTGTGTTTTGTATCACAAACCCTTTTATCTTTTATTTAAGTTTGTGTTTTGTATCGCAAACCCTGTTAATTTTATTTAAATTTGTGTTTAGAATACTGTGTGTAATTAAAAGTGATTTATTAATTCAATGTGTTTTAGGTTATTTATGTTAACTTCTATGGACTTTTTTGGGGTAAACTTCTATGGACTTAAAAACAGTTTTTTTTAAGTTAAAATTAAAAACAAGAATTCATACACATACATGCAACTCACTCTTACTTTTGTTTTATATTTCCTTGATTATTAAAACAATATAGATATAGATGTCCAATTAGAGTTGTTTTATTATTATGTGTAATTCAATTTTGAATAGAACAAAAAAATACTATCGTATTATTTGGTGCCAAATTCGGAGTCATTTTTGGATTCATTTCAAGGTTGAACTCGACTCCTTAATATATGTGAGAATGCCTTTTACGTTTCAACGCAAATTCCCTCTAATGGTATCAAA